>CM018684.1:54475589-55006193 GCA_009363875.1 Mikania micrantha
TTGGAACGATTATCTGATGTTTATGATAACAGTCAGATTAGTATGTTAAACATGGTTATTACACCTATTCTGATGCTACATTGTGATATTTCCTGATAATTGGGTAATCAATAACAAGGATTGATCATTCCTAAGCCATTAAATTATCTAGAAACTGTTACAGTATCATAATCAACAACATTAACTATTTGGTTAATCTGGGATTATTCTGATTAATCAAGAATGTCATCAACCTTGTATTAGGAATCTAATGCAATGTAGGTTCCTACATTATCATACATTGTATGATATAATACTAATTAAGCAATTAAATATTTAATAACGGTTTGATGACTTACTAAGCAATGTCTTTGACATTGAACGTTCAGAAAAGATCTAATCAGTAAACTAGAACATAAATAATTCATAAAATATAACTAAATGCAGAATCATCTCTTTGTCATCAGCTTTGAGATAATTTTGCTACCTATATATCATCAGGTGAGTTTCGTACAACCCCTTTTCTTTTTAATACTTTATAAACATCGGGGTAACTCTGTAAACTGTTGTCTGAACATATGATATGCATCAATGATATCTGTGTGATTTCATGTGATTTTTGTGGGATTTCATGGGATTTTGCCTGTAGAACTGAACTCTATCATGGAACTAAAAGTCCTCATTCTTGAACTGTATCTAGTGAACCATGTGTGGCCGAACAGAAAACATTGATAGTACTATTGGTTGACACACCCCATTCGCTGGGAGGATTGCATCTCCCCTTGTGTGAATGTTTGTTATCTGTTTCCTGAACTTCTTAATGGTATGATAGACATTAAGACAATGAGGCACTAAGATATGTACCGACGGGTAATATCTTGAGAACAGACTAGACGTCCGAAAGGAACTAGATACGGGTCCCATGGTTATCCGGAACTGAACTTTTGAGAACATGCTTATCATATCATATTGTTTTAAATTGAACTGTCGAACTCACCAGCTTTGTGCTGACGTTTTCAAATCAAACATTTTTGCAGGTAGACCATGACTCCCGGGGAGAAATGCACTTCACAAACTTGTAGTTAAATAAGTTAACATTGTAATGTAAATTGTAATAACAAACCCTGTAATGTATTTATTTTAAGTTAATCTGTGTGCTTGTGATATCGGATCAAGTAAGTCACCCCTCACCTCGGAGACATCACCACTATGCTTCCGCAACCGGTTCAGTGACATCAGGCTAGACACGAGGTGACGAGGGTGGGGGTGTGACAGAGTGGTATCAGAGCCACAGGTTATAGAATTTAGGTTGACTTAGAGACCTAGACTATAACCATAGGCTCGTATAGTGACACAGAGAGCACCGAACATTAATATTGAACAAAACTTGTTTTGAATTAAGCCAGGATAATCAGGTGGTACAAATTCCAGTTATGAGTGGCCAGCATAACTGAAATTTGCAACACGTGTGCGTTCTAGTTTAATTTAATTCAAGCAGAACATTAATAACTATAAAGACAAATAGTTGTTCTGAGATAGGAAGAAGCATCATATCATGTTCATGTTTATGTTAAATATTGTTATTTAATATTTACTTCATGATACTGATTAGAGATTTTGATTGTACAGCGATGGCCGATCAAGCCGAGCAGTATATTTACCAGAGATTTCCCTATCTGAGGTTGGATGACACCCCTAGCTCTAGTGCAGGATCATTCAGGTCCTAGTGAGGCATCATCTGCAGCCTCACAGGCGACCCCTGCCGGACCACGTACACCGTCAGACCCCAGACCTGTTACACCACCACCATCACCAGTACTACCACCAGCCCCCATTCTACCCAGTCCACCTCATTCACCTTTAGTTCATATTTCTGCTGAGAGGAGACAGGACTCCTCTTCACAGAGAGTCCCTGAGTGGGACGGGTTGAGGGGATGCGAGGCCAAGCTCGCAAGACGACAGGCCTCCCCCGAGACGTCAGATGGCTCCCCGAGATGAGCCACCGACTATACATGAGGTGGGAGAATCCTTCCACCAAGCTGAGTGGAGAGCCTAGTTACAGCAGGTCACTCATGATCTGCAAGGGATGCCTCAGGATATAAAGCAGCAGAGTGCTATGATAGACGATACCCGTAGCACTGTTTTAGAGATTTTGACTTCTCACTTGACCATTATAGATCGAGTGAACACATTGGAGGCAGACACGCAGGCATGGAGGACTTCGGTTGAGGAGCGATTGCGTAGGACGTGGGTGCGGAGGATTATTGCTACCTTTTGGCGGCAGGTTGAGTTGTTGAGGACAGGAGTGGAGAGGGTGAGAGAGTTTCTGATTTGGCTTGGGATGGCCAGTTTTGAGACTAAGATGATAGTTTTGGGCGTGATCATGGCGGCAGTGGCTATGGTGTTTTCCTGCTTATCGTACTTTTTACGATAAGTATGCTCATGGGTTTCTGTTTGGGACATCTTATGTACAGACGAATAGGTTGTTAGTGTGTGATGTGAATGGGAAGTTTTGATTGCGAAATGGATCCCTGGTAGTTAGTATTAATGTATTGTTTTTGATAGTTCTTGTATTAAAACTTTGTAATGTATGAAACTATGATAGTGTAATAATATGGTGTGTTTTGTATGTCTGTCTGTATAATGAACTATGTGTGTGAACTATAATTAATTTTTCTGTGTGAGAACATAACTGTATACGAATGTATAAAGATGAGAACATTAAACTAAAATATATATTTCGCTGAAATACAGTACGGGAACAATACTGTATGCGAATATATTGAACTAAAAACATATATTTCGCTGAAATACAGTACGGAGCAATACTATATGCGAACATATCTGTTATTAAGTACACAGTACGAGAACATGTCTGAACTGAAACATATCTAATTGTGAACATATCTATAACTAAAGTACAGTACGAGAGCCATACTGTACAAAAACATATCTTAACGGGAACATATCTATTGTTTGTATGAGAACTTAGTGTATGAACTGAGAACATATCAGAGAACTTGTGCGAGAACATATCCTAGTCCTGTATGAACATATCTCTAAAAACATGTGTTGCAATGCAATGAGCTGGGTAAGACTCTAACATGTTTTTGAAATAACAGGACTAAGTATAATTACGAATATTTGTGTGATCTGTGTGTAATGTGAACATGTCTGGACTAAATTCATGTAATTATACTGTATTCTTTTATAATCACATTTCAATATAAATTTTCAGTGTGACTGAATATGATTGAAATTATGTGATGGAACGGGTTATATTTTTAATGTTCTTAAACTGACCTGAAATTGTCTGCTTGTAGCAGATTAATGGCTCCTAAAAGAGGTCGACCAGCTAAGAAAGCTGCTCAGAACATTACAAACCCTGAACAAAATCAAATCCCACCTGTGAATGTTGAATCGAATCCGGATCCGTATGTTAATCCGGAAATGAACGTAGTTCCACCTGAGAACTTGGAAACAAATACTGCTGCTCCCCAGTGAACCCTGGAGCAAGCACTGTGCCACCTGCTGGTACAAGCGGATCTGAAACAAATGAGGCTATGATAGCACGAATTGTGCGTGAACAATTATCTGCTTGTGGTGTTCTGACACAACACCAACCATATATCACCGCAGGTTCTGGTGGGGAACATGATCATGCTGAACATAATGCTACTGGTGGTCACGTCGAAACTCATACTACCACCGGTGCAACAAACACAAAAACAACTGTTCCTGATCCACCACAGCAAGGGTGTACGTATAAGTACTTTGCTTCTTGCAACCCTCCTACTTTTACGGGCAAGGAAGGAGCGTCTGGTCTTTTAAGGTGGATCGAGGAGATGGAAACCAAACTCAAAATTAGTCAGTGTTTTGAGGAGCATAAGGTGTCTTATGCTGCCTGTTCTTTGAAAGACTCAGCTTTGACCTGGTGGAATACCCAGGCCAAGACTTTGGGTTCAGCCACAGTTGACTCGATGGGCTGGAATGATTTCAAAACTCTGATTAGATCAGAGTACTGCCCAATCACTGAAATTCAAAAACTCCAGGAGGAATTCTGGAATCACTCTATGATCGGTGCTGATTGTCTGGCTTACACCGATCGTTTCATGAACTTACTTGTTTACTTCCCGATATGTTTCCTACGGAAGCCGCTTTAATCGAGAAGTACATTAAGGGTTTGATTCCCCAGATTCGGGGAATGGTGACTGCTGCTGAACCTACAACTCTGAAACATACGATTCTTTTGACCACTAAGCTTACCAATGAGGCGGTAAGGAGTGGTACTCTGTCTTTGAAATCTCAGACGGCTTACAGTCGTAGTGATGTCGGTACCTCAAATGTGTCGAAAGGTACCAAACGAAAGTGGTTTGGCAAAACCAAGGTAAGACTCCGGCTGAGATCACCCAGAGCAAGCCAACTGTGAAAAACTATGGTGCTGCTATTCCTGAGAGGAAAGCTTATACTGGGCAGGCGCCCAAATGCAATAAGTGTCCACTCCATCACACGGGACCATGTCCTGTTTGTCTGAACTGTAACAGAGTTGGACACTATGCTAAATATTGCAACTTTCCTGCTCAAACACCAAACCAAGCACCACGACAAACCACTCAAACCAACCGGTCATGTTACAAATGTGGAAGCCCTGACCATCTCATGCGAAACTGTCCAAACAATAACACCATTTTGGGAAATGAAGCTAGGGGGAGAGCTTTTCAGATTGGTGCTACCGAATCAAGACATGATGCGAACATTGTCACTGGTACGTTTCTTCTTAATAATCTATACGCATCAGTTCTGTTTGACACAGGAGCAGATAAGAGCTTTGTCTCTTCTGAATTTGCATCATTAATTTCATTTCCTACGGTAGATCTAGAAACTCCTTATGTTATTGAACTTGCTAATGGCAAGTTAATCAAAACTAACAGTGTTATTCAAGGATGTTTCTTGAATTTGAATGATCATCTTTTCAATATCAATTTTACTTCCTATTGAGCTTGGGAGCTTTGATGTCGTTGTCGGTATGGATTGGCTTTCTGATAACCAAGCGGAAGTTGTGTGTCAAAACAAGATGATCCGCATTTCATTACCTAACAGTAATACGCTGATAGTTCAAGGAGAACGAGCAGGTAGAAAACTTGGTATCATATCTTGTATGCGAGCTCAGAAATTATTAAGGAAAGGCTGTTATGCTTTTCTGGCACACGTGACTAAGCACAATTCTTCACCCAAACAAATCACAGACATCCCAGTAGTCAAAGATTTTCCTGAGGATATCTCAGGATTACCCCCAGTGAGACAAGTTGAATTTCAGATTGACTTGATTCCAGGTGCAGCACCTGTTGCTAAAGCCCCGTATCGGCTTGCACCATCCGAAATGCAAGAACTTTCAGGTCAATTACAAAAACTATTAGACAAAGGTTTTATCAGACCTAGGTCTTCACCATGGGGAGCACCAATTCTTTTTGTGAAAAAGAAGGATGGTTCATTCAGAATGTGCATTGACTATCGGGAACTCAATAAACTGACAATCAAAAACCGTTATCCACTACCTCGTATCGATGATCTGTTTGATCAACTACAAGGTGCTACTTACTTCTCAAAAATCGATTTAAGATCCGGATATCATCAGTTGCGTATACATGATGAGGACGTTCCAAAAACTGCTTTCCGAACCCGATACGGACATTACGAATTTCTAGTAATGCCGTTTGGTTTAACAAATGCACCAGCAGTTTTCATGGATCTGATGAATCGGGTATGTAGACCTTATCTGGATAAATTTGTGATCGTGTTTATTGATGATATTCTCATTTATTCTCGGAACCAACATGAACACGCTCAACACTTGAAATTAATCCTAGAACTTTTGGCACGTGAAAAATTATATGCCAAGTTCTCCAAGTGTGAGTTCTGGTTACGAGAAGTTCAATTTCTTGGTCATGTAGTGAATCAAAACGGTATTCAAGTGGATCCCAGTAAGATTCAAGCGGTGAAACAGTGGGAGACCCCACGAACCCCGACTGAAATACGTCAATTTTTGGGGTTAGCAGGTTATTATCGCCGGTTTATTAAGAACTTTTCAAAGATAGCCTTGCCACTGACCACACTGACACAGAAAAATCAACCGGTTATATGGGATTCTCAATAGGAGGAGGCATTTCAACTGTTGAAACACAAACTCTGCAACGCACCTATCTTGGCATTACCGGAAGGTACAGATAATTTCACAATATATTGTGATGCTTCTCGTCAAGGTCTTGGGTGTGTTTTAATGCAGAAGGATAAGGTAATTGCTTACGCTTCTCGACAACTGAAAGTACACGAGAAGAACTATACCACACATGATCTAGAACTTGGTGCAATGGTGTTTGCACTCAAGATTTGGAGACATTATCTATACGGACTAAGTGTATTATATACACTGATCAGAAAAGCCTCCAACACATTCTAGATCAGAAAATGTTGAACATGCGACAGAGGCGATGAGTCGAACTTCTAAACGACTATGATTGTGAAATTCGTTATCACCCAGGTAAGCGAATGTCGTAGCCGATGCCTTAAGTCGCAAGGAACGAGTCAAGCCCTTACGTGTGAAAGCGTTAAGTATGACTATTCAAACCAGTCTGATTCCTCAGATCAAAGAAGCTCAGCAACAAGCTTTACAAGCAACAAAATATTCTGATGAGGGACTGAGAGGATTAGACAAGAAACTAGAAACGAAAGCTGATGGAGTTTTGTATTTCAAAAACCGAATGTGGATTCCTTTTTCGGTAACTTTAGAACAATTATCTTGGATGAGGCGCACAAATCCAGGTATTCTATTCATCCAGGTGCTGATAAAATGTATAAAGATCTTAAGGATTTTTACTGGTGGCCTGGAATGAAGAAACAAATAGCTGAATACGTGGATCGATGTTTAACATGTCTCAAAGTTAAGGCTGAACATCAACGACCTTCTGGGTTATTACAACAACCTGAGATTCCCATGTGGAAATGGGATCAGATCTCTATGGATTTCATCACTAAATTACCCAGAACATCACGTAATCATGACTCTATATGGGTTATCGTTGATCGTCTTACAAAATCTGCGCATTTCTTACCCATCCGAGAAGACTATTCTATGGATCGACTCGCTAAACTCTATGTTAATGAGATTGTGTCTCGACATGGAGTACCGATCTCTATCATTTCTGACAGAGATAGTCGATTTATGTCACGATTTTGGCAAACTCTTCAGAATGCTCTGGGCACGCAAATCAATATGAGCACAGCTTATCATCCACAAACCGACGGACAAACTGAACGAACAAATCAAAATCTTGAAGACATGCTCAGAAGTTGTGTGATTGATTTTGGAGTTAGCTGGGATATTCATTTACCACTTGTTGAATTTTCATACAATAACAGTTACCATACCAGTATTCGATGCGCTCCATTTGAAGCACTTTATGGACGTAAGTGCAGATCACCTATCTGTTGGTCAGAGGTAGGTGAGAATCGAATCATAGGCCCAGAATTTATTCAGGAAACAACTGACAAGATCGCACTCATTCAGGAACGAATCAAAGCTGCTCGCGATCGTCTAAAGAGTTATGCTGATAATCGCCGTAGATCACTCGAATTCCAAGTAGGTGATCGGGTAATGTTGAAAGTGTCACCTTGGAAAGGCATTTTCAGATTCGGGAAGAGAGGTAAACTTTCACCAAGATTTGTAGGACCATTCAAAATTCTTGAACGAATTGGATCAGTAGCCTACAGACTTGAGTGACCTCCTGAACTTAGTAACATTCACGATGTTTTTCATGTATCCAATCTGAAGAAGTGCCTCACTGATGAATCATTGATCGTACCTCTAGAAGAAATTCATATTGATGAAAAACTTCAGTTCAGTGAAGAACCAGTAGAGGTAATGGATCGAGAAATGAAAGTGCTGAAACGTAGTCGCATACCAATCGTTAAAGTGCGATGGAACTCGCAACGTGGACCCGAATATACTTAGGAACGTGAAGATCAAATGAAATCAAAGTACCCACATCTATTCTCATAAACGATTGTCGTAATGTAAGTCTTCACTAAATTTCGGGACGAAATTTCTCTAACAGGAGGAGACTGTGACAGTTGCATACGAGAATTTCGACATCAATGACGTGAGCACATTTGATCGTTCTAGAAATCCACGTTGATTTAACAATCGTAATTATTACAGGTTGATAGTAGGTGAGAAATGATGAACTTGGGCGAAAACCGTGCTCAAAACGGAGTCCTGGATTGCCCGAAATTGAAAAACGAAGAAAATTTTCTAAGTACTGGTCGAATGGGCTCGTCGCGGTACGCGGAGGTGGGCTTGAGGGTCCTCCGCGGTACGCGATGCTTGGAAAATATCTAAGATTCTCCCGAAAAGCTTCGCGGTACGCGAAGCCCAAATTGGCCTCCCGCCGCGGTACGCGACGGGTGAGGCGGTGAAATGATCTGATCTTTTTATCAGATTTCATGCAGATCATCATTTTTATTATCTTCTCGAATTGTTTCGACCACCAGACGAAAATTCCGGCCAAACAACCTTCAAATCATCATTTTGAAACCTTCTGAACGCAAGGAACGCACTAGGGATCATCTCTACAAGATCTGATCGTTGTTTTGAAGCCAGATATCCGTCAGATTAGGTAATGATCCGTTTAAACCTTCTAGTTTGATTTTGATTGATTAGATCTTGATTTTGAACGTAATTACATAGTTAGGATTGTTGATTATTGCCTAGATGATGGCTAGGATTGATTATAAACAAAGAACACGAAGTTTTAACGGTTAAATCCTTGTTTTGATCCGTTGTAATGCTCGGTTTGCATGAAACCATACCCATGATTATAATGGTTTAATCCATTTGATTATAACAATTTAGGTGATTAGTTGGGTTAATCCTTGAAATGCAAGGTTAAATCCAAGTGTTTCAAACTAATCACAACCATTAACATACTCATTGGAACGATTATCTGATGTTTATGATAACAGTCAGATTAGTATGTTAAACATGGTTATTACACCTATTCTGATGCTACATCGTAATATTTCATGATAATTGGGTAATCAATAACAAGGATTGATCATTCCTAAGCCATTAAATTATCTAGAAACTGTTACAGTATCATAATCAACAACATTAACTATTTGGTTAATCTGGGATTATTCTGATTAATCAAGAATGTCATCAACCTTGTATTAGGAATCTAATGCAATGTAGGTTCCTACATTATCATACATTGTATGATATAATACTAAATTGAGCAATTAAATATTTAATAACGGTTTGATGTCTTACTAAGCAATGTCTTTGACATTGAACGTTCAGAAAGATCTAATCGGTAAACTAGAACATAAATAATTCATAAAATATAACTAAATGCAGAATCATCTCTTTGTCATCAGCTTTGAGATAATTTGCTACCTATATATCATCAGATGAGTTTCGTACAACCCCTTTTCTTTTTAATACTTTATAAACATCGGGGTAACTCTGTAAACTGTTGTCTGAACATATGATATGCATCAATGATATCTGTGTGATTTCATGTGATTTTTGTGGGATTTCATGGGATTTTGCCTGTAGAACTGAACTCTATCATGGAACTAAAAGTCCTCATTCTTGAACTGTATCTAGTGAACCCATGTGTGGCCGAACAGAAAACATTGATAGTACTATTGGTTGACACCCCATTCGCTGGGAGGATTGCATCTCCCCTTGTGTGAATGTTTGTTATCTGTTTCCTGAACTTCTTAATGGTATGATAGACATTAAGACAATGAGGCCCTAAGATATGTACCGACGGGTAATATCTTGAGAACAGACTAGACGTCCGAAAGGAACTAGATACGGGTCCCATGGTTATCCGGAACTGAACTTTTGAGAACATGCTTATCATATCATATTGTTTTAAATTGAACTGTCGAACTCACCAGCTTTGTGCTGACGTTTTCAAATCAACCATTTTTGCAGGTAGACCATGACTCCCGGGGAGAATGCACTTCACAAACTTGTAGTTAAATAAGTTAACATTGTAATGTAAATTGTAATAACAAACCCTATAATGTATTTATTTTATGTTAATCTGTGTGCTTGTGATATCGGATCAAGTAAGTCACCCCTCACCTCGGAGACATCACCACTATGCTTCCGCAACCGGTTCAGTGACATCAGGCTAGACACGAGGTGACGAGGGGTGGGGGTGTGACATCAACACTTAATGTTTGTCTAATAAACCAGCATACACATAGAATGTTTGTCATATCATAATTGTTTGACTTGATGCAACTAGTATTCTCCCCCTATTTGAAATGTTTGAAAAGAGTAAAGAGGGGCCGTAAACTCACCTTAATTGAAGTGAACGAAAGTAAGCGTAAGCTCCTGTGTCGTTGGGTAGGCAGTCACCGGCTACCTATATCGTATACCATACGTGAGTTTGTGTAAGTGACCTTACTCGTGTTCATGTTTGTGCTCAACAACCCTCGGTTGTTCATGTTTGTCCGTGTCGGTCCGCAATGACCGTGTTTGCTCATGTTGGTCCACATTGACCTTGTTTGACCGTGTTTGACCAAGGTTGACCGTGTCAAGTCAATGACCCGTTGGTGAACTGTGTGACGGTTGTGAATCGTGTAACATTCATGTAAGTGCTAGTTGTGTGCAAAACGCGCAAGTCGCGTCTATGGACAACTTACTATTTATAGTAAGTTTCCATTTATGGAAAGTTTCACAAAACATATCGTTTTTATGTAACGTCCCATTTTCGAGAAATATTATAAAACGAACATAATTGGTGTATAATTATGTTTATTTTAATTATGATGGGTGTTTTAATTATATTTCATCCTTTTGAAATTATGGTGGGTGCTAACTAACTTAACTTAGTTAGTAATAACTAGTTAGATTTAACTAGTAGTTGGAGGACTAAAATTGCAATTAGCTAAAAGTTTAATTAAAAGGGGCTTTTATAGGAAAAGGGTGGTCAAAATTGGTCATAAGACCCTTTCCTTGTGGGTGTCGACGAGCTGGGAGAAAGGAGCAAAGGAGAAAGCTCAAAATTTCAGAAATTGATGCTTGATTTGTGCCTTGATCTTGAATGCAAGTATAAACTTGAGTTCTCCTTGTTTCAAACTACATCTAGGTATGTGATTTTTGGGTTTTTGTTGAGATTTTCGTGGGTCTTCATGAGGGGTGTGGGTTTGATGGGTGAAATCCGAAATTAGGAGTTTACATGGTTTCATATGTTGTTAATCATCATGGATATCATCTAGAAACAACATTTTGATCATTTCATGGAGTTTGATGAATTTGATTGAAATGGGGTTTTTGTAAGATTCATGAGGAAGATGAATTAGGGTGTTAAAATGGGTGTTGGATTGTAGTAGACAGTAATAAGATGATTTCTAACATTGAAATTTGTATAACAATGGTGAAATGAGTTGATTATTGAATTAGATTGATTACAAACAAAAATGGAAGATTGTTAGAATTTAGAAGCAATTGAAATGTGTAGGATAAATTCCTGCACAAAAGGTGTTTGATGAAATGCCAAGTAAGGCATTTAACTTAAAATTTGTTTAAAGCTAATGGTGATATGATGTACGTGGGTGTATAATATCAACAAGGGTGAATTGATATAGTTAAGGGTCAATTGGAAGCAAATTAGATTTAAAATGGTGACAATGGGGTTAATGGGTGTAATTTGACTAGTTGTAGTCAACTATATTGTTAAACCTATTGGTTGTGATAATAGGAAGCACTAGTGGAATGAAACGACCCGGAAAGGAGATGGTTGTGGATAAATTGTCGGGGCAAGGTAAGTCACCCACCTATTATACTTAATGTTGTTAAATGGTGTTATGTACATATATGTATATACGTATGTGGAATATACATGGAATGTTTAATTTGGTGAATTGGTGTTTCTACATTTGTTGTTTGACAATAACATGCAATAGGTGTTATAATTGCTTAGTTATTGTAATGTAGAATGTTTACTTTTGATGCGGCATTATAAGAATGATTCACAAGAGGTGTGAACTTCTTATTGAAGTTTGACCGAAATTGGTCTAACAATTCACTAGATGAGTGAATATGTAAATTGGGTGAATTGGTGTTTGTAAGTTTAGTGTTTGACAATAATATGTAATATGTGTTACATTTGCTCAGTTATTGTAAAATTTTTATGTTTACATGTGGTGTGTAGAAGTATGAAAGATTCACAAGAGGTGTGAACTTCATATTTGAAATTTGACTGAAATTGGTCAAATGATACATAAGAGTTGTGAAGGTGAAACTAATTGGTGTTAAGTTACTTGGTGTTGACAATAACATGCAATAGGTGTTTAAATTGCTTAGTTATTGTGATTATCTTATGTTTATAAGGGGTGTGGTGAGATAAGAATGATTCACAAGGTGTGTGAACTTCTTATTTGAAGTTTGACTAAAAAGTAGTCAAACAATTCACATGAGGTGTAAATGTGAAATGGGTTGAATCACAAGTGGTGTGATCTCCCCTTGGTGAATTTATGGAGTTTAGGTAAATCACAAGTGGTGTGATTACCTACTTTGAGTATCCTTGGTGAAAAAGGAAGTCTCAAAGGAGTGGTGAATATTTGACTTTTATTTGGTGATTATTTTTATGTTCTAACACTTTAATTTTGTTTTGAGGTGTTTATAGATATGAATTTTCATATGTTGAAATGGTTGTTTTATGGTGACAAATGAGAATCCTTGGGTAGAAAGGAAGTTCCATTTGGTTTGGGTGAAATATGGTTGTTAAAAGGTTTAGGTGTAAACGACCCGTTTAACTAATCGTTTGGTGTTAAACTTTATAATATCACCAAATTATGTTTGAAACTTGGTAGTTATGTTTCAAGGGTGTTATTGGATGTATTTGGGGGTAACGGAAGTGTTATAACGATCCGGGGTAGTCGCAAGGGTGCAAAACGTAAAAAAATGCATTTGCTGAATCTGCAGAGGGTGTAGGCTACGGCCCAGGGTGTAGCCTACGGCTGAAGGGTTCTGTTAAGGAGGCCGTAGCCTACGGCCCATGGTGTAGCCTACGGCTGGGGGTGTCCAGAATTGCCTATTTTGGTCGTTTTATTGCGTTTTGGGATCCAATAACCTTCCGTTATTAACCAAAAAGTATACATAGGTGTTCTTACTTAGTTCTAACGAACTAATGGTAATTTAAATATAGTGTTTTGTAGGTGAACGTAAAGGGAGATGGCGGTTGTGATTGGGTTGCTTGTAATGGCTCGGATCGAAAGGTGTTTTGGGGTTTTATTTTGTTAGTTAAAAACAAAGGTTTTGTGAATCATTTTGGTGTAAATGGGTTTGTTGAATGTTTAACTAACGTTAACTCTTTTGGAACTTGGATGTAATTTGGTTATAAAAGTGTTAATATGCACATGTTTATTTTGAAAAATATGGGACCTAACTCTGAGGGTGTTTTAAAACACGTGTCATACGTGTGGGGATTTTGGGCCTTACATTTTAAGTTCTAGCATGCTCGTTAAGTCCTACGTATCATGTTAACACATAGCACGTTATCATACGAATCAAATAAGTCACGTACGTCATGTTTGCATACAAAAGTTTCCTAAAAAGGAAAGTTTCTAATTCTAGCAAGATTTTCATCGAAATCCATCTAACTTAGCATACAATCATCATACTAAAGCATATTACATCACTTAGCATGTTCAAATCATACAAATCGTTCATAAATCGATATTTCTAAAAATAAAGTTACTATAAATAGTAACTTTGTCAATTTACATACAAATGATTATTCTAAACACTTCTAATCCGTTTTTATACCATAAACCACCATAATAATTCATTTAACATCATTTAATCATGCTCAAATAACCAAAATCACCAACCATCAATATTTTGACTACAAAAGTTACTAAGAATAGTAACTATGCTAAATATGACCATAATCAACATCAAAATCACATTTCATGCATCAATATCATCCTAATAACATTCTATTAGCAAAACCATATACATGCAAGTCACTAATACCATCATCTTCCTCATTTTGCATTTCAAAAGTTACTAATAATAGAAAGGTTATCAATATGCACTATTTTGACCATTTTAACAAGATCTAACCACGAAATCATCTTCCAACATCATCATGCAACACATTTAAACCTTCAAAGTCACCCCACATGTCATGGATCATACATGCATGTGGGTTTTTCACTAGTTCATGACCAAATCTTGACATTACCACATACACAACCCCATAGATCGTCACCAATCATCATATTATCATCATAGATCACTTAATACAGTAGTTTCATCAACAAACCCAGATCAAAACTTCATGAAAATTCATGCATGTGAAGGACACGTGCTTACATGTGTGTTTAAAGGCATGTATGTGTGCATAGGAGTGATTTTAAGCTATAAGGGATGTGTGTCTACCTTCAAATGCCCTTTGGTGCTAGAATGGTATCCAAATCAGACTGGGGAAAGCTCCTGGAACGATGAATGATGTAGGTTTGAAAGGATGGTGATGGTTTCAAGCTCCAAGTGATGTTCTTCAAGCTTCACTCCTTCAATCTTGAGCTTCAAGGACCTCCAATGGCTGCCAAAAATGGGTTGCAGGTGCTAGGAAGATGAAGTGGTCGAGAGATTGAGTGTGGAACCGGATATAATGAGTGAAAGGTGTAGTCTAGGCATGATGTTCTTGGTTTTATAAAGATATTGTCGACTGGGCGGCGTCGCGTACCGCTGAGAGTGTCCAAGATCTTCTCAGCGTACCGCGATGGATTTCGGGATTCAAGTTCTCCCGAAACTCGTCGCGTACCGCTATGGGGTCTCTTAAGGGCCATCGCGTACCGTGATGGGCCCCTGAAGAGCCCAATAGGCCTAGTTTCATGGGTTTGATCCGTTCGTCATCATTTTCACGCTTACGAACTATCGTTTGGCCTCGTTTGAACTTCCAAGTTCAATGTTTGAGCGTTTCGCGAGGTTTTGAGTGTTTGGTTACACGATGTGCTAAACGTTCACCAACGTTCGTGTGTTTTTGACACGTGTGTGCGGTTTCTCGATAATTCCTCGAATTATCTTGTTGTGTGCCAGTGTTCGTACTGTCGTGCCACGTGTCACACTAAATTAAACTAATTCTAGTGCCACGTGTACAAAAATCATTTAAATAAAATGATGCTGACCTGGAAATTACGAGGTGTCACAGTTAACCATAACCGATCAGTTAAGTCGGTTTCGGTTATTTTTGGTTCGGTTTTCGGTTCAGTTTCGTTTTTTTCGGTTATCGTTTTGGTATGCTCACCCCTAATTCTCACTTTGTCTTATAAGTTTAGTCACAAACTTTGGAAGGTTATATGTTTAGAATATGAAATGATTAGAACCAACTAAATACATTACGCTCACGTTTTAAATATGACACCAAACTTTTGAAGATTTTATGTTTTATGTTTTGAGCATGTAAATTTCACTTGAACTAACACGCCTCAACGCGCGTGAGAATTCAACTAGTTAATTATAATAACAGAAAATAAGTCTCTATTGTAGTTCTTGATATTCCATATTTATCAAATTGAACACAAATTTGTTGATATTTATCAAAATGAACATACTTTTATTAGCACGCATATAATATTCAAACATTTTTAAAATTCTAACAAGGGTAATTTTTTTTGGCACTTTTATGAAATTCACCCTTAACTAAATTTGTGAAATAAAAAAAAAAGCCATTTCCGATGCAATAGCAAGACTTATTTTATAGTTGATAATTGAAATGAATTTATGTGAAATTTTATGTAATGAAAAACAACATAAGTTTCTCGTGTTGTTTTACTATGTATCGTTTATCAAAATTTAGCATGCCATGCGGTTTTATAGGAGAACAATGATGTTTAAAGCTAAAAGAATATTATTTTCGGATAAAAACTGTTAGTTTTATGGTAAAATAGTACATAACGTGTTGTTTATGAGCCATAAAAAACTTAAAACTTAATATTTTTATAGTAAAACTATACCAAGACAGGGTTTTTTTAACATAAAACGTAGAAATATATTGAACACACAAAACATAGATTGTGTTTTTTTAATCATAAAACATGTAAAATATTGAGGAAATTTCATTTTTGGTTCTTTATGTTTACATAAAATTTCAAAGATAGTCTTTTATGTTTCGTAATGTCAAAATCAGTCTTTTAAGCTTTCAAATGTTGCAAACTCGGTCATTTCTCTATTAACTTTGTTAAGTATTAACATAGTATGAAGCATAAGTGCCAAATAAATTATATAAGTAATTGAGTAAATTTCACTTTTAGTCATTTATTTTTACTTAAAGTTTTAGATATGGTCCTTTATTCTGTTAATAGTTAACAAAGTTAACGGAAAAATGACCGAGTTTGTAACATTTGGAAACTTAAATGACTGATTTTAACATTTCGAATCATAAAGGACCATCTATAAAATTTTGTGTAAACATAAATGACCATAAGTAAAATTTACAACGCATATAACATAGAACGTATTGCTTTGTTTTTTATTAACTATAAAACAACACACAACTTTTGTTTTATGGTAAAACAGTACAAAACATGTTGTCTTATGATTTAAAATTATAAATTATATACTTTTATTTTAAGTTTAAATATCCTATTAATTTAATAAAACCTAAGCCATATCGTTTTATTAAAGGTGTTGTATAGAATAACATGAATACGACGTGTTTATCAAATGCCTTAGACCACCTAAACCTAATTATTTTGGATTGTAAGACTATCCACAGCGGTCACCCTACTGAAAACCCTTCCCCACTGAAATTTCATGCCACGTCATCACCCCACTGAAAACCTTAAACACTCACAATGGTCACCCCACTGAAAACCCTTCCCTACTATTCCACGTCATCAACATTTTTTAAATTTAATTGATTTATTTAATTTTTTAAAAACCAAATAAAAGCTTAATTTATTTAAGCAGAACCTAAAATTAGTTTGACAAATAATAATAAAACAAAATCCATCTTCTTCGATACACATCATACACCCCCTTGCCTCCTTTCCTTTTTTTTTTGCAGAAACCCTAAATCGGAGCCGTTGAGAAGCAATGAAATCGACATGTTGCGAGTCTCCGGGAAGAGATGCTTTTCTCTATCTTCATGGTGGTCGTCTACACCGGCATCATCGGCCATCTTCTCTATCTACATGTTGCGAGTCGCCGGCTAGATTTATGAGGACCAATCAAATTGCACCATTTCACGCGGGGAGCGGGGGCCGTGGGAAGGGATTGGGCGGGGGCCGCTAGGCATGGGGGCGGTGTTCCCGCTTGAGGCCGCGGCGGGGAAGAAGCCCGCTGGCTGGGCGGTGAAACCGCTGTGGCAAGTCTAATGTTTTAAAATAATATCCCAACTTAAAAGCATAAAGATTTAAAATTTGGAGATCTAACAAAAAAATTAAGACTTTAATAAATTAACCTTATTTTAAAGTGTGAACTTTTTATGAGCATTTTTTTATAGATTTATTGAACTTTTTTTAATAAATTGACCACATCAGTTTACTTTTTAAGTCTGAACATATGCTATTAAAAGTGTGAAGAGCTAATTACGGATCTTATTTTATAGCTACCTTTTATTGAATATTGCTTGTTTTTTCATCACCTCCCATTATATATTACTTTTCAATTGGGAATTTTTAAATTAAATAAAGTTAGGTATTTCAAATAGAAAAATATAAAAAATATTATTTATTTATAAAAGAAATTAAAAAAACTATTATTTTCACTTTTTGTTGATTCAGACAACTTTTTTATATGACATGTATAAAGCAAGGTAAAAAGAAACTATTAAAGTAACAAAAAGAAAAGGTCAATATGTCACCAATTCTTTTCTTCCTTTTTCCCATAAAAACCAAAATCATGTGAATTTTAACCCTCAAGAAAATATTGAGGTGGTGAAAGGTCAATCTCTTCGTGACATACTTTATATTAGGCTAATTATAAGAAAACTCAAACAATCAAGCTTAAACGATCCGAAGCCTAAGTCTCAGCTCTGAATATGACTCATTTAATTATTAAACTTAAGATTGAGCTTTATTTATTAAATTCAAGATGGTTCACAAACCTAAATGAACATTTTATTTATATAATTATTATATAATGCAATAAATGTAGATAAATTAATTTTATATATTATTATGATAAATATAATTAACTCATATACTATATGTATATATATAATTAATAAAAAAATTAATAGCCAATTAACTCACATGGTTAACCAAATTACTCTCTCTAAGTTTAGGATTATGTTAGGAGTATTAGATTTAGGTAGGAACCTAGCCTTAAAGGATATATGTACAACATGATGATATGCTGGATGTGAGTAGGGTTCCAATAAAAACCTTCAATTTTGAGAAAAATTAGAAAACTAATCACAATTGTTATCAATCAATTTTATTTTTCGTTTTTTGTTTTACATTTTGTTTTATTATAAGGTTAGATTTGTTAACCAAAAGAAAAAAAGAAAAAAATATATGTAATTCATGTTATTACATATATGTAACTCATTGATTACAAATATGTAACTTATAAACTACATATATGAGTTACATATATATAACTTTATAGGTTACATATACGTAACTTTGCGATCTACATATTTTTATTAAAAAATTTTTTTTGTTTATAACACATCTCTAAGCTAACAATAGAAAATCATGAAAAAAATTTAAAAATTAATTGGTTAGTAGGAGTTTTCTCCAAAGTGAGAAGTTTTCTTTTGAACTCTCCCCTGCTGGATGTATGTGTTATATGCTGGATAAATGTGTTATATACTTACGGGTTTTTGCATTGCATTATTTTGCATTGGTTTTAATAGTACTTTGCTATCTTGTCATCTTGTGTTATTTTGTGGGTTCTTACTATGTTGATTAGTATTTATATTCAATGTCATATGCCTGCAATTTATATGCCTGGTATACCTGCTAGTTATATGCTTGCTTATTTGACACAAGTTTGTGGATTCGTGTTATGTTGATTTTTGAATCTGTGTTTGATGTTCTATAGTGGTTGTTCATAGCGTGATGTGAAAAAAAATTGAGTAGGGGATACGAAGCAGTATCTCTAACACAATTGGGGTATGGGTAATGTTTGCCTTCAACCCTTATCCCAGACACCACAAAGTAGGATTTAACATTGTACATGTTGTTGTAAGTATTACATGTGTTATAAATGTTTAAAAGTGTATAATCATATGAGTAATTTATAAAACATAAAGATTAAAAATAAAATACCAACAAACCACGTATACCGTAACATTAATTAACTCTAAATATTTTCATTGTAATCAAGCAAGACGACCCCATACAAAGGAATATGCCACGTGGACATTTAGTGTTAGCTTCCTTGGAATTGAACCCACAATCACTACTCACTAGAGGGCTTCATTTCTCCTTGTTTTGAAAACCGAACCGGACCGGCTAGTCTGAGCGGGAACCCGGGGGTCCGTCGGCCCAAAATCAATATATGAACCGCCCCCAAGTGATCTGGTCGGTTGAGCATGTTCACCGGTTGGACCGGATTTCAAGTTTTCTTTTTAACTAAAATCCAAACAATGAAACATTAAAATCAAGCCTATATTTTTTTAACTTCATTATGTTTGTTTGAACATTAATTATATTTGTTTAAATGTGCTTATAATTCTATATTTTTTTAGAATTTTTTATATATTTATTATGTCATCTAGTTCTTGAACTCGATCTGACCGGCCTTACCAGTAACCAAATGACGTCTAATTCGACGTCCAGACCGGTTATGAAAACATTCTCATTTCTTTGATCTCCTTCGTTTAAGGATGTCATAAACAAGAATAGTGTTATGTATGCGTATATTTCACAGCTCTTAATTTGTAACAATGTTAATTCTTATTTCACTTTAGGTTAACTAAATTTAATTAAACAAAAATAGTCTTAATTAATAACATTAAAACCATCAACCAATGACACGTTTACATACAAACTAAATTGTGAGATGTTTAATTGGCTCCATCTTGGTTACTTTTGTTGAAATTTGAACTCTTCATTAATCTGAAAATTTTGATTCAACGTTTAGTAATGAATAACATCTTACTATCTTAATAAACAAAAATATTATTTGCCACTTGTCACAATTTTAAGCTAATATTGCCACTTGGCAATTTCTTATCATTTCATTAAATTATCACTTTTATTAAATAAGTATATTAACTCTCATATTCAATAATTATAATATTAATGATATTATTGATCTTTTTGATACTAAACACTTTTATAATCAATTAAAAATAATGTTTTATTATATAAACACTTTAAAAAAATTCTATGATATGATTTTTTTTTTCTAAAAATTAATATTTTTAAGAAATAAATAATTTTTAAAGAGTATTCTAAAAAAATTAAAAAATATAATAGACTATAATACATAGATTTTAAAGAATAGTTTTTATAAAAAAATGACATTTTTTAGTATTAAATTTTTAAAAATTAATTTCTTTTAAAAATAAAGTTTTGGATCCTTGTTTAATTACTTAACGTACTTATTAATACATATTTTAAACATTTTATATTAAAATCAATATTGTAAAAATCGGCCTAGGCGGCCGCCTAGGAGCTAGGCGTCCATCTACTGTCTAATTTTGGCCTAGGCGGTGCCTAGGCGCTAGGCGGCCTAGGCGGGGCCTCGGCGGTCTAGGCGGCCTGGTCAGATTTTATTTTATTTTTTTTTACTTTTTTGACTTTTTTTGACTTTTTTATGGTAAAAATGGACCAATTTCGTAATTATTTAGACATTTCTCAACCAAAAATCTTTAATATGTCTCTGAAACATCGAATCCAGGCAGTTGACATCGAAATTTATCTCTAAACTTTGAACTCAGTGTTTAAGTTTGCACTTTAAAGTACTTTTTTTAGTATATTTAAGTATATTTTTTAAAATTATTTGAAATATTATATTAAATTATTGATATTCATGTGTGTATATAATATATATTTGTAAAATTACATATAAAAATTCCAATCCGCCTAGCGCCGATTAATCCCTAGGCGGTACCTCACCGCCCGACTAGCGCCTAGCGACTTTTACAACCATGATTAAAATATTATTTTATAATTTATAAATTTTTATTATTAACTATTTTATATAGTATATTCAATACGTGTAACACACTGGGTATAATCTAGTGAAAAATAAATGAACATTTTTTCCATCACTTTTGACGTATTATAACAAATGCTTTGATTTTATCATTCGTCCCTAGATTTCTTGTTACCTAAGGATTCTAATAAATGTTTAAAGGTTGGGACTAGGGATGAAATCAGTATCATACCAAAACCGAAAATACTGAAACCAATATTCCAGAAAAGTGGGTACCAATACCGGTACCTGTATTTTCGGTACTTTACCGTTTTTGTACAGTGTTTTAAACATTTTGGTCAGGAAGAAGATGGAGAATATTAATCTTCAAATTATTGATAATATTATGCCATAATTATAAGAAAAATGAAAAAAAATCTAAGAATATGAATGCATCATAACAACATATAATAAGAAAAATTAAGTTTATAAAACTAAGAATTGCATACAGAAGAATACCAATGCATTGTCCTATGAATTTCTATAGTATTTTTTATATTTAATAATTAAAATAACAATTAGATTTAAAGGCATTATGGTAAATATTTTTTAAACTGCACTAGATTATAAAGAATCAAATTCAAAACAAAAAGTATGTATATTCCGATATCGGTACCAGTTATTACATATACCAAAATATGAAAAAAAATCAAGTATGGTTACCGATACCGGTATTCGGTACTAAAATATCATCCCTAGGTGGAACCATATAAGTGATTTATTAAACCTATAAACCAAGAGTTAAGTACTAATAAAACACAGGAACCATCTTGTAAATTTACTCTATATTTTTTAGTTCACATTGATTAAAGTTAAAGATGATTTATGTAAATAGGTTAAAGTGTCTGCTTAATGTTTAAGATTAAGGGTGGTAATATGTCAAGAACAAAAGTAAAAACTCAGAAAAGGGTTACATATACTCTATATATGTGTAGATGTTTTAGTCTGAATCACAAAAGTATATTATGTATGATTATTGATGTCGGATGTTGGAGTAACTATTAAGGTGGTTGTTTTATGACAATAAGGTCATGAGTTTAAGTCTTGAGTCATAATTTCTTACATAAATATGTAGATTAAGACTGTGTAACCCTCCCGACTTTGCACAAAGTATATTTAAGTCAAGCACCATATGCCTATTTTTT
This sequence comes from Mikania micrantha, assembly GCA_009363875.1. Taxonomy (NCBI): domain Eukaryota; kingdom Viridiplantae; phylum Streptophyta; class Magnoliopsida; order Asterales; family Asteraceae; genus Mikania; species Mikania micrantha. The sequence continues at coordinate 54,497,895 of CM018684.1, forward strand.
CCTTTTTTTTTTGTTCATACAATTATTGTTCTATTAGCTTGAAGTTATTGTTTATTGATTATCATCTTTCAATTATAAGTTCGTTTAGATTTTTGTCAACTATTGAAATCAAAGCCTAGGCTCTAATTAATGTCGCTTTTACAAAGGAAGACAAATTTTTGTTTTTTGTTGCTCGTGAACCAGAAACGAAAAAAAGTAATAATAAGAAAACAACAATTTGATGTTGTGTTGCTTGTTGTTTGAGAAAGAACAAAAAAACATGAAGAAACAAGAAATCATCTAGAGGGGTGTTGGGTCGAATCGGGAACCGGCCGGTCAAATCGGCGAACCGGTGGTTGAACCGTTTTTTTTATTATTATTTTTTTAATTTTTTATATATATTTTTTTATAAAATGTTTATAAAATCATCCGGTTCTTCTGACCAGTAAGGAGACCGGTTCGACGTCCGGTTCTGAAAACATTGATTTTATATATAAAGATTTGATGAATAATTTTACATTAAAAAAAGTTAAAAAAACATCAGGATTTGTTTAGATATGTGAAAGTCATCATTTTGTTACAAGTATATTGTTTTTATGTCCCCGTGATGGTGACCTAGTGGTAAGGGGGTGAGAATCCATAATAGAGGTCCAGTGTTCAAAGCCCGGCATCATCCAATTTTCTCTGAGTCACGCGATTTACCTCTCTCATGTTGGCCATGGGACTGGTCGGTGAGGGGCGCTTAATGGTGGCGTTCACCATTATAATAGAGGTCTAGTGTTCAAAGCCCGGCACCATTCAATTTTCTCCGAGTCACGCGATTTACCTCCCTCATGTTGGTCATGGGACCGGTCAGTGAGGGGCGCCTAATAGTGGCGTTCACCATTTTTTAATATTGTTTTTTTATATATATTTTAGCTTATTGTTATCTTAATAATTGTTAATTTATGAATTTTATATATACATATACATATATATATATACACGACAACCTATTTTTAGTATTTATACAGGACACCCAAATTCTTGGAGACGACTCTGTCATCTAGGTTGTTTTGTTTGCATGAGATCACAGGAAAAATTAAAGATTTAATAAATAAATAAATAAATAACGAAATATAAAAAAAACATCAAAATTTGTATTTTATTTCTCCCTTGTCGTCGACCAAAGAAGAAAACAAGAAACAAAATTGATTGTTTGTTTGTTTTGTTGGATCGATTCCTTTGGTTTAGATATAAACATGAATACGAAAACAGTAATGAAATAGAGATTAGATGAAACCTGTGAATCCAGTGAATGCGTTGTTGATTCCAGACATCGTTCCTGAAAGATTTCTGAGATGATGATCTTGACCGGGTTCCCGTTTAGGGTGTATGGTGAGGATGGAGATGAGAAGAGAGGCTCGGTTATGGGGTCACGATTTCTCTTAGAAAATGAGGAGAATCGTGTGTTATGATGTTATGTAAAAGTGAGTAACCTCTAATTAGGAGCCTTAATCTCTTTATATATACACCCAAGGGGAAACCCTAATTAAGATAAATAAGGATAATTACGTCCATCAAATAATTATCTATCTGTTAGGGGTATTTAAGTAATTGATCTATTTAATTAAATAATCATAAGGGCCACATTTAATTATTTAGTCTAACATTCTCCCACTTGGCCAAGTGATTATTTATTATGAGCATTAAGTAAGTCTGCAGATTGATAATACTCATTTTAGTTCTAAATTGTAATCATAGCAGAGAAATACAGTCATTGAATCGGTTATTCAATTCAAGACCCCCATTAATCATACTACAATACAAATTTAAAACTTAAGTTAGGATCAATTAACGAGTAAGCCCTTTAACGAATGATTTGTGTAATTAGTGTCTATATGTCATTAGGCATGCGTAAACATATATTTAGAGACAAACAAATCAAATAAGTGAGGAAATTTCATTAATCATAAGTAAGTACATTATGCCATAAGGTCTTTACATAAGCCCATCTTCGAAACATGTTCTTCGAATATTTTAGGTGGGAGACCTTTAGTCATCGGATCCGCAAGCATAACTTTAGTACTTATATACTCAATACAAAGGTTATTTTCCTCAACTCGCTCACGAACGAACAAGTACTTTGTATCAAGATATAAACCAGCACCAGTCGAACTGTTACTGTTCGAGAAGTTAACGGCTGCTGAGTTATCACAGTAAAGCTTCAATGGTCTAGAGATAGAGTTAACGACTTTGAGTCCAGCGATAAGGTTTCTCAACAACATTCCATGACAGGTTGCATTGTACACTGCAACATATTCAGCCATCATAGTTGAGGTTGTTGTCAGCTGCTGCTTATGACTCTTCCATGAGATCGGTCCGCCTGCTAACATAAAGATGTACCCCGAAGTGGATTTCTTATCATCTTTGCATTTAGCAAAGTCAGAATCAGAGTAACCAACCACTTCCAAATTATCACTTCTTCTATAAGTCAGCTTGAAGTCTTTTGTCCTTTGAAGATATCTAAGTACTTTCTTAGCTGCTTTCCAGTGATCAAGGCCAGGATTAGTCTGATAACGGCCAAGCATTCCAGCAATGTAAGCGATATCGGGACGAGTACAGACTTGAGCATACATTAGGCTCCCGACTACTGATGCATAAGGTATCATTCTCATTTGCGCCTTTTCAGCCTCAGTCTTCGGACACTGAAATGAACCGAAGACATCTCCTTTAACTACTGGAGCTACAGAGGGAGAGCAGTGTTGCATGTTGTAACGTGTGAGGACCCGATCAATGTAAGCCTTCTGAGATAAACCCAAAAGTCCATTGACTCTATCTCGGTGTATTTCGATGCCAATAACGTAAGAGGCCTCTCCGAGATCCTTCATGTCGAAATTATGCGAAAGTAAGCGCTTCGACTCATGCAACATATCTAAGCTATTACCTGCCAAAAGAATGTCATCAACATAAAGGACAAGTATAGTAAAGTTGCTCCCACTCATCTTGAGGTAGGTGCATTGATCCACTTGATTCTTCAGGAAACCGTGCTTCTTCATCACTTCATCAAACTTTAGATACCATTGACGTGAGGCTTGCTTCAACCCGTAGATGGATTTCTTTAGCTTGCAGACTAAATGCTCTTGACCTTCAGGCATAAAGCCCTCAGGTTGTTTCATGAACACGTCTTCATACAAGTCGTCGTTTAGGAAAGCAGTTTTGACGTCCATCTGATGTAGCTCTAAATCAAAATGAGCTACGAGGGCCATCACTATCCTTAAGGAATCTTTACGAGAGACAGAAGAGAAGGTCTCTTGATAGTCAATTCCCTCTTTCTGAGTGAAACCTTTTGCAACCAATCTTGCTTTGAAGCGTTCAATGTTCCCATTCGGATCCAGTTCTACTAAATCCCAAACATCGTTTTTCTTCATGGAATCAAGCTCATCAGTCATAGCTATCTTCCATTCAGAAGACTGATCACTAGTAATGGCTTCATGATAAGAGGTAGGATCAGTAAACTTTCCGGCATCCATTTCAGCTTCAGTCAGGTAGGTTACATAATCATCAAAGTTAGTAGGCACTTTAGGCCTAGATGACCTCCTGAGCTGATTAGCGGGTTCAGCATGGTTGGTATTGTGTTGATGTTGATCAGATGAGGTGCCTTCATTCTCGGTAACGTTTGGAGCAGTAGTGAGTCCTGATTGTGTCGGAGTAGGTGCAGTGAAGTTCGGAGTAGCATGGTGTACAAGAGGAGTAATCGGAGGTAAGTTAGTCGACGAGTGTCTCCCCCCCCCCCACGTCTTGTACTTCTTGCAAATCAGAGTCAGGATTTTCGCTGCTCCCACTGACCTTTGAATCCTCAAGGAAATGAGCATGCTTTGTTTCTACAATTCGAGTGACGTGGGTAGGACAATAGAATCTATAACCCTTTGAGTGATCGGGATACCCGATGAAGTAACATGTAACAGTTTTCATGTCAAGCTTCTTTAAGAAGGGATTATAGAGTTTAGCTTCGGCAAGACAACCCCATACTTTCATATATCTAAGACTCGGTTTCCTTCCTGTCCAAAGTTCATAAGGAGTTTTAGGGACAGATTTCGAAAGAACTCTATTGAATATATGAACTGCTGTCTTTAAGGCCTCGGTCCATAGGAATGAGGGTAAATCTGAGTTGGCTAACATACTGCGCACCATGTTCATTAGGGTTCTATTTCTCCTTTCAGAAACACCATTTTGTTGAGGAGTACCGGGCATGGTGTACTGGTTCACGATCCCCTGGCCTTCACAAAACTCATAAAACGGACCAGGAGCCTGACCCACATCAGTATGATAACCATAATATTCACCTCCTCTATCTGATCTCACAACTTTTATTTTAAGATTTAGTTGATTTTCAACTTCAGTTTTATAATCTTTAAAAGTTGTAAGTGATTCAGATTTGTCCTTGATTTAGATACAAGTACATGTAACGAGAATAATCATCAATGAAAGTGATAAATGAAGTATGTCCAGTTATTCCAACAATGGTGTAAGGGTCACTAATATCGGTTTGAATAATTTCTAATAAATTAGAACTCCTAGTGACACCTTTCTTATTTGCTGTTGTCATTTTGCCTTTAAGGCATTTGACACATGTTCCAAAATCAGTGAAATCAAGAGAAGGTAAAACTTCATCCTTCACGAGTCGAGATAAGCGATCCCGTGAGATGTGGCCTAAACATTGATGCCACAACATGGATGAAGTTTCTAAGTCTCTTTTTCTTTTAGTCTTTGTTGAGTTCTCATTAATGTTATATGATAACAAAGACTTAGAGAAATCATCATCTAGTTCTAACTTATAGAGACCACCATCCAAAAGACCAGTACCAAATACTTGAGAATTAGAACTAATAGTAAGTCTGCCACTACCATGAGAAACATAAAAACCATCCATGTTTAACTTTGGTCCTGATACAAGATTCCTAGAAATTTCAGGAATATATAAGGTATCATAAAGTTTAATACATAGACCGGTTTTCATTATTAATTCTAAGGTTCCCACGGCAGCAACAGATAGTTCCTTTCCATCCCCAAGCTTAAGTGTTCTTTGGTTTCTTTCCAGCCTCCGGATTGTAAGGAATCCCTGAGTAGAATTGGTCACATGAACCATAGAACCAGAGTCAAACCACCAAGTATTAGTTGGAACATTTAAATTCAAGGACTCAATTATCATATTAAGATGATTACCTCTCTTAACCAGCCATTCCTTGAAGTTAGGGCAATCTTTTTGCTTATGTCCTGCCTTTCGGCAGAACCTGCAGTAAGGATTGCCATTGGAATTGTTAAAGCTGGAGGATGCACCTGCATTGGACTTAGGGACTTTAGAAGCATCCTTATGAGTATTGTTCTTCCTTTTCTTCGAATCAGTAGCCATCAGGTAAGCAACATCAGGTTTGTCCAGCTTCTGACGCTCTTCCTCTTGTACGCACATGGCAATCAACTCATTCATCAACCATTTCTCTTTCTGAGTGTTGTAGTTGATCTTGAAAGCCTCATAAGATGCAGGAAGAGAAGTCATGATGAAGTGGACTAAGAAACCATCACTGATCTCCATGTCTAATCCCTTAAGTTTACGGGCCATGTCGTTCATCATCATGATGTGCTCACGAATGCTACTGACTCCGTCATATTTTGTAGACACCAGTTTCATGATCAGGGTGCTAGCATGCGCCTTAGAGGTTCCTTTGAATTGTTCCTCCACAGCAGTAAGGTAAGCTTTAGCATTAGCCAAATCAGGAATTGCTCCTCTGATGATTGGGCTGATGGAGTTCTTGATAAACATTAGCGCCATCCTATTAGCCTTCTCCCATTTCTCATAGAGCAGTTTAGCTTCAGCAGTGCTCTTGTCAGTAAGAGCAGGAGGTGCAGGTTCTCTCAGGGCGTAGTCGAACTCAGTAATCCCAAGAGTGAGCATCAGCGAGTCTTTCCAAGCATAGTAGTTCGCACCAGTAAGGGTCTCAATTCCCATATTAGGAGCTGTGGATTATATTAGATGAGAAAGAGTAATATACTTAGGCTATAGAAGAACTTAGAGTGATCTATGGGGTAACTTAGATCTAAGGCAGGCATGTATAAGGACCATTATAGTAATGAAGCTGTGATAAAGAGTCTACTATAACATCAAATTAATAGACTAGATTAGGTTCTACTTAAACAAATAGGTTTCACTTTGGTTAATAACCATTCATTTAAGCATTAGGAACAATTTAGTTAGAAAGTAAAATGTGCATTAGGAATGTAACACATCACCTTTGGGCAGAAGTGAGACATTTATAAGCATTATGCACATGTTAAGTTTGCAAACATATATGTAACACATCACCTTTGGGCATAAGTGAAACATACATGCTTTTAAGGAAAAATGATGTCATGTGAATATCTAATGTTTAAGGATACACACAAGTAATTGACGATGCTTAATAAGACTCAAATAATAAGATGTAACACATCACCTTTGGGCAGAAGTGAAACACTTGTTACTGAGTTTAAGCTGATTTTGAATTTTTAAGGTTTTGTAAAACATGATAGTTTAAGGTTTTAACAAAACTATTTAGTTTTATCTCTTAGCCCCCTGATTACGTATTCGAAAATGGTTATGTTCTCGAAAATAGTTACGTATTCGAAAATGGTTATGTGTTTCGAGTACTCTTAGATTTTCGAGTACACTAAGATTTTCGAGTACAATTAGAATTTTCGAGTACACTATGATTTTGTGAACTTATAAAAATTTCGAGTACTCTTAAAATTTCGAGTACACAAAAAAAAATTCGTGAACTTAAAATTTCGAGTACACAAAAATTCGTGAACTCCAAAATTTCGAGTACACTAAGTTAAAAGGTAATTTCAAGTACTCTAAAATTTCGAGTACAATCAAATTCGAGTACACCAAATTTCGAGTACTCTTAAAAACGTGTATGTTAATTTCGAATACGTTTAATTCCGAAAATTTTTAGGTTTACGAAAAACGCACCAGATTCACGTTTTTACGAAAAACGAACCAGTTTTAAGGTTTTTCGAAAAAACGACCCACTGTTATACTCGTTTTTGTAAAACGTTTTTGGATTTTGAATCAATTTCGTGATTAGGAATCGATTAAACAACATATTTCTCTGATGCCACATGTTGGATCGATTCCTTTGGTTTAGATATAAACATGAATACGAAAACAGTAATGAAATAGAGATTAGATGAAACCTGTGAATCCAGTGAATGCGTTGTTGATTCCAGACATCGTTCCTGAGAGATTCCTGAGATGATGATCTTGACCGGGTTCCCGTTTATGGTGTATGGTGAGGATGGAGATGAGAAGAGAGGCTCGGTTATGGGATCACGATTTCTCTTAGAGAATGAGGAGAATCGTGTGTTATGATGTTATGTAAAAGTGAGTAACCTCTAATTAGGAGCCTTAATCTCTTTATATATACACCCAAGGGGAAATCCTAATTAGGATAAATAAGAATAATTATGTCCATCAAATAATTATCTATCTGTTAGGGGTATTTAAGTAATTGATCTATTTAATTAAATAATCATAAAGGCCACATTTAATTATTTAGTCTAACATGTTTAACACCAGATTGTTAAAGAAAAAGTTGCATACACTAAAGAATATTTTTAATATTTTCATAATTTCATTGTTGCCAATGAAGAAGAAATTCAAGGCAAATCTCTAAAGATTGAATTTTTGTCAAGGCCAGAGGAATCAGGAACAAATTAAAATCATAATTACGTTTGAATATTCATATAATACAGGTTTGTATTTCCTACAAGTGGGCAAGTGGCGGACGCGGAATTTTTTTTTTTCATGTGGAGCAAAAAGTTTTGATGATCGTTTGATGATATATATATATATATATATATATATATATATATATATATATAATAATTTGATACTCTTGTGTTTAGGTCGGGTTGGGTTGAATCGGGTCAGATCGAATCGGATCAGGCCATGTTGAAAAAAGATAATCAAACTAAAGTTCATATATAAAAGCATAATAAAAATACAGTAAATCTAAATTTGTTCTGCACATGGTTTTATTTTTTAAAATTTATCCAAAACAAGTATAGCTTTCACGTAAATTCTCATCACAAGTCCGATTATACAAATTTAAGAGGAACAATTGTAAAATATTAAAAAGGTCTGTCAGGATTTTAACATATATTAATGAAAAAAAATAAGAAATATTGTATTTTGAGTTGAAATTTGTAGCACCATATCATATAACGGGTTGAGACGTGTAATTATTTAATAAAATGCGGGTCAAGATGTGTAACTTAAAAAGTATGTAAATATAATAAATTCAAATGTATGTTAATTATAAATAATATGATTGATGAAAAACCACTAAAAATTATTTAAATAAACTATTTATTTATTTAAAACTCATTTTAACTTAAAATAAATTGAAATTTATAAAAAACAACTCAGTTAGACCCAAACAGATTTTGATTAAAACTCATTCTAACCCGAACCCGCTCTGACCCGTTACCCAACTCAATCCAACCCGTCTATTTTGCCACACTTAGTTTTCATTTATAGTATTCCTGTAAGAATTTTTGGTTTTAAAATGGCTGTTTATTAGATTTTATTTTATATTGAGATTTGAAATAAAAGTTTGATGTTTAAAGAAACACAAGGAACACTCCCTTCAACGCATAATTGATCAAAAGAAAAGACCTATGGTCGTCACAAAGAAAATAAAAATGAGTCTTCTAAACCAAAAACCCATGTTACCCCCTCAGTTTGTGATGGAGTTGCTGGCTAAATCATGTGAAAAAGATGGAGTTGTTGGTTAAATCTTGGTTGAGAGGTTGCCTATGATGGTGGTGATGACAATGATGCGGGTTGGTAGGGATAGTAGAAGGAGTGGGAAGGAAGAACATCAATGAAAGATCAAGTACGGGTGTTCAAAAAAACCAAAAATCCGAAAAAATTCGAAATGCGAATCGTATCCAAAATTCGAAAAACAGATTGGAATTCTTATTTGGGATGTTTGGATAGATTTGGGTCGGATGTTCATTGTTCTTGTTCAGGTCGGATCGGATATCTGAATTCAACATGAAAAAACTCTGTTTATTCGGGTTAGTCTGGTTGTTTGGAGGCAAAAATTAAGTTTATCCGGGTTATTCGGATCAGATAAGCATATTTTATATTCGGGTCGGCTTGGGTTTTGAATAGGTCTCAAAATTTTCAAATCCGAATAATCCGATCCAAATAAATCGTCAACCGACCCGATAAACACCCCTTGATCCAAGGGGACTAATTATTTTAGCATATTTTATTTCTTTTTTCAATATTAATGTGTATTTGGTCATCTTACACCAACTTAATAGAAAAAAATTAATGGTCATTCAGTTTATAGACCACTAGTTTATATTCAAATAGTTTAGACTAATGATGTAATTTCTTGACGTTATGTTCCATGAATGAGAAACTGATATACATCATGCACCAATTTTGTAATTAACCCAAACATTTCTTGTGTTAAACAAATTTTATGATGCATCAAATGAGGTTAAGTTAATCTATACATTCAGAAAGTTTTAAGTATAATGTGAATCAAATTGAGATTATGAAAAAATGCATGAAAATATAAGGATAAAATATAAAAAAATTAGATTTATTTGAACAAATGTTTTTATAGAATATCTGGTTCAAAAATCATATATATTGAGAGAGAGAAACTTATAACATTTGGAGTAAATTATTAAATGCTAGAAGGTGACATAGGTGTATGCATAGGCTCCATTCATTCTAAAATTTTAAAATTTGAAAGACTTGGAAGAGGCTACCTTTAAATTGTGAGATGTCAAGTGATGGAATAATACCAAAACCAAAAAACTAACACATATCAAATAATATGAAAATTTATAAAAATCCTTTTGCTAAAGTGTTATTGGGTTACAAGTTACATGTGTCTAAACATTTGCCACAATATTTACAATGTGGAATATTTGATTATTGATCTAGAGTTTTGAATTCTAGACATCTTGATTCATATGTTCATATAACTTCAACATTAATAGGTGCAGGATTCAAGTCACAAAATAAAAAAAAAAGTAAACATAAGATTGTTTTAAAAAATATATATAGTTTGTAGTGATCAAAATTGAAATAGTAATGAGGGTTGATATGAGTACGAGAAATATTAATGAGAGTTAAATATGGTAATATTTAAGAAATCTATTGTAGCAAAGTGTGTCATGTTATATATTTAATGCATGACACATTTTTTTTATGTCTATAGTTTATTGAGATCAGTCAGTGTCTCACTTAGTATTAATTTTGGGTGGTAGATTGGGTTTCGTCTGAAACAAGATTGATCAGATAAAAAAATATTAAAAATATAAAGTATATTTTTACTATAACATAAAAAATTTAAAAAAAAAATGACGAATACATGTCATCGCTAGTAAAAAGAAAAAAACATAAAATAATATGTGATGATTTACTATAATACAAAAAAAGAGTAAGTTACCGATGTGATTCATGTAGTTTGCTACTATTTAACTTTGGGTCCTTGGGTTTTATAAAATACTCGTATGATCTCAAACTTTATATATTTGTAACACATATAGTCCTTAGGTTATTAAATTATCATCACCTTCTTGACCAGATTACCATCACATAAATACTAAATGTGTTAAAAATGTTTAAAGTTTGAAACCATATTGGTATTTATGAAACATATGAATCAAGAATGAAATACGAACAAATCACAAGCGCTATCCACACAATTTACTAAAAAAAAATAAATTAAAACCTTCAACGATAAGATATAGTTACATGTAAGAAAAGAAAACTAAAAAACTACATTATATTTTTATTATAATTTAAAAAACATAGAAAATTAATTATCTTTCAGAAAAGGCTCAGCCTTTTTCCTTCGGCTTGCGAAAAACAATAATATATAACAACACCATGTCATTACGACGGGGTTAAAAAGTCAAAAAAAAGTATCAACTTGTCACGATGATACTCCAACGATCCATGCCATTGTCACATGACCATCCGTGGTGGAGTGGATTTTGTCCGCTTAAAAACATTTAAAAACGTTTGTCCGTATAAATTGTTCCGACTGTTAGTAGAGGTCTACAAACCAATTAACCAGTGAAAAACTAGTTTTGAAATAATAGAATTAGTTAAACAGTCAACATTTTCTAAACAGCTTTGACCATAACCAAAAGCCATTAACCCAACCGATTAACCGTCTAATAACAATTTTTTCTTAACTAAACCAGTAACCGTTTTGGCCACTTGAAACTTCAAACGAGTTCAAACGTTTCAACCGATTCCTTTACCGGTAGACAAAACCTGGTTTATTAAACCAATTCAGTTATTAAAAAGTGAGGTTTTTTTTTCCCACCCCTGACTGTTTAATATGTAGAGTATTTACCTAGACATTAAATCATATCCATCCGGAGGCGTGTTATCATCACCAAATACTGATTTATTAAATCATTATGTCTCTGCAATGTTGCTTTCAAATTGTAGATAAGTTCAACAATTTCATATTGTTTCTTGAAATAAAAATGAAATTTGTTATTTAATGTTTTTAATAAAAAAGAAAAGTAGGGGGCATGCCATTGATGGCAATAAATGATGTTACCAACTAAAGTTGAAGATTGCCTATTCTAAGGGTCACTCATGGCTTGCTTTTTATGTACTTGATTCTACTTTGAAAAAATGACAATTCTTAAAAACATGTTGACGATTTGGAAATTATATTGTTTACTACTTACTTGATTCTTCTCTCACAGTCTATCGGTATTTTGGTGGTGACATAAGGATCAGGAACCAAATGATCATATGTTCGAATTCTTAATGTGGTTTTCTCAAAGTATTGAGTTTTCTTTAAAACTGATAACTTGATGATGGTTATAATCGGGTAATTTCGCTGGTGGCACGATGATACTACAGTAATCCGTTAGTGATCCAATATTTTCATAATTTCATGTCTAAAAAAAACTTGATTCTTCTCTTTACATAAACTAATATGTATTATTTCACTAACTTTAAATTGTTTAGCCACTTAAAGCCAAAACTCACATGACAATATCAATGAGTAAGTTTGCCAGTAGGTCTACTAGTAGAGTATATAAGTATTTTTCCCCCTTTTAATAAAAATGATATTTATTCGAGTCAACGTGTTCAAATCCACTTTCATGTTATATAAAACTAGAAATTTGAACCATGTGTATGGCGGGTTGGACGCATAATCTTTGACTGTATAAAAGAAATTCGTGTGACATTAACGTGGTTAAATACATTAAAAGAACATAGAAGAAACATATAAAATTATGGTGACTTGGTTTCGGTTATCGAAACATAAATAAAAGATTGTATGTTATTCTTCAGTTGACATTGTAGGAGATGGGTTCACGTTTTTATTATAAAACAATAATAAAATATACATAATAACGATACACTCGTTATTCGTAAGAAATAATTTAGTACATTACCGGTTACAAGACTAAAATAAAAGAATATATAAATTACTAATTTATATACGAAACATGTTTTGATGCATGTCTTCGTTGGTACTCCAAATAGCGAGTCTTCAATCAAGCATCTTGACGAGCCGGTCACAAATACTTCAATACGCTTATGTCTTCCACCTATTCTTCATTGACATAGAATAAACATGTTGATGATTATGGTTGAGGCACGTATTCAATACGCTTCCCTTAAAACAGATTTCACGTCTCTTCTCAAGACGAACGCGTCTGTCTCCCAGGGTACAACAACCGAAACAGTATGTGTACTGTCGGGATTAACCTTGCACCTGAAAAAGATTTCTTAAGCGAGAGCTTGAAGAGTTGAGAAGGTTGGAAATTCTTCAAAGTTTGTGTGAGATGTTATGTAGTATTCTTTTCAACCAACAAACAAGACACCAATTGTCTTGTATTTATACTACAATATGGTGATACCAAGGGTCTTGAATTAACACATATCATCAATACATGTAATTTGAAAAGCCTTGATTTAATTGGGTAATATGAAGAGTCTTGATTTTAATTCAAATTAAATTTGATAATTAATAAAATAAATCAATTTTCCAACAATCCCCCACATGAATAAAAATCAACTCGTATGCTCAAGTTTCAAATCCAATTTCAACGGTTGAGTATTGCAGGAGAAGTAGGTGTTCCCTTTGAACTTTCCTTTGTGAAGTATACTTAGTCTCCTAGCGGTTAGTAGACGCGATGTCCTTGAACTAAACCCCTTTTTGTGTAGACGTTATTACACTTCACACAATACTCTTCCTGGTCTGGTTAACCCCTCATTGTCGTGTCCGTTATGGTCATGGAACACTATCCTGGTTCTGCGAGAGCTCTAGGAATTATGCCCATAATTCCATTCGAAGCGACCCCGCTTCTCTCTAACATAGGTGATTTGTCTACAATCATTAAAAGCATTTTGGTTATCATGATTTACACAAATCATTAACCATATATTATGCTTAACCTCACACAACAATGTCACTGATTGTTATAGGAATGGACTAGGATGTATTTAAGCACCCTTTTTACAGTTTAGGAGGATATATATCAACATATATATATTAGCTTATACATCCATTGTATAACTATGCCCCCACAGTGACCACCCTAGATATATGAATTAGTTGTCCTATTGAACCTAGATCATGGGATCTCCAATCAACAAGGTTAGGTTTCCTTCAAATATCTCTTTACATGGGCTTTAGTCACATTCCTCAACTTAATCTCTCATGTTATTGGATCCAAAACATTATCTTTGACTTCACAAAGTCAACAACGATAATTTACAATTGAGATAAGTTGTTATAACGTGTTCTTGACTTACAAGTCATACTAGCCCTTTTTTCAATTTATAAGACTATAACCAGTGATCTCAACTTGGATCAAGTTATATAACCATGTCTTTAGAATGATTTGAAACTCATTTCAAGGCTAAACACGTTTCACCATGCCTTTGGTAAGCTTTTTCAAATATCTAACTACAATTTGAATTTTACCAATTGACATTTGAGTTCAATAAACTTGATTGACTCCGTATAACCAGCGTGTACCCCCACTTGGTCACGAATTTACAATATTTATTTGGATTACTAAAATCCTTATTACAAAATCTATCACATACTTGTATTAAGTGAAAGCAACCCTCGCATTTGAGTCTTATTAGATAACCATTTTCCAATTATTAAAATTGTGCTGTGAAAAGTTCTCCTTTTCCACAAGAGATTGAGAAACTTCTCAAATACTATCTCTTACAAACTCTAGAAGGTTATTTCGTAAATGACACATTCCCCCACATTGCTTGCACTTTGATTAAGTTTGAGCAATTTATCTTTTGATGACTTTGACACATATATACATCATTGTGTCACTAAGTTCATCCATACATATTACTCCATGAGTTCTCCTCATATGAACCGAAACTCATTTACATGTCATCACATATATTGAATGTATAAAGTTAATTTAATCTCCGCAGAGCATGTAAATTAACATGTATTAGTCTAGCATGCTTTAGACTAAAATATTAGCACGTGAACAGAAGATGCATCATTCTGATCAATCACAGCTCCTAAAGATAACACATTATCTCTACAAATATTCATACCTTACTTTAGACAAGAATGATGAGATTTTTTTTTTTTAAATCCTTAGTTTAAGGATAACTCATAACCATATTTAACTTCATCCATTATGTAGGATCATAACTCATTTGCCTTTAATCTCTAAGGCTTCACCATTTAATCATAAGAACTTAAACATATGTCTTAACTCAAGTCACTTTGGTGAACACATTCATCAACATATGATGAATGCTATTTGTATAAAATCACTAGACTCTTGAGATATAGTCAACAAGATTGATACTCAACAATATGACATCCCATTTGTCTAAAGTGATTTATACATTTATATTGTTGTTTCAATGAAACCATGTATTATGATACTCTCCCAAATTGAAGAATAAATCCTCCACATAGTTTCAATAACGTTAATGGTTGTAGCATAATTTACAAGACCATCACTATTGTAAATATCTTTAATAAATGTGCAAAATTTATTAAGATTATTTACAATAATAACATATATTTCTTTCATATGTTATAGTAATCATAACATACTTATGAATTTCCATGTTGATGCTCTCAAAATTAGACGACATCTTTCGTTTTTGTGTATTTCATCTTAATGCACTCGCCACATTACATTTAATGTTTAATTTGCGACTTGCAACATAAGTTATGATCACAACTCCCCCGTTGTATTTATGTAAATCACTACTTGTACTTTCTATTAAAATATGTATTTTTATTTAAAATTAAAATCCTTCAACATTTAAATATCATTTTATTATCTTTAAATCAACTTGTTTATTTTTAGAAATAAATAAACTCATGTCATAGTTGAACATAATAAAATATAACAAATAACATATTTTAAACGGATACAAGTATGATATATACACATCAAGTCTCAAAGTGTTATTTCTTCAACATTGTCTTCATTTATCAAAATTATCGTAAGTGACCTCGTCACATGGTATGTTTTGAGGTCCTCCCTCAATAAAACACATACACCCATTATTACAAATTAAATTCAAATGTTCATTTGTTACACATAATCTCATACTATTTATTTAGGATGCTCTTTTTAATTAGTAGACACATAATCTACAAAATTTCAAACACAATGAAAGAAATAGAAGCATCTATATGTCATCATCACTTTATAATAAATCCCACATAATTTATTTATATAGTTAACTATAACATATATCTCTTTCATATGTTATAGTGATTATTGTGCATAAACGCATGTGTTATCTTAAGATATTGAACACAACCAACGCACCAAAACAAATGTTTATTTGTAATATTTTAAAAAGACATATAGATGACTTCTAAACATCAAGTCATATAATGTTACTATCTTGAACACTTTCGGTATCTGAAATTTCAATGTTATCTATATCATAAGATGCATACATGGTTGCACCTGTCATGAGGAACCATCCTCAATATGCAATGACATGTGTACTTTGGGATAAACAAAAAATGTCCCCAATAACATCTCCATTATTTTGTTGTTTCATCTTGAAAGTTTAAATCAAACAGTCACAAATCTGTTCAAAGTAAAACGATTACACAAATCGTATCTAACTTTCATGTAAGATAATTAAATTGTTTACACAAAACAATTTTCTAATAATCATATTAGAATTTAGTCGATTATAAAAATCGTATCTAACGTTCACGTTAGAGAATTGAAAAATGCTTACATAAAGCAATCTTATAACATAATACGTGACTAACACGCACATGAATAAAATGTTTACTTAAACATTTTTATCATACTTCTATCTCGTCTTGAAAACTAACCGGTTAAAAATTAACATTTTTTTTATGATAAACCAGTTTCTACTGTGCTCGTTTGAAAATAAACAACAAAATTTCTAAGTTTTTTATGTTTATATAACAAACCGGTTCTAACACTTATGTTGGAAACAAAACGATTACATAAATCTTTTCTAAAGCCTTTCAAATTATAAAATAATTCGGTTCTACCACGCTTGTTAGAAATAAACGATTTCCCGAACCGTTAGAAAGCTTTTTTTTTTTTATATAAAATAAACTGGTTTTAAGACTTTGTTAAAAAAAATAATAAACGATTACCAAAATCGTTATAAATCTTAGTATGTTTATACAAAATAAACTGATTCTAACATATTTGTAAGAAAAAACACGATTACCAAAATCGTTATAAAGTACATTATGTTTATACCAAATAAACTAATTCTAACACACTTGTTAGAAAATAAATGATTACCAAAATCGTTATAAAGCTTATTATGTGTATACCAAATAAACTAATTCTAACACACTTGTTAGAAAATAAACGATTACAAAAATCGTTATAAACTTATTACTTTGCAAATAATCTTTTATAACACGCTTGTTAATAAATAAAGTGTTACACAAACACTCTCGATTATAACATATCATTTTAAAAAACTTAAATTGTTCAAACCAATATTGTTTACCAGAAACAATAATTACATCTAACATGCTTGTTAGAAAATGTAAAGGTTTCGTAACCAGTATTATTTTTAAAAAATAATAATAATAAACTTCTAACACGCACGTTAAAAAAAATTGTTTACAAACATTTTATATCTGTTTCAAAACCACTTTTTTTCTAATAAGATTATTAGAAAATGAATGTTCAAAAACATATTTTGAAGCTAACCAAAAATTGCTCATGGTTAAATTTACAATCAAAAACCCATGAACTCAAAAACTGAATCAAAACATATGTCTAGTAACACGGTATTCGGATTAAATATTGTACTCCAATAACAAAATCCGACAAACTTGTACTAAATATTTCTCAAAAAATATTTACTAGATTTTATCAAAAATCTTAGTTTATATTTAACTTTCATGAACCCAAAATCCTTATTTATAAGGTTTTTCATGAAAGTCTGTTTTAAGATTGTAGGAGATGGGTTCACGTTTTTATTATAAAACAATAATAAAATATACATAATAACGATACACTCGTTATTCGTAAGTATATAAGTATTTTTCCCCCTTTTAATAAAAATGATATTTATTCGAGTCAACGTGTTCAAATCCACTTTCATGTTATATAAAACTAGAAATTTGAACCATGTGTATGGCGGGTTGGACGCATAATCTTTGACTGTATAAAAGAAATTCGTGTGACATTAACGTGGTTAAATACATTAAAAGAACATAGAAGAAACATATAAAATTATGGTGACTTGGTTTCGGTTATCGAAACATAAATAAAAGATTGTATGTTATTCTTCAGTTGACATTGTAGGAGATGGGTTCACGTTTTTATTATAAAACAATAATAAAATATACATAATAACGATACACTCGTTATTCGTAAGAAATAATTTAGTACATTACCGGTTACAAGACTAAAATAAAAGAATATATAAATTACTAATTTATATACGAAACATGTTTTGATGCATGTCTTCGTTGGTACTCCAAATAGCGAGTCTTCAATCAAGCATCTTGACGAGCCGGTCACAAATACTTCAATACGCTTATGTCTTCCACCTATTCTTCATTGACATAGAATAAACATGTTGATGATTATGGTTGAGGCACGTATTCAATACGCTTCCCTTAAAACAGATTTCACGCCTCTTCTCAAGACGAACGCGTCTGTCTCCCAGGGTACAACAACCGAAACAGTATGTGTACTGTCGGGATTAACCTTGCACCTGAAAAAGATTTCTTAAGCGAGAGCTTGAAGAGTTGAGAAGGTTGAAAATTCTTCAAAGTTTGTGTGAGATGTTATGTAGTATTCTTTTCAACCAACAAACAAGACACCAATTGTCTTGTATTTATACTACAATATGGTGATACCAAGGGTCTTGAATTAACACATATTATCAATACATGTAATTTGAAAAGCCTTGATTTAATTGGGTAATATGAAGAGTCTTGATTTTAATTCAAATTAAATTTGATAATTAATCAAATAAATCAATTTTCCAACGGACATTAATCTCATTTTTCATAGTACAATTATGTAATCGTCTGGTAATAATAATTTATGATAATCCAAAAATATACCTTAGTTTGAACACAAACTCCATCCTATCAAATTGTGCACTGGATTGTAATGAAAAATATTATAGCCAACCACAAATTTGTTTTATTTATGAAATCAAAGAAGTTTAGTTATTAAAAAATAAATAAACTAACAAAGATTAAATATGTTAAAAAGGTATATTATAAATAGTATAGAGGATCAACTTGAAACATAATGAAGGAGTTTATTTTAAAAATATTGTATGTATTATTTAGAAATTTTGAGTGAAACACGTACAGTTTGACGGTATGATTAAGATCCACGCATTGTGATGTATAGATAAGATAAAAAAACATATAAAGTCGTAATAGACCTGTATATAAATTAAATCAAAATAAAAAATATTATTATTTCCCATATGTTACGAAATAAGAAATTAATAAAAAGGAAATTTAATAATATAACAAATTTAATACTATAAGAAATTTAATACAAAAGAATATAAAAAATCATAACAACAACACGCGATGTGTCGTAAGTCAAATTGATTACGCATATTATGTCAGTGACATTAGTATTGTTTAGTATATAAATGAGACACATACACTATGACGACTTAGTTGTGAAAACTGATATACAGATAAAAAACAATTGTATCTTCTTCAATTGTTTTCTGGTTCATTTTTCTAAGTACCAACTAGGGATGTCCATAAACCGACCGAACCATTTAAACCAGACCGGACCGAAGACAATTTATATACATTTTATTCAAAAAATTATTGAAAACCTAAAAGTTTTTTCGTCTACCTAAATATATTTTATTGTTATTTTTTTTTAGATTTTGCAAACATATTAAATCATTATACGGAGCACATTGAATGACAACACAAGCATGAAACGAAGTTTGAAATGTATGAAGACCAGAAGCATTCAAAATAACGTATGACTTGAAGTTTATTATAAGTCATTGTAACTAATCAAGACTTTATCTAACATGTATCACTCTTTTAAAACTAGTTTTGTTATTTTGATAATGGTGGATTTTTGTATAGTGGTTTTCAACCTTTGAAATATGGATTTAAAATGGATTGTGGTATTTTGTGTTAGTATATTATCCGTTTTCTATTGTTTTTTTATAAAACTATGAAACCGTAAAAACCGAACCATAAAACAGTGAAACCGTCAATACCGGTCGGTTTGGTTTCCCCAACTTACGTTGTCGGTTTGGTTTGTCATTTTTAAAACCGTAGTTAGTGGTTTGGTTTAGAAACTTTTGCAAAGCCGACCGAACCGTATCACGGACATCCCTAGTACCAACAAGTTAATATCAATCAATATAACTCACGATTAGTATTTTTTTTTCAAATTAACGAACGAAAGTTGTCTGGGAAAAATCAATTTATATATGTACTACAAAGAAATAAACTCTAAACTTTACAAACCTTAACATTTTGAAAAGTTGATGATTGAGTTTTAACTAGGTTATGAATACTGAAACATAGATAAAAAACAATTATATAATAGTATTGATGTTTTTCAGTTGGCCTTATTTTTCATAGTATTAGCACATTAACGTGAGTCGAAATACCCAATGAATATTATTATTTTTTTAAATTTAAAGAAAAAAATCAAATTATATATATTATATGAGAAGAATGAAATATTAATATATTATGGCATTGGTCAAAAGAAAGCTTTATATGTGAACCAACTATACAAAGATAAAAAGTGGGCAAAATGTAAACGGGCCTTTAAAATATGGACGAAATTAGCGTAAGAACAGATCCAAATTTCATTATGTGAAGGCCCAAGTTTTAACGTTTATTAGGCTTCCTGTCCGCGTGTCCATAATTTTAGTTTAACGTTTCTATATAAATATTTTAATTTTATTATATTTATGAATTTTAGTTTTCCTTGGTAAGATTACAGCCATTGCTTGTGGTTTTAGAGGCGTTTAGTATATACGACTAAGATTAGGCTCGTTCAGAAGTTTCGTAGCTTGAATCTTACACGGAGCTCGTTCGAAAATAGCTTGTTGACCGATTCCCATGATTATAAACATGTGTATATATATACGAAAACAATAATAATACTATCGATTAGATGAAACCTGTGAATTCATTGAATGTTGAGTTGATTCTTGACATGATTTCTGAATGTAAATCTGACCGAATCAAGTTCCCGTTTAGAGTGTGTAGTTAGGATGGATTGGAGAGGCTGATGAGAGGTCACAAATTCTTGTGCTTAGGAAAACGTGATTATGATGTTAACCAACCTTATTATGAGCCTTAAGCTCCTTTATATATACATCTAAGGGAAAACCTTAATTAGGATATTAAGGTAATTACGTGCTTCAAATAATTACCTCATTAAATGGGTATTTACGTAATTGATCAATTAGATAAATAATCATGATGGTTATATTGTTAATATTTAGTCTTACACACAGTGGCGGAGCTTGACCCCAAGCGTAGGGGGCGAAACTTCAGGGGGGCGAACATAGGGTATATTTTTTTTCCGGAGGGGGCGAAATAAAAATTTTAAAAAAATTTTGCACTACGAATCGGAAAATGTACACCATTGAACGAAAAAACAGGGGGGCGGTGCCCCCCCCAGTCTTCACTAACCTTCGCCACTGCTTACACAAGTGTTTTATAAGTAATAATAATGTTATTATTATTATTAGTATATATATTAAAACACAAAAGTTAGTTTGTGTCTTAGAATACTATTCCTCTTTGTACAAACATATATGCGCTTGGTACAAGCGTATGATGCGTAAGCCATGACTCCAGTCCTCCACCCCATACCTTATTTCCCAACTTTTCAGCATCTTCTCACCACCATCGCCTCCTGCCGACCTCCCCTGCCTCCTGCAGTCGTCCACCACCCTCTTCCGCCAGTGGTTCACCGTCCTCCACCAACACATAAACCACACGACCGCTAAACTAAATCAGCGAGTAAAACCCACAGAAGCTGTACTCCGCAGTTGCACCTCTTCACTCTCCATCACTCAATTATGCCGCCGGCGACCATGACGGTCACAACTGACACTCGAAAGCTTCCACGGCCAGGCCGCGGTGGCGTAATATCACAGGGTCTCACCGAGGAAGAATCACGAGTAAGAGCCATCGCCGAAATCGTCAACAACATGGTTGAACTCTCGCGCAACGGAGAAAACGTCGACCTAAACGCCCTCAAATCCGCCGCATGCCGCAATTCAGATTCGGAGCTGCAAGTTAGGAATAGTAATGGATATTTGACCCGTGCTTTGCTCCATGTTAACCCCAGATCGTTTGCCTGGCATGAGCTCTTTCTCTTGGGGAAGATCTGCGCTCCTTCCCACCCCCCTTTCAGCATCTCCTCCATCTCCGATGAAGCCAACACCGGCTTCAGAGAAATCCCTTTAAACGTCACGGACCGCCGCCGCGTCTCCAATTTAGATTATTCCATTGTATTTTCGCTTTTGGTTCTCGCTTATGTTAGCCTATGGTACGTTACTGTCTCATTTCTTTGCGTTTTTGCTATGAAATTTTATTCCTTTGATTTTGGTCTTCAAATTTTGGTGAATGGCTTTGATTGTTTATGAAAGAGTTGAGGTTCTAGAACCTATGATGGAGCTTTGTTGGCAAGAACACACTAAATATTAGGCCATCCATTTCCTTTTTGTGTTGATTTTGTTCGGCATATTGTTGCTAGGGGTTTTGGATTATGAAAAAGGCCTTGGATAGATAGGTGATTTTTTTCAATTTGTTTTTGGTTGGTGGTTTGTTTGGAAGGCTTTATCCAAAACCCCAAACCTTTTGCAAAATGTTGCTGGTTATGATGTAAAATAATTTGTATGAGTTTAGTTAGTTGTTCTTGGTATACATATGTGGGTTATTTAGGTATGTTTAGATTAAATTCGTACAATTTTAGTGTGCATGTGTATTTTAGCTCTCAGGTAGCTATTTGTTAGAGTTTTAGGTTTACGAATTCAAGACAATTGTTTTACAAATTGGAGATCAAAGTGACGAGATCAAACAAGTTGGATACCATGTTTATTGATTTTTCTCATGTTAAGTTGTTCAACAACATCTTCATAAACCAATTCCACTAGATTATTTAAGTTAGGTTTGATGATTCTTGCAGGTTTTTGCTAATTATGGATTAAGAGAATTTGCATAAGAGTTTAGTTGATTGTTATTGGTATATGTATGGGGGTTATTTGGCTGTGAATTATATAGAATTCATAGGATTTTTTGAAACATGTGTATTTTAGCTTTCAAGCTGCTATCTTGATGGTTTGTAAAAAAAAAGATGCATTTGAATTTTAATGTCAAATAGGTTGGGTTTTAGCTTTTATAAGACATGAGTGTTTAAAGTCTTTTTAAAGCTAAATTGATATAATCTTTTAGAAGCCATTGATATTAGTTAGTTACCTCACATATATATTATACATGCATGCGTTCTTATGTTCTATTGGGTGGATTAGTATAAAGAAATTAGGTAATTACGCACACAAAGGTTGTAAGTTTCTTTCTTTTGAAAGATGATATAATCATCCTTTTAAACACCTAAAGAGCACAGGTCGATTTTGATTTTGATTTGAATTTCATTATTTGTTCAAACCAGATTTGAGCATCTTCATAATTATTCATGGTATAATTTATCTTTAGCATTTTTCATACCGAGTAAATATAAGGTTGAATCTTTTGTGTATATTTGATGATTTAGTAATTGAAGGTGCCTACTTTCTTTTTAATACAATTTCAAGTTATCTCTTGAAAGATATTTGACTATATCTATTTGATTTGCAGTAGGATGTGTTTACAACATTAGATGCTTATCAAGAGGTAGCAAGGTCACTGCCTCAGCTAATAAAACAAGGTGTGAGAAATTCAACCCACTCAATGTGTGACAACGTCCCATGTCTTTTGTTCATTTGATTGTGCTTAGATTCATGCATGTCAATTTAGGTAGTCTTATTTTGCTATTTATGTTTCACTACTGGTGATTAAATTAGTTTCATTAACTTATAAATGAAGATGACGAGTTGTTGTTGATAAATATGATAAAGAGGCGCTATAGTCTATTTGCATACATCAATTTGAAACAAGCAAGTCCCGCGGCAACGCGCGGGCTACTCCACCTAGTTTAATTAAAATAGTAAAGGAAAATAAATAAATAAATAAATAAATAAATAAATAACAAAACCACCTGCTATTTCAGGATTCGAATAGCCGACCTTGCAACAAAAATGTGCAAGCTCTAACCACCAAATTACATTGACCGATTGACGTAGCTTCTTGTTGATAATAATACATATTTATTTCCTTATTATTTTATTTAATTTTCAATAAATACTAATATGTGTGATATATAAATTAATGAAAAAGACGAGTAGATGAAATTAATGAGAGAGTGGTGTACAAATCGGGTTTTTTTGGAACCGGTTCTGGTAATCAAGACCCGGTTCCGGGTTTCGACCAGTTCCAACCGGTTTTTGACCGGTTCCGGTTCGGGTTTTGGCTGGTTCCGGTTCGGGTTTTGGCCGGTTATAGGTGAAACCAGTTCCGGTTTTTCCGGTTTCGGTTTCGGTTCTAATTTGTCTAAAAAACCGG
This sequence comes from Mikania micrantha, assembly GCA_009363875.1. NCBI lineage: Eukaryota > Viridiplantae > Streptophyta > Magnoliopsida > Asterales > Asteraceae > Mikania > Mikania micrantha. Next base: position 54,522,071 of record CM018684.1, read on the forward strand.
ACTCATTTGTACCCACCGGTTCGGATATGACTTGTTCTGGGTCCGGTTTATTTGCCCACCTCTACAATGAGAGAATATATTGGAGAAATAGATCTATCTCAATTCTCACGGTTCAAACGTGGGTGAGTGGGTCTGATTATTTGTCAGATCATCTGTTGGGCTTATGTGTCAAAATCATGGTTTAACACATGGGTTGGATCATGAAATGCTTGTGGGTCGAACCATTGTTTGGACTTTGGAGCTTGGTTCAATTCACATTACCATATATACATTTGTAAACTGATGAAACAGTATTAATATTTAACAAATAAAAATGTTACCAAATGTACCCTTTAAGGAACTAATTAAATACCAAATGTACCCTTCAAGGAACTAAATAAATAATAAAAATAAGTAAATAATTATATATAATATTCACATCACAACATTTCAATTTTTGTTTTTCTTTTCCTTTACAGTGATAATACTTTTTTTATTTAATTATTTTGTAAACAAAAGACATTATATTTATAATACACAAATAACGCTAATGATGGCTAGATAGGCTGGTAAAGGTTTTACGAGCTCATTTGTTTGCCCCATGTTCAATTCTTTCTTTAGCCCTTTTCTTTTTATTTTTAATATGTAGGCTCAGATAATTAAATCATATTATTAAATAATAATACTAATCTAATCTTACTTTACACATATAATTTTAATTTCACGTTTTTAACACATCATTATATTATTGCATAATAGTTATAATTATATTAATTTGATCGTAACCTCACAAATGTATGTAAACTTCAAATCCAAACGGTCAGAAATATTTTGCACTTTATCTGCAAGCCTATATCATGTTCGTATATTATCGATCTTTTGTATCGTTTATATCATTTTGGTCATGATCATAACGTTTTTCTTATAAATTATAACATTGTATGCTTAAATTTGGGTATATGAGTGTTCATCGGGTCGGATAACAGTTTATTCGGATTTAAAAATTTTAAGACACTATCCGAAACACGATCCGAATTCGAAAATTTTTAATCCGAATCTATCCGAATAACCCTAAAAACCCGAATAAACTTATTTTTTCATCCGAATAATCTGAACAACCCGAATTCGGAAAACGGATATCTGATCCGAATCCAGCCAAATATCCGAATCTTTAATTCGGGTCGTTTTCTCTGGTTTTCGAATACGATTCGGATTTCGGATTTTTTAAATGTCCCTATTTGGGTCCATATTACATAGGAGTAAAGCTTGATCTATTGTTTTATGGTTGATTAACAGTCGTTGCGACCGATGTTTTCAGAGCATGCACGTTTACGGCAGCTATACTTTAGAATTTTACATCGGAGTGACAAAATTTGTGGCATTTTTTTTATATGTGCGTCTTAATATACGGGATTATGTCTGCGTTCTGATATTTAAAATCATGACAAAATACCCTATATCTACTAGTTCCTTTTAAAATGATTCATTTCATTCTTACCTGATTACTTTTTTCATTCAACATAATACTTGCTATGTTTTAGTCTACATTCATCTATATTAAGCACCATCTTATCTTCAATTTGATTCATAGAGAATTTGTTGGAAATAGCCCGTCATGTAACCTATGGATCATTTGATTAATTTTTACTAAATGATATAACCAGCCCTTGAACTAATTACGATTATTTGATGAATATAATCATAAGTATAAATAGTGTTAGTTTCTCTTTAGATGTCATATAACATTACATAGCATCAGAACACCATTCAAGTTTTCCTCTAAGATCATCCATCAATTATTGTCACCATAACGAAAACAATCTTCAATCGAATGTGATTTCATCATCTTCAACTAAAGTCTTGATTTCATAAATAAGTTTTATTAATTTGATGTTTGATTTGATGTTTGTGATTAGAGAAACATAACTAGACTTATATAATTATATAAATGTCTCAAGATATAATCAATATAGCAACTATACAATCTAGCCTGCCTGAATTTTATTTCAAAATGATGAATTAAGTGAAACAAGTCATATAAAAAAGGGTACACCTACATTGCTACATGTCACTAAACATAGTTAACAAACGTCATATTAGTAGCGACGGAGCTTGAATGTTTTGAAAATGGCTCAGAAATCACTTGTCCACCTAATTATCGTTTTATGGTGGTTTTCTTAGTATTAATCTTGAATCGAATTCTAGAAATGATCTACAATTTAACCAATCAAAATTTATTCAGACAATAATTAATTAAATATAAAAATGATAAATCATATATCAAGAAAAAAGCCACCGTGTGTTACTGAGTCAACTATAAACCATTTTCGTAGTCGTTAAAGCTGATATAATTATTTTGAAAATACTGATTTTTTACACGTTCATCTTCTGTGTATAGCTTTACTTTGAACGGATTTCAACGTCATTAAAAGATGGGGTAGTTTTTGTTTATTAGCCGATTTATTTAATTAAAAAATATGCTAAATTTTAAAGATGCTTTATTGATTTTTACATCTATCCCTTGTTAAGAACATTTGTTACAGATTTAACCAACCCTTAAAATTAGTTATGTACATCCTTTTGAAAGGGGAAAATATGTAATAAATGATAAAATAAATTACATAAATTGTCCTTCATATTCACTTATTTTTATAAATGACATCTTTTATAAAAAATAGTTATAGAAAACATTCTTAAAATGAAAATTTACAATGGATTTCATCCTTAAAGTTACATAAATCATCATTTGATAAATTACATAAATCGTTCTTTATATTAAGAAAAAGAATGAAATTCATTATAAATTTTCATTTTTAAGGATGATTTTTGTAGCTATTTCTAATGTAAGACGTCATCCATTTAATGAGTGAATATAAATAACGATTTATGTAAATTACTTAAATGATATTATTACGGGGAAATATGAATATAACATTTTAACTCAATTTAAGTTAAATGAATTTATGGCTTTAATGTGGTGAGTTTAAGGTCGGGCTTGAATCAAAAGTGATCAACACAAATGGGCTGAATCTTAAAAAAACATTATTAATACCATTAAAAAGAGTGGAACAAAAAATCTAATCTCTAGCAACTAAAATTACAAACCAACACCTCAAAATTCCTATTTTTTTTGTAATATGCAATAAATGTATATAGAAAAACATTATATATATATATTTGAGAATCATCTTTTCTTCAAAGATTATGGTTGTTCTAGTTAATCTTATGACAGGTTCAAGAACAAGTTTAATTTACCACACATGATGAAGCATTCAAATTGGAAGTCAACTAGGAGTTAAAAAGAAGCTTGTGGTTGAAGGAAAAGGGACCATAAACATCATTACAAGTATGGTAATTTCAAGTTACTTGATGATGTTTATTATATATGATCCATAAGTAGCGTAAATTTTGCGTCATGTCATGCAACTCATGAAGAAAGGTAATTCTATCAACCCATCTTGAAGATGAAATGTTATTAAGAACTTAGAAACATGGAAGAATTTGATGAAGATTATGGTGACCAACTACAACATGTTTGTACAAGCATTGGCGAAGGATAATTAAAGCAGCGGGAGGGGGGCTCATTTTTTTTCGCTCCATAGTGTAATTTTATGCCGTTTTCGTCCGAAAATTTAATACGTTTTGACTTTCACTCCTAGATTTATGTGTTTGCCCCTCAACCCTTATATATCAAGCCAAACTGCCTCACCATGTGTAAGATGTTCCTAAGCGAAACCCAACCTGTTATTCTTGTGAAAAATGTGGCTTACCCCAAAATGAATCTGCAAATTTTTGGCATTTTTGGATGGTTTGCATGAAAATTAAGGAGATATGTAGTCCCATGCATGTTCCAAGTTTAGGTTAGAGCTTGTTTTGGCTTTTGTTCATTTATGACCTCACACCTATGTGTTAGGTTTATTTTCTAGCTAAAAAAATCAAATGCTTTTATTTTTTTGGTTCATGTTTAAAGTTTTAAAAAGCATGTTTAAAAAAGATAACGACTGTGAAAGATTTACAATCAGACAGAGGTGAACACTTTTGAAATTTCACAAGAGTTCCCGGACAAATGGTATGAAATGGAATTAACCATTTCATATATAAGTATGTTGACTCTCGAGTGACAAAAGTAATATTATATTAATTTTAACGTTATTTTACTTAATTTTTGTAAAAATAACGTTAAAAGCGTTGGGTGGTCGGTTAATTAGGCATCATGAGCCGTGAGTCTCATTAAAAGCAGTTTCTCTATGACAAGACTTGTCTTTATCTTACTCTCTTCATACGCTACCTTATCTTTCCTAATGGTGGGATATACCGAGTACAAAAATAATACACACACGAACATCATGGTCACGTAAAAAGCTATTGATTGCTCAAACATTTTTGGATGTATTGCGTATGGTCTAGTTCCATCACAAAGAAGGAAACTAGACAACAGATCTTAAAAGATGCATTTTCATTGGCTGCTATAATCACAAGACACAGTACTTTGTATAATCAGTGACGGAACCTGAATATTTTTAAAGGAGAGAAGAAAATTTACGACGTCAACAATACATTTGAAACAAGCGGGACGAAACCAATATTTAAAATAACAAATAACCTGTCAGCCGGAAAATTAATATTACGGTTGGGGAAAAAATGTCCTTTACCAAGCAATTTTCAATCCATGTGGTATGTATTGAAGACTCTAACAAGATTGGAAAGAGGAAAATTTGTTAGAAAATCACAAGTTTGAAAAACGTGTTTTATTTATTGACCAACTACTTGTTGAAAATATACAATCCGTGTTGTCAGAACCGGACTGGCCAGGCCAGCCGGACTGAGAACCGGGAGGTCGGCCGAAACAATATGTGAACCGTCCTCAAGAGAACTGCCGGTTGAGCCAGTTTACTGATCGGACCAGATTTCAAGTTTTTTTTAGCTAAAATCCAAAAATTAAACATTAAAATCAAACCTTGAATTTTTTAACATGATTATGTGTGTTTGAATATTAACATGATTATGTTGACGCCCCATTTGTGTGCATGCATATCTTCTATTACTAATAAATAACTAACAAAGATGCCACTTGGCATCACCAAAATCAATCTTAGACTTTATTATCCCGCCCAAACTTAACCCTAAAAAAAACACGCGGATCTGTTAGAAACCCGAAAGTTCTTAAAAAATTTCCGGCAATTCTGCTTAACATTCGTGGTGATTTTCCATCTGCTTCTTCTACATTCATATATTTTTATCTTCATCAGTTTTCGACTCTCAGTAGTGTGTGAATCTCGTGTTTGTTGAGTTTGCAAAAGGGCTACGAATCTAAGATCTCCCACACACTCATGCACAGAGCAAAGTCCTTCTCATGTTCTAACCCGAATCGTTTCTCCCACATCGTTCATGTTTCTGCGTCTATTCTCTCATCCCGATGATCCTAATCTTCATCCATATCGACATCAAAAAGGTATCTAAAAGGTATGTTCCTATTTCGTCTCTAATCCTTCTTCTCCATTTACAAATCACCACTGAATTAACAGGTAAACTGGTTTCACGATCTTACGCCTTTAAGAATCTATTTAGTCTCCTAAGCCCTATTGTTTGCTTACTAATCAGGTACCAATTAATCAAAATTTTTGCTCTGTTAGAGTTTTACTTCAAGGATCTAATTAAAGGGCGCAATTTATGGTTTTCGTTTTTTTGATATTTCTTATTGTTTGAAGTTTGAAATCTTGTAGCAGATTTTCTCTTTGCTTTTGGCTTTTTTACCTGTAAATTTATCTTGGTTTCCTTATTTAGTTCTTCAATAGTTTTCTTTGATTTTACTTTTATTGGTTCAAGATTGTGTTGTTTACAATAGATGCTATTTCGTTGTGGGTTTTGTCGACGATTTTTTTAATGTGAATTTGAAAATATGATTTTATGAAGAAACTTTTTTACTTTATGCAATAAAAATCGCCTTTTTTTTTTCTTTATTCATTCGTACATGAGTTTTGTTCTTGAAGAATGACCATTGAATCAATGGTATGTATTGCTAATATTGTGAATTCCTAACATAGTAGCTTTATTTGGTGGTTTTATTGAACACAAATTTTTATTTACTATGTTAAATTTTTAGTTTACACATTGAAGAATTAACATAATTTGGTGTATTTGTCTTCAAACAGATGCATTCTGTTGATTTTGATTTCCCATAGTTTGATTTTGGAAAGGTATCTGTTATTGTTATACACTTAGTTCATTCGAACATGATTAGCACATGAATAAGAATAGCTCCATGTACTCGATTTCTTCTTTATGTTTCTTTGTATGTGCTCATCGTTCTCTTTGTAATTAAGTTGTCACTTGATCCCTTGATTGTAGGCCTTTTGATTAATTAACCTTCGTGGTTTGACTTGAAAGTTAGTTAACAGGTCATGTGTTAATGGTAAGAATGAATTTTGGAAGCATCAACAAAGATTTGTCTTCAGTGAGTCAAAGAAACATGTATTATAACCAAATGGATCATTAAAATAACTCAAAGCATTTCTATGCTTTAATTTACAGTTGTTTGACAATTACTTAATTTTTTTCTTATGCAAATAAGCAATGGTTTTTGTCAATTATATGTGTATTCATATATTGGTATTTAATGATAAAAATCATCAAGTTACGGAAATCAATAAAAAAATATTTAAAAGGTAAGACAGTTACTTGTGTGATCACTACATGGTGTTAATTGAATCCTTGAAGGTTATTACAATTGTACATAATTGGTGCCTTAAGTAGACACGGATTAAAGCTATTTTTGAAATAACTTGTTGTTACACATGGGTAACTTTATGTCTCATAATCAAAAGCTAAAAGTAGACACGGATTGAAGCTATTTATTTTAGACAAACATGATAAAGTTACTAATCAAACCTCAAATATTGTATATAACGAAGTATTTAAGGGCTTGCAAATTATAAGTGTAACTTATAAAATTTATATTTAACATGTACATTCCTTTATTTAAATTGTATATAAATTTTAATATTAATATCATTTTTATTATACAATCCGTGTAGTACACGGGTATGTAGTCTAGTAATGTATATATGTGTTGGGCCTTAAGGTGCAAAAGTAAAATTGCACTAATTTTAACGTTATTTTACTTATTTTGTGAAAATAATCGTTAAAAACGTTGAGATGATTAACCTCAAACGATAACTTTGAGGCGGGAACTCCTTCGGAGCAGTCTCTTTATCCCAACTAAAATAGGGGTTAGGTTTGTCTATATCCTTCCCCCCTAGACCCTACTCTAAGTGGGATTTTTACTGGGTATGCTTGTTGTTGTTGAATATTAATTATGTTTGCTTAAATGTATTTATAATCTTATATTTTTTTGGAATTTTTTATATATTTATTATGTTATCCGGTTCTTGAATCCGGTCCAACCGACCCGACCGGTCCGACCAATAAGCAATAAGACTTCCGGTTTGACGTCCGGTCCGGTTATGAAAGCATTTTATCCAACCCAAATACTCCATCAAATAACCCTATGTCAACTCACTCATCCCAAACATCTAATTCGTCTCTTTCACCGGTTATATACTTGGGGGTCAAGCTTGAATAGTTTTAAAGAAGTTACGAAAGTTTTAAAGCAGGAGCGAAATCAGTATCTAAATTTTTTTTAAACTATCGACTAAAAAATTAGCACCATTAACGAAAAAAAGAGTGGGAACCTGGCTGAAAATTAAGAGCGGAAAAATTAACACTGTGAATGAAACTTGTTTTCAATACATCAGATTTTTAAATTACCAATCTTTTCTCCTAAGATTCAAAATTTTTTTTCCCAATGTTGCACCATTGGTGCTGCTTTCCCCTTGTTGACCGTGTTTGACCACCGTTGATCCTCATTGACCACCATGAAACTGACACTCGTCGGTTGAGAACACACAAGCAAATCACAAATCTAGCCTTTAATCGTCGGGAAAACAAGACGCAACAAAAAGAAACAAACCAACATCCACTCAGTCTTACCTAACTCGTTGGAGTTTGCGAACTAAAAAAAATTGGTGAACACCACCATTAGTCATTAGACGTTCCTCATCAGCTGGTCCCATGACTAATATGAGGTAGTTTGTGAACTAGAGTTGTGATCACCGCTGCCACTGTTGGTTCCGGCCATCAGGACTGCTGGAATTACAAGATGAGTTTTACCAAACCTTAGATCTTGCAATGGTTTCAATCCGTAACACATTGGTCCAGTGGCGAAGCTTGACCATAATCCCGGGGGGGGGGGGGGCAAATAATTTTTTTTTCCTGGGGGGTGAAATAAAGGTTTTTAAAAAATTTTACACTACATATTGGGAAATTTACACTACGTATCAGGAAATTTACACTACTATACGAAAAAACAGGGGGGGCGGTCGCCTCCTAGTCTTAGTGAAGCTGCGCCCCTGCATTGGTCCTTGTTCTAGATTAAATCTCATGTTATTTTTTTAATTTAAGAGAATTGTAATATTTGGGTTTAGATCATGTTTGGTATTTCATTTAAAAGAGTAAATTATGTGTTTTTTTAGCAGCAAACATCCGAAACACTTGAGATTAGGGGTGTTCAAAATATCCGAAACTCGAAAAAGTTCGAAATACGAATCGTATCCAAAACCCGAAAAACCTTTTCCTAAATCTAATTCGGGTGTTCAGGTCGGATAATATGCTTTTAGATTCGGGTCGGGTTTCGGATATGCAAAAGTAGTTTTTCGGGTCGGATATCCGAATAACCCAAATAAAATCAGTTTATTCGAGTTGTTCGGGTAATTCAGATGTAAGGATTCAGGTTTGTCGAGTCGGGTTTCGGATATACCAAATAAATTTTCAAATCCGAATAACCCAATTCGGAAAACCAGAATAACTTGTTATCTGAACCGATGAACACCCCTACGCCTAAGATCATCCTGACAAATAGATCATCATTCTGCACAAAGAACATATATACTTACGAATATTCAATTATATAATATTTATTGTTTCAACTATTTTTTTTTTAATTTTTTTTTCTATGTATACCACTAGTTTAATTTTTTATTTATCTAAACATGTGTAATAAATAAGTTTTTAATCTATATATGTGTAATAGTAGTTTACACTTACGTGCATCAAAATCATAAAAATAATTATTTCATATGCTTTTAGATTTTTAATTTTTACTTTCACATGTAATTAGACATAATTACACATATATAGGCACATGATCACACAATATATGTTATTTATAACCAAAACTTGAGGACTTTTTAAATTCATGATAGGTGCATACATATTTTATTTTCATACTTTGAAAACACAAAAAAACACGTGGATCAATAGATTATCATATTTTCGAAGGTATTATGAGTTATGAAATTACTCTTTAACCCTTATATTTAATTTTCAATGATTAGAGTTTCAAAAGAATTTATATATAGAAATTATTTCTTTTTAAGCATCGTTGTCTTACAATAATATCTTGAAACATTTCCCTGTCGTTTATTGGCGAATTTTTATTTATTTGAGGTGATATCAAGTACACGTTCGATAATTTAACGTAGGTTTTTATAATTATCTTTTTATTTTTTTAACGTGACCGATAGTGTATTTATATTAGATTTATTAGTTAGTGTCGTTAGTTGGTCAATGAAGTTGACACCCATCTATTCTTGTTTTTTTTTTTTTTCTATATTTATGAAAGTGACCATTTTAACTATTATTAATCTTTTCTAGTAATTGTGTTCAAATCCAAAATTTTTTAAGTGCAAGTCTCAAAATAAAAAAAAAAAATTATTTAAGATTTACCATTTTTTAGAACGAAAAACAATATTTGGTGATATAGATCCATTGTGATGTCAAAGGGAAAAATTTCTAGCGAATGATAGAGTTCTAGGACAGACTGTTTGTTTTTTCGTAGGTGTTTCGTTAAAAAACGTTTACGAGTGCTCTTCTTGGTGCAGATGTGGTCCACCCACTTTTAAGATCTTCTAAGGTCTGAAGAGACCACCGTCGGCCACCACCGCCGGCCACTAGGGGTGTTCAAATTCGGATATCCGGAGATTCGGATATCCGAAAATTTCGGATAGTGGTTTTCACTATCCGAATCCGAACTCTAAAAAAAATAAAAAATTCAAAAAAAAATCCGGATATCCGATTATTCTGAAAAATATCCGAAAAACTATCCGAATATCCGAAAACTATCCGAAAAAATAACTATTTCGGATAGTTCGGATATCTGAACTATCCGAACTTTTTCAAAACTACTATCCGAATCCGGAATTCTGGATATCCGAATTTTCGGATATTTCGGATACGGATTTTTTTGAACACCCCTACCGGCCACTACCGCCAACACCACCACCACCAACACCACCGTCGGTCACCACCACCACCACCCGGGGTCACCCCCACCACCACCGGTGGCCACCACCATCCGCCACCACCGCCATCACTGCCCGTACAACACCGCCAATTTTTTTAACAGTTAACAGACGTTAAAAAACAAACAATCTTCATTTTATAGACTGAATACATTTGGTCCACCTCTTCTTTTATAGATGCCAGCAGATGTGATCCGCAGACTGTAAACATTTTACCTTTTAAAAAACAAATAACACTTTAGAGTGACATCTCCTAGTGGGGTTCAAAGAGCAAAACTGTGGCTGAAATTAAGTTGTTAGCTCATCTTAAAAATTTTTATTTTGGTATGTTTGTTATGCTTCAGAAAATTGATTTGCTACTATTATATACCCAAAAATGAGCTTTGAAAAAAAGAATTTCAAAATAAAACCATGCTTCAAAAGTTGCAAGGTTCGGCTGTTCAGAAGTATATTATTCTTCAGAATTATGCGACTAAGTATCAAATCGTTTTCTAAACATTGCGATGAATGGCGTTGTCAATTCCCTTGTTGTATAAAGACAATATTTGGTCAGAACGCACAAATGAATTTTCTAACATATTTGTTTTCACTCTTGTATTTGATTATTATCTAATTGAATATTGTGTAACAACAAAATAGTTTAATCCTAAAACAAACTATACGACTTCAAATGCCCAAATTAAAACTTACACTTCACACATCTTTTAGCAAGATTTGGATTCTAAACATCTTGAATAAAAGTTACACCTAGATGTCTCCTCAAAAACTATTATTACACTCACTTACTAGTCAATTGATCAAGGAATTTAATGGTCTTGCAAATATAGCTCACTGGTTGGGGTATCTTCTGGTAACCTGACTATATCTTTTTCCAACATTGACTATGAAGGATAATCAAGGATCATCGGTTTAAACAGAACCACAAACACTTGTAGCTTTATATTATTTTTTTTGTTTTCAAAAATGTCTCATTCCAACCCATTTTGACATGTTACCAAGCCCTACGTTATCAATCTACAAAGCATTTTAAGACTAAATTTACTATATGACACTCATGCTTATTTATCTACTTTATCAATTAATTAAATACACATAAAGATAGGTAATTAAATGATGGACGTAATTACCCTTACTATCCTAATTAGCAAGTAATTAAATACACATAAAGATAGGTAATTAAATGATGGACGTAATTACTCTTATTATCCTAATTAGGGTTTCTCCTTAAGTGTATATAAAAGGAGAATGAGGCTTCTTATTTTGATTAATACCAACATCACCATTCATGAATTCCTCAATCTAGAATTCGTGAACCTCTCAATAGATTCATGTTTAATTAAAAATAGGAATCGATCAACATTCAACAAGCACTATGTCAGGAACTATGTCAGGAATCAACACTGCGTTTACTGGATTCATATGTATCATCTAATACATATTATTATTATGTTTTCGTGTGTGTGTGTGTATTTGTGTTTAAAAATAGGAATCGATCAACATTCAACAAGCATAGCTTTTGGCATATAGATATTCGTATAATACTATCTCTAGGTTATATATAATACCATAAATATCATTTTTGTTGATGAAAATTGGTCTATTAAACTATATTCTATCATACCATATAACTAGAAAATATAAAAATAAAGGTATATTGTAAATAAAGTTTTTATATATCCGACTTGAGAAGAAAACAAGATCTAACTTGATTTTGTAGTTTTAAGGATTTCATTGTCAATTAGGGTTATGATGTGAAGCAATGTTTGATTGGCCAACATGAAAATGCATATGTTCCAATCATATTAAGACATTCAAGAATCGTAATGCCCTACCATTTTGCAGGCATGCGTGCACATACGATTCTGCTTACGTCATCAGCACGCTTGATCTAGTTATCATAGTCAAAGCCCTTGGTCAACATATTAAAGTATGTTAACTATATATAGAATCTTATTTGGTGTGCGCAACTACAAGTACACAAATTGGTGAAGTAAACCTATCGTGGTTTGAGGGTTACAACCCTTTTATTTTTTTGAACGGCCAACTAATCAACTGCCGAGTACTTCGTACGCGGCCCCCAATGGCTAAAGGATGTCCAAGCTGGCCACAAGTTCAGACGGACGGAGCTCCTAGCTCACCAGTCACCAATTCCCGGGAAAACCCGACCCAAGCACCCGTCCAAAGACACGACGGTGAAAGGCTGGTAAAACCGGGTGGGATCAAGAATCGAACCCATGACCTGGGTCTTCTATCACTTCCCTCATACCTCCATCTTACCACGAGGACAAGACATCATTGGTTACAACCCTTTTATTTAAAGCTAGTCAAAATGTCTATTATATTTCCTGTGATTTGACGGTTTTAACCCTTTTACTTCAAATTTTTCAAAATGTTAGGGAGTATAATAGAGACAAACTAACAAAGTCAGTAGGTATAATAAAAACAGATTGACAAAGTCAAGGAATATAATAAATATTTTAAAAAGTTTAGAGTATCAAACCATATGAAACAAAATATAAGTTTACTCCAAATTGGTGTTACGTATTGGTGTGTGTCTATACAAGTTAGAAGTTATGAAGAGTGACTTTATGTGATTGATCGATATGGCATTAGTGGTTTTCTTTTTCTAGATTTTTCTTTCGGGTTAGTGGTGGTCTTGGTTTCGAGTCTGATCTAGAGTTTCAAAAAATTCAGACAGTTGAAATATAAGAGGCCAGATTTTGCTCAATGATGGTGAACCAAACGTCGTTCAAAGAAAGACGTTTTGTTGTTTTCGTTTTTTAGTTTCTTTTATATTTTAGTTAGGTTCCTTTTTAATTGGTTATTATTATGGTTTTTTTTGATATTTTATTTTTATGTTTTTTATGTTAGCATACGTTTATCAAATATACACCTCCATTTAATTTTGACCTAAGATTTTTTTTCTTTAAATTGATCCGCTTATAATTTTTTTTTTATATATTTTAGTTTTAAATATCTTTTTTATTATCCTTAGGGTTTTTTAATGTTTATTTTAAGTTTCCTTATTTGTTAATAGTTTGGGTAAAAATTATCTTTAATTTTTATCTATCTAAATTTAAGAAATGGTAAGTAAATGCTTTTAAAGTAAACGCTTTTCAAAGTGGGTTTATGAATAATAAATAAGAAATATTTACTGAGAATCCTTAAAAATATTTACAAGATTAACATATATGGTTCCTTAAAAATAGCTAAGGAACCATATATATTAATCTTGTAAAAATGACAACTATTTGTGTAATAAACAAAGAGCAAACACTATCAATAATAAGATCAAGGATATTTAACAGAAAATGCAAAATATAAAATAGTAGATACGAACACACGAACGATTTACTAGAAATGCCAGAAGATCCTTAACAGGATGAACAACATCAGTGGCAGAGCTTGAGAGTTAGAGAAGGAGGGCGGAAATTTACAAGACTCAAAATACATGTTAAAATTTTTAAACGAGAGGGGGCGAAACCCGCATTTTTAACTAAAAATAACCTTTCGGCCCCAAAGTTTACACTACTGGCGAAAAAAATAGGGGGGCGGTCGCCCCCTTGTCTCACTAAAGCTACGCCCATGAACAACATAAAACTTCAGAAGTTGACCAAAGTCTAGCTTCCTTGTTTTCGTTATCAAAACGAAAAAATTACAAGCGCACAAAGAGTAGATTGATCGCTAAGTGTAAGTGAGTCGAATATAACGCATATGAGATAAATGAGAAAGAATGGTGTCCTATGTGATCAATCGATATCCCTTAAATAATCAAGAGGATACAACGGCTATTCAAATCCGTTCCTATTTCCCCAGAGAATATTCCGTTACTCTTTGAATCACTCGGAGTCCACTCTAGTTGACTGACTCCACACGTCGTCCAAGTTCCTTGCCAACTTTTAAGAAAGAGTTTGAATCTTTGCAGCTCCGTTTAAGTTGTGCTACAAATGTGGAACAACATATAAATAATAATTATTTTCATTATTACCTGAGAATATACTCCTTATCGATAAATCATATGTTCCAATTACAAATAATATAAACATCCATAAGATATTCGTTAATAATAAGGATCTTTAACATAATAGAATCATTTACCGAAGGATCCTTGTTATAAGAAAAATTAAGGATCCATAAGTTAAGGATCCGACCATCACCAGTTAACAAGATTTATCATTGTACATCTCTATTTAAGTTTAGGATATTTCTAATTACACTCTACTCTAATTTCTATTTGCACCATACTCTATTAAATCTATTGCATTAACATTTTTCAACATTTATTTCAATAACTAACTTTGTTTTTGTTCCAAACCCAATCAAATTGACATAAACAACTAAAAGTTAGAGGAAAATTAAAAATATTGTTATGATATTTAGTTTTTTTTTATTAAATACTTATCTCATTTATTATCCATTTTATTTATTTAATTTATCTAAATGAGCGTGATTAGAGATATGAAAGAAAACTTTGTTATTTTAAAAGTTTTATACATTTGCCTCATATGTTATTTTCAAAAGTTTTATATAAAATTAGTGTGATTAAATATATTTCAAAAAATATGAGCGTGATTAATTTTTTTTTTGTCAAATACAATAACTTCAACTCATCATATTTATTTTTATTTGTATTTATTTTTAACCAACACATTTGCATTTAATTTTTTTTTATCAAATATAGGCCATTTTAACTCATCATATTTAATTTTATTTGTGTTTATTTGTAACCAATCCATTTGTTTTTAATGACCAAAAGGGCTACTAGTCTAATGGTAGCCCATTGACTTCTCTTATAAGAGGTCTTGCGTTAGAGTCTCACATAGAGTAAATATTGCTCTGCGTTGAGCCAGGGTTTTCCAAGTTGTAGGTTCTCTTCTGGACGGGTGAGTCAAGTCACTACGCTCTGTTATTCAGACGGAATGATGATCTATTTGTTAGGGTGATCCCGGATGACCGGATGTTTGCTGTTCAAAAAAAGTTATAATCTAATGTGTTTAATAAGTAATATTCTAGTAAAAGCCATTTAATAAATCAATCCAAACATCAAATAAATTAAATTGATAAAACTTTAATAAATGAAATTTAAAGTTTTTAATAATAATAAATGCTCTATAATAATATGTTGAGTAATCTATCTTATATAATAAATCAAGGTTTTTGTTTGTCACATGTTATGCAATGGAGCATGTTTCATTTTTGTTTCTCTCCTAAAACATGTAGCATAAATCATCTATTAACACTCGTTAATTAATAGTGATAATTAATAAATTTGACAAATTATTACTTTAAATTATTTTCTGATATTTAATAAATTATGTATACAAATAAATAATTAAGTCATGAATATCTTACACTTTCAATGTAGACATTTAATAATATTTTTAGAGTATATTGAAAAAAACAAATAACTAAACAAAATAAAATAAAATAGATACATTATAAAACAAATTGTAAACTATACAAATAATGATTTTATTAAAAAAGAGAATATTAAAACCTATATTATTTCATGTATATTCATATATTTTTATATTTTAACTTACTATTTTCATTAAATAATATAAAAATTTTAAATCTTTTTATTTTTTAGGTAAGTTACAAAAACTAAGGACTTATTTATATATTTTACAAATTACGATATAATTATAATTCATAAAAGTTCATTCTTTTTATGTATTGTAATATTATTAAATGTTAGTTGAGAGGCCCTGAACCCCTCAGTTGGCAAACATCAAACCCATACTCTTTAAAACATATTTACATTACCATAGCAGCGGAATTTAAGGCGATTACATATAATATTATACAAACCTAAACAAACATTAATACATAGTTCACATTTTTATTAGGTTTATAACATAGCCATTCTATGCCAGGGGTAGTCTTCAACGTATGCCATGAGCCCTCCTGGTCTTCTTTCTCAACTATTCAACCTGATATGCATGTAAAACAAGTCAGCTTTATGCTGGTGAGTTCTAAATTCATTTCTTAGAAAATCCTTTTACATAACAAACCTGTTCTCATATCATAATTTCATAACATACATAGTATTGTAACATAATTACATAACATACATATCATCATAACATCATTCATACAGTGAAGGAACTTCACCGTCAACTGTTGACCCTGAAGTTAAACAGGTTTGTGCAGCACAAGGCTCTTAGACTACCAACTCGTAGCTGATAACTCATACATGTATAAGATTTCTTTAACACTATCAACGCGCAGCTGATAACTCAAGCATGCCTAAGATTTCTTTAACTGAACTGGCGACACACAGTCGGCAGGCCTATGTTTCCATAGGACTCTTTAACCATCAACCGAAATTGACGGCTCATACCGGTACAAGACTTCTTAACATACATCATAACATGGTTTAAATCATTTAAACCATCATAATCATAAACGGCTCCTTTCACCGTAGTGTTCAAGTTTTGCCCAACCGCAGCCAGCAAAACCTCATTTCCTACTCAACCTCAATTGAGTCCTTTAGAAAATCATTTCTTTCTCAACCGCAGTTGAGACTTTAAACATTCTTTATATCTCAACTGAGATTCTTAAAATCATTTACTTTAAATCATTCTTTACCTATAAACATTCTTTTATCTGACCGTAGTCAGGTAAAGCAATCATTTACATAAAATAACTTTATCACATGCATATCAGCCCAAAATGATAAAACATTTAAAACAGGGCTATAAGAACTCACCTGTTGTCTTGCTGTAGCAAGATCTCTCGTAAACTGGTACTAACAGTATAATTCTGCATCAGTTTACACTTAATAAGTCATTTACGTTTTAACCTATTGATTAGATCTTTCTGAACGTTCAATGTCAAAGACATTGCCTTGAAAGTCATCAAATAGTTAATGTTGTTGATTATAATGCTAAAACAGTTCCTAAATAGATTAATGGCTTAGAAATGATCAATCCTTATCATTGATTACCCAGATATCATGAAATATCACAATGTAGTCTTAGAATAGGTTTAATAACCATGTTTAACATACTAATCTGACAGTTATCACAAACATCAGATAATCGTTCCAACGAGTATGTTCATGATTGTGATTAGTTTGAAACACTTAGATTTAACCTTTGTATTTCAAAGATTAACCAAGCTAATCACCTAGATTGTTATAATCAAATGGATTAAACCATTATAATCATAGTTGTGATTTCATGCAAACCGGGCATCACAACGGATCAAAACAAGGATTTAACCGTTAGAACTTCGTGTTCTTCATTTATAATCAATCCTAGCCATCATCTAGGCAATAATCAACAATCCTAACTATGTTATTACGTTCAAAATCAAGATCTAATCAATCAAAATCAAACTAGAAGGTTAAAACGAACCGTTACCTGATCTGACGAGTTTCTGCGGGTAAAACGACGATCAGGACTTGTATATACGATCCATGGGATGATCCGGATGTTTAGAAACCTTAGATATGAAGTTTGGAGGTGTTTTGGGGCTAAAATGGAGTCTGGAGGTCGATCAGGAACGAATTTTTCAACTTTTACGCATTCTGGTCGCTTAAAACAACTTTTTGGCCGACATATGCTCCGGGGCGCATCGCCTGACTCGGGACGCCGAGTTGGGGCGTACCGCGCGGGTCCATGGCGGCCTGATTTTTGTCTTTTCTTCGTTTCGCGATTCCGGGAGCATACGAACTCCGTTTTGCGCACGGTTTTCGCCTACGTTCACGATTTTTCGAGCTCTTTCCAATGGTTATAGTTTCAATACCTAAAGAGTTCAAAATATTTAACCTCTAATCTATCGCTATATTCGATTCAGTGTATCTTGAAATCGGAGCCTCGTTTCACGATTTCGCTTACACTCATTCTCTTCATTTTCGAGTTATGATTCTAACCTGATAATTTTGAGTTGTCACACATATCATCATGAATTTCAAGCACGATCAAATGTGTGTATTTCTTTGATAACACAATTCTTCGAACATCAACAGTTACCGAAATCTTGCACATTTATTATTGAATTGCTAAATTTTCGGTTGTTACAAATCTACCCTCCTTACAATAGGTTTCGTCCTCGAAACCTGTTACGTTTCAAACAAATGTGGGTAGAGTCGTTTCATCTCCTCTTCAGTTTCCCATGTAGCCTCAGATCCTTTTCGGTGTTTCCACTGAACCTTAACTTGCCTAATTATCTTGTTACGTAACTGTTTTTCTTTCGTATCAACAATAGCAACTGGTTCTTCTATGTAATTTAGCTTTTCATCAACCTCAATGTCATTTAACGACACATATGCTGCATCATCTGCTAGACATTTTCTCAGATGTGAAACGTGGAATGTCGGATGAATCCCACTCAGTTCTTCTGGCAATTCTAATCGGTAGGCTACCTTACCGACTCGTGCTATTATTCGAAAAGGTCCAATAAATCTCGGACTCAGCTTTCCTCTTTTCCTGAATCGAATAACTCCCTTCCACGGTGAAACTTTTAACAGTACTTGATCACCTACTTCAAATTCTATTGGCCTCCGTCTTTTATCGGCATAGGACTTTTGTCGATCCTGTGCAGCTTTCATTCGTGCTTTAACCAATTGAAGCTTTTCATTCAATTCAATTACTGCAGCTTTACTTCCCATTTCTTTCTGTCCTACTCCTCCCCAACATACAGGCGTTCTACAGCGCCGTCCGTACAATGCCTCATATGGTGGCATTCCAATACTAGCATGGTAGCTATTGTTGTACGAGAATTCCACCAATGGTAAATGATCATCCCAACTACCACCAAAATCAATAATACAAGCTCTGAGCATATCTTCTAAGGTTTGGATAGTCCTTTCAGACTGTCCGTCGGTCTGAGGATGATACGCAGTGCTGATATTAAGTCTTGTACCCATTGATTCATGAAACTGTTTCCAGAATCTTGAAACAAATCGCGTGTCACGATCTGACACTATTGAAACTGGAACTCCATGTCTGGTAATTATTTCTTTCACAAATAATTCAGACAATTTCTCCGAAGTATACGTCTCACGTATTGGCAAGAAATGAGCACTTTTCGTTAACCGGTCTACAATCACCCAAATAGCATCATGACGTTTCGCCGTAAGAGGCAACTTAGTTATAAAATCCATGGTGATGTGTTCCCATTTCCATTCCGGGACTTCTAAAGGTTGCACATAACCATAAGGTTTCTGATGTTCAGCTTTCACTTGCGCACATGTCAAACATTTATTTACATACTGCATTACATTAAATTTTATACCTGGCCACCAATAATCTTTTCGAAGGTCTTGATACATTTTTGTTGCACCAGGATGAATAGAGTAACGTGACTTATGTGCTTCATCTAGAATCCTTGACCTGATGTTCCCATTTCGTGGAACCCACATTCGACCAAATCGAATCTTAATACCAAATTCATTTTCTTCTAGATTCTTGACTTGACCAAAGATTCTTTCGAATCCAACATTTTCTTCTTTTAATCCTTCCTTTTGTGCATCCTTAAGTTCATTTAGGAAATCTGGTGTTATCACCAAACTATAAGACTTAACTTGTATAGCAGAGTGTTCTGTTTTACGACTTAGAGCATCAGCCACCACATTGGCCTTGCCCGGGTGATACAAGATCTCACAGTCATAATCTTTGAGCAGTTCAAGCCATCTTCTTTGTCTCATATTCAAATCTTTCTGTTCAAAGAAGTATTTTAAACTTTTATGATCTGTGTAGATTGTACATTTCACTCCATATAAATAATGCCTCCAAATTTTTAAAGCAAATACCACAGCAGCCAATTCCAAATCATGTGTTGGATAATTAGTTTCGTGGGTTTTCATTTGTCTTGAGGCATATGCTATTACCTTTCCCCTTTGCATAAGTACACAACCCAAACCCAGATAAGACGCATCTGAGTACACAACCATGTCTTCATTACCATCCGGCAGTGTTAAAATAGGAGCTTCAGTTAATCTCTTTTTCAATTCCTCAAAAGCTTGGACCTGAGTTGGACCCCAGTCATATTTTGTTTCTTTCCTAGTCAATTTCGTCAGTGGTGTAGCAATCCTGGAGAAATCCTGGATAAATCTTCTGTAATAACCTGCTAATCCAAGAAAGCTGCGAACTTCCGTTGGTGTTTTCGGAGGATTCCATTTCATTACCGCTTCTACTTTAGCTGGGTCCACCATTATGCCTTCTGGACTAATAACATGACCTAAAAATTGTACTTCCCGTAGCCAAAAGGCACATTTAGAGAATTTAGCATAAAGCTTTTCTCTTCTTAATATTTCAAGAACTTCCCGGATATGACACGCATGATCACCTTCACTCCTTGAGTATATTAATATATCGTCAATAAACACAATCACTGATCGGTCTAACATAGGTCTGCACACCCGATTCATCAAATCCATAAACGCCGCAGGTGCGTTTGTTAATCCGAAAGACATCACAAGAAACTCATAGTGTCCATAACGTGTGCGAAATGCTGTCTTCGGAATGTCTTGTTCTCTCACTTTTAATTGATGATACCCTGATCTGAGATCTATTTTAGAAAACCAACTTGCCCCTTGCAATTGATCAAATAGATCGTCAATTCTTGGTAACGGATACTTATTCTTTATTGTGAGCTTATTTAATTCCCTATAATCAATACACATCCTCATACTTCCGTCCTTTTTCTTTACAAACAACACTGGTGCACCCCAAGGTGACACACTCGGTCGTATAAAACCTTTGTCTAGAAGGTCTTGTAGTTGGGTCATTAATTCTTTCATCTCTGTTGGAGCCAGACGGTACGGTGCCTTGGCGACAGGTTGAGCTCCTGGCACAACATCAATTTGGAATTCGATTTCCCGATCAGGTGGAAGTCCTGGCAAATCCTCAGGAAATACATCAGGAAAGTTACACACCACGGGTACGTCTTCCAATTCTTTTACTTTAATTTCTTTATCAATAACATAAGCCAGATAAGCCCCACACCCTCGCCTCATAAATTCACTCGCCTTAATCATTGAAATGACTTTAGGCGCATTAAACACTTTATCCCCGTAAACCGTTACTGATCTCCCATTGAGAGCTGTTAAAAAAATCATATTTCGTCGACAGACAATGTTAGCCTCATGTTTGGCCAACCAATCCATTCCCAAAACTACATCAAAACCTCCTAACGTAATCAGAAACAACTTAACAGGGAATCTATGACCTTCTATATCAATATAACAATCATCATCAATGACCTCCATTACTCTAGTGGATTTACCAAGAGCAGTTTCTATGTTAAAGGAATTTTCTATCTTTCTAACATTAGCATGCAGCTTGTCACAAAAAGTAGTGGCCACAAAGCTCATACTTGCACCAGAATCAAATAGAACTGAAGCAGGGATATCATTAATAAAAAATGTACCTGTCACCACATCCGGGTCTTTGGCTGCCTGATCTTTAGTCATAGTAAAGGCACGAGCTTTTGCCTTTTGCTTCTCCCCTCCCTTGCTACTTTCAGGTTTGTTGGCTTCAGTGGGTGTTGTCTTTGGTTTAAAGCAATTCTTGCTCATGTGACCGATCCCACCACAATTGTAACACTTTAGTATGGTTGGACAATTATACGAGAGGTGTCCAGTTTTTCCACAACGGTAGCACAAAGTAGTCCCCAGGCGACATTCTCCCCCATGCTTCCTTCCACACTTGGTGCACGTTTCAAATTCTTCTACTTTAAGCTTTTTCATGGGGAGTCCCGGTTTACCATTTCTATTTCTTTTGAATCCCGGTGACCACTTTTGCTTCGGTTCTTCCTTTGTTGGTTCAGCTTCCACAACATCATCCCAGACAATGCCGCTGATTTCTACTGCTGATTCAAAAGTCCTAGGAGCATGCGCCTTCACATGTGTTCGGACTTTAGGTGGTAACCCTTCCACATATAGCTTCAATCTGCGTTCCTCCGTGTTTACCAAATGAGGAACCAGTCTTGACATTTCATTAAATTTTGACGTATATTGCCGATGGTTCATACGTCCAGCTTTCAAAGTCAGAAATTCCCGTTCGATTTTATCAATTTCATTCTTTGGACAGAAGTGTTTTATAACTAATTCCTTCAAGTCCTCCCATTTAAAACCCTCCACATCAGTAGTGGTCTTTGACTGCTTAACAGTGTTCCACCAATGTAGAGCTTCTTCAGTAAATGAGTGAGCTGCAAATTTCACAGCTTGATTTTCCCGGCATTCACTAATAGCAATAACCGCCTCCATAGCCGAAACCCAATGACAGGTGGCCACAGCATCCTTCTTACCATCAAATGAGGGTGGATTGCATCCTTTGAAGGCCTTGTAATCACAACCCTTCCGTTTCTCTGACGTAGAATCACTGTTCTTAATTCCGGTGATCACAACTTCTTCTTCTTTGGTGCTCTCCTTAGTTTCTTCAGACTTGTCTTTCAAAGTATCCTTCAGTATTTTTGTAACCAAAGCTGGTAGCTTATCATCCAAAACTTTACAGACCTCATCAGAAATAGCCTTCAC
Organism: Mikania micrantha; assembly: GCA_009363875.1. NCBI lineage: Eukaryota > Viridiplantae > Streptophyta > Magnoliopsida > Asterales > Asteraceae > Mikania > Mikania micrantha. The sequence continues at coordinate 54,544,895 of CM018684.1, forward strand.
TACGATAGGCTCTAGAGTAAACTCATCTTCATCTTCCGGTTGCTCGTGGTGCTCGTAGTCGTCTTCATTGACGGGTTCTTCATTCTCGATATGCGGTTCTTCAGGTTCCTGTGGTTGCTTCCGTGGTCTACCCCTTTGTCCAGCCATTTAACTACCTACAAGATGCATCAATTGGAGAGTCAGTACAGGTTTAGTTTAGCACGAAATAAGCTTTGTAAATCGTTAATGACGTTGATCAGGTGTTATTAACCATTTACCTAACTCATAGGCTCTAAACGTTTCCCATCACGTCATCCCAAAGTGCATGACTCTAACTATCTTTCTAACCTTACACCTATGTCTTAACTCATACATAACATTCAGCTCATGGCATCAAACTACCCTTGACTGGCATTCTTATCATTCTGTCCCATTTTCAGTTTAAGTCCAGTCATTAGGGATGACCGGATCTCTCAAACTATGGCTCTGATACCAACTTGAGAGGCCCTGAACCCCTCAGTTGGCAAACATCAAACCCATACTCTTTAAAACATATTTACATTACCATAGCAGCGGAATTTAAGGCGATTACATATAATATTATACAAACCTAAACAAACATTAATACATAGTTCACATTTTTATTAGGTTTATAACATAGCCATTCTATGCCAGGGGTAGTCTTCAACGTATGCCATGAGCCCTCCTGGTCTTCTTTCTCAACTATTCAACCTGATATGCATGTAAAACAAGTCAGCTTTATGCTGGTGAGTTCTAAATTCATTTCTTAGAAAATCCTTTTACATAACAAACCTGTTCTCATATCATAATTTCATAACATACATAGTATTGTAACATAATTACATAACATACATATCATCATAACATCATTCATACAGTGAAGGAACTTCACCGTCAACTGTTGACCCTGAAGTTAAACAGGTTTGTGCAGCACAAGGCTCTTAGACTACCAACTCGTAGCTGATAACTCATACATGTATAAGATTTCTTTAACACTATCAACGCGCAGCTGATAACTCAAGCATGCCTAAGATTTCTTTAACTGAACTGGCGACACACAGTCGGCAGGCCTATGTTTCCATAGGACTCTTTAACCATCAACCGAAATTGACGGCTCATACCGGTACAAGACTTCTTAACATACATCATAACATGGTTTAAATCATTTAAACCATCATAATCATAAACGGCTCCTTTCACCGTAGTGTTCAAGTTTTGCCCAACCGCAGCCAGCAAAACCTCATTTCCTACTCAACCTCAATTGAGTCCTTTAGAAAATCATTTCTTTCTCAACCGCAGTTGAGACTTTAAACATTCTTTATATCTCAACTGAGATTCTTAAAATCATTTACTTTAAATCATTCTTTACCTATAAACATTCTTTTATCTGACCGTAGTCAGGTAAAGCAATCATTTACATAAAATAACTTTATCACATGCATATCAGCCCAAAATGATAAAACATTTAAAACAGGGCTATAAGAACTCACCTGTTGTCTTGCTGTAGCAAGATCTCTCGTAAACTGGTACTAACAGTATAATTCTGCATCAGTTTACACTTAATAAGTCATTTACGTTTTAACCTATTGATTAGATCTTTCTGAACGTTCAATGTCAAAGACATTGCCTTGAAAGTCATCAAATAGTTAATGTTGTTGATTATAATGCTAAAACAGTTCCTAAATAGATTAATGGCTTAGAAATGATCAATCCTTATCATTGATTACCCAGATATCATGAAATATCACAATGTAGTCTTAGAATAGGTTTAATAACCATGTTTAACATACTAATCTGACAGTTATCACAAACATCAGATAATCGTTCCAACGAGTATGTTCATGATTGTGATTAGTTTGAAACACTTAGATTTAACCTTTGTATTTCAAAGATTAACCAAGCTAATCACCTAGATTGTTATAATCAAATGGATTAAACCATTATAATCATAGTTGTGATTTCATGCAAACCGGGCATCACAACGGATCAAAACAAGGATTTAACCGTTAGAACTTCGTGTTCTTCATTTATAATCAATCCTAGCCATCATCTAGGCAATAATCAACAATCCTAACTATGTTATTACGTTCAAAATCAAGATCTAATCAATCAAAATCAAACTAGAAGGTTAAAACGAACCGTTACCTGATCTGACGAGTTTCTGCGGGTAAAACGACGATCAGGACTTGTATATACGATCCATGGGATGATCCGGATGTTTAGAAACCTTAGATATGAAGTTTGGAGGTGTTTTGGGGCTAAAATGGAGTCTGGAGGTCGATCAGGAACGAATTTTTCAACTTTTACGCATTCTGGTCGCTTAAAACAACTTTTTGGCCGACATATGCTCCGGGGCGCATCGCCTGACTCGGGACGCCGAGTTGGGGCGTACCGCGCGGGTCCATGGCGGCCTGATTTTTGTCTTTTCTTCGTTTCGCGATTCCGGGAGCATACGAACTCCGTTTTGCGCACGGTTTTCGCCTACGTTCACGATTTTTCGAGCTCTTTCCAATGGTTATAGTTTCAATACCTAAAGAGTTCAAAATATTTGACCTCTAATCTATCGCTATATTCGATTCAGTGTATCTTGAAATCGGAGCCTCGTTTCACGATTTCGCTTACACTCATTCTCTTCATTTTCGAGTTATGATTCTAACCTGATAATTTTGAGTTGTCACACATATCATCATGAATTTCAAGCACGATCAAATGTGTGTATTTCTTTGATAACACAATTCTTCGAACATCAACAGTTACCGAAATCTTGCACATTTATTATTGAATTGCTAAATTTTCGGTTGTTACAAATCTACCCTCCTTACAATAGGTTTCGTCCTCGAAACCTGTTACGTTTCAAACAAATGTGGGTAGAGTCGTTTCATCTCCTCTTCAGTTTCCCATGTAGCCTCAGATCCTTTTCGGTGTTTCCACTGAACCTTAACTTGCCTAATTATCTTGTTACGTAACTGTTTTTCTTTCGTATCAACAATAGCAACTGGTTCTTCTATGTAATTTAGCTTTTCATCAACCTCAATGTCATTTAACGACACATATGCTGCATCATCTGCTAGACATTTTCTCAGATGTGAAACGTGGAATGTCGGATGAATCCCACTCAGTTCTTCTGGCAATTCTAATCGGTAGGCTACCTTACCGACTCGTGCTATTATTCGAAAAGGTCCAATAAATCTCGGACTCAGCTTTCCTCTTTTCCTGAATCGAATAACTCCCTTCCACGGTGAAACTTTTAACAGTACTTGATCACCTACTTCAAATTCTATTGGCCTCCGTCTTTTATCGGCATAGGACTTTTGTCGATCCTGTGCAGCTTTCATTCGTGCTTTAACCAATTGAAGCTTTTCATTCAATTCAATTACTGCAGCTTTACTTCCCATTTCTTTCTGTCCTACTCCTCCCCAACATACAGGCGTTCTACAGCGCCGTCCGTACAATGCCTCATATGGTGGCATTCCAATACTAGCATGGTAGCTATTGTTGTACGAGAATTCCACCAATGGTAAATGATCATCCCAACTACCACCAAAATCAATAATACAAGCTCTGAGCATATCTTCTAAGGTTTGGATAGTCCTTTCAGACTGTCCGTCGGTCTGAGGATGATACGCAGTGCTGATATTAAGTCTTGTACCCATTGATTCATGAAACTGTTTCCAGAATCTTGAAACAAATCGCGTGTCACGATCTGACACTATTGAAACTGGAACTCCATGTCTGGTAATTATTTCTTTCACAAATAATTCAGACAATTTCTCCGAAGTATACGTCTCACGTATTGGCAAGAAATGAGCACTTTTCGTTAACCGGTCTACAATCACCCAAATAGCATCATGACGTTTCGCCGTAAGAGGCAACTTAGTTATAAAATCCATGGTGATGTGTTCCCATTTCCATTCCGGGACTTCTAAAGGTTGCACATAACCATAAGGTTTCTGATGTTCAGCTTTCACTTGCGCACATGTCAAACATTTATTTACATACTGCATTACATTAAATTTTATACCTGGCCACCAATAATCTTTTCGAAGGTCTTGATACATTTTTGTTGCACCAGGATGAATAGAGTAACGTGACTTATGTGCTTCATCTAGAATCCTTGACCTGATGTTCCCATTTCGTGGAACCCACATTCGACCAAATCGAATCTTAATACCAAATTCATTTTCTTCTAGATTCTTGACTTGACCAAAGATTCTTTCGAATCCAACATTTTCTTCTTTTAATCCTTCCTTTTGTGCATCCTTAAGTTCATTTAGGAAATCTGGTGTTATCACCAAACTATAAGACTTAACTTGTATAGCAGAGTGTTCTGTTTTACGACTTAGAGCATCAGCCACCACATTGGCCTTGCCCGGGTGATACAAGATCTCACAGTCATAATCTTTGAGCAGTTCAAGCCATCTTCTTTGTCTCATATTCAAATCTTTCTGTTCAAAGAAGTATTTTAAACTTTTATGATCTGTGTAGATTGTACATTTCACTCCATATAAATAATGCCTCCAAATTTTTAAAGCAAATACCACAGCAGCCAATTCCAAATCATGTGTTGGATAATTAGTTTCGTGGGTTTTCATTTGTCTTGAGGCATATGCTATTACCTTTCCCCTTTGCATAAGTACACAACCCAAACCCAGATAAGACGCATCTGAGTACACAACCATGTCTTCATTACCATCCGGCAGTGTTAAAATAGGAGCTTCAGTTAATCTCTTTTTCAATTCCTCAAAAGCTTGGACCTGAGTTGGACCCCAGTCATATTTTGTTTCTTTCCTAGTCAATTTCGTCAGTGGTGTAGCAATCCTGGAGAAATCCTGGATAAATCTTCTGTAATAACCTGCTAATCCAAGAAAGCTGCGAACTTCCGTTGGTGTTTTCGGAGGATTCCATTTCATTACCGCTTCTACTTTAGCTGGGTCCACCATTATGCCTTCTGGACTAATAACATGACCTAAAAATTGTACTTCCCGTAGCCAAAAGGCACATTTAGAGAATTTAGCATAGAGCTTTTCTCTTCTTAATATTTCAAGAACTTCCCGGATATGACACGCATGATCACCTTCACTCCTTGAGTATATTAATATATCGTCAATAAACACAATCACTGATCGGTCTAACATAGGTCTGCACACCCGATTCATCAAATCCATAAACGCCGCAGGTGCGTTTGTTAATCCGAAAGACATCACAAGAAACTCATAGTGTCCATAACGTGTGCGAAATGCTGTCTTCGGAATGTCTTGTTCTCTCACTTTTAATTGATGATACCCTGATCTGAGATCTATTTTAGAAAACCAACTTGCCCCTTGCAATTGATCAAATAGATCGTCAATTCTTGGTAACGGATACTTATTCTTTATTGTGAGCTTATTTAATTCCCTATAATCAATACACATCCTCATACTTCCGTCCTTTTTCTTTACAAACAACACTGGTGCACCCCAAGGTGACACACTCGGTCGTATAAAACCTTTGTCTAGAAGGTCTTGTAGTTGGGTCATTAATTCTTTCATCTCTGTTGGAGCCAGACGGTACGGTGCCTTGGCGACAGGTTGAGCTCCTGGCACAACATCAATTTGGAATTCGATTTCCCGATCAGGTGGAAGTCCTGGCAAATCCTCAGGAAATACATCAGGAAAGTTACACACCACGGGTACGTCTTCCAATTCTTTTACTTTAATTTCTTTATCAATAACATAAGCCAGATAAGCCCCACACCCTCGCCTCATAAATTCACTCGCCTTAATCATTGAAATGACTTTAGGCGCATTAAACACTTTATCCCCGTAAACCGTTACTGATCTCCCATTGAGAGCTGTTAAAAAAATCATATTTCGTCGACAGACAATGTTAGCCTCATGTTTGGCCAACCAATCCATTCCCAAAACTACATCAAAATCTCCTAACGTAATCAGAAACAACTTAACAGGGAATCTATGACCTTCTATATCAATATAACAATCATCATCAATGACCTCCATTACTCTAGTGGATTTACCAAGAGCAGTTTCTATGTTAAAGGAATTTTCTATCTTTCTAACATTAGCATGCAGCTTGTCACAAAAAGTAGTGGCCACAAAGCTCATACTTGCACCAGAATCAAATAGAACTGAAGCAGGGATATCATTAATAAAAATGTACCTGTCACCACATCCGGGTCTTTGGCTGCCTGATCTTTAGTCATAGTAAAGGCACGAGCTTTTGCCTTTTGCTTCTCCCCTCCCTTGCTACTTTCAGGTTTGTTGGCTTCAGTGGGTGTTGTCTTTGGTTTAAAGCAATTCTTGCTCATGTGACCGATCCCACCACAATTGTAACACTTTAGTATGGTTGGACAATTATACGAGAGGTGTCCAGTTTTTCCACAACGGTAGCACAAAGTAGTCCCCAGGCGACATTCTCCCCCATGCTTCCTTCCACACTTGGTGCACGTTTCAAATTCTTCTACTTTAAGCTTTTTCATGGGGAGTCCCGGTTTACCATTTCTATTTCTTTTGAATCCCGGTGACCACTTTTGCTTCGGTTCTTCCTTTGTTGGTTCAGCTTCCACAACATCATCCCAGACAATGCCGCTGATTTCTACTGCTGATTCAAAAGTCCTAGGAGCATGCGCCTTCACATGTGTTCGGACTTTAGGTGGTAACCCTTCCACATATAGCTTCAATCTGCGTTCCTCCGTGTTTACCAAATGAGGAACCAGTCTTGACATTTCATTAAATTTTGACGTATATTGCCGATGGTTCATACGTCCAGCTTTCAAAGTCAGAAATTCCCGTTCGATTTTATCAATTTCATTCTTTGGACAGAAGTGTTTTATAACTAATTCCTTCAAGTCCTCCCATTTAAAACCCTCCACATCAGTAGTGGTCTTTGACTGCTTAACAGTGTTCCACCAATGTAGAGCTTCTTCAGTAAATGAGTGAGCTGCAAATTTCACAGCTTGATTTTCCCGGCATTCACTAATAGCAATAACCGCCTCCATAGCCGAAACCCAATGACAGGTGGCCACAGCATCCTTCTTACCATCAAATGAGGGTGGATTGCATCCTTTGAAGGCCTTGTAATCACAACCCTTCCGTTTCTCTAACGTAGAATCACTGTTCTTAATTCCGGTGATCACAACTTCTTCTTCTTTGGTGCTCTCCTTAGTTTCTTCAGACTTGTCTTTCAAAGTATCCTTCAGTATTTTTGTAACCAAAGCTGGTAGCTTATCATCCAAAACTTTACAGACCTCATCAGAAATAGCCTTCACTACGATAGGCTCTAGAGTAAACTCATCTTCATCTTCCGGTTGCTCGTGGTGCTCGTAGTCGTCTTCATTGACGGGTTCTTCATTCTCGATATGCGGTTCTTCAGGTTCCTGTGGTTGCTTCCGTGGTCTACCCCTTTGTCCAGCCATTTAACTACCTACAAGATGCATCAATTGGAGAGTCAGTACAGGTTTAGTTTAGCACGAAATAAGCTTTGTAAATCGTTAATGACGTTGATCAGGTGTTATTAACCATTTACCTAACTCATAGGCTCTAAACGTTTCCCATCACGTCATCCCAAAGTGCATGACTCTAACTATCTTTCTAACCTTACACCTATGTCTTAACTCATACATAACATTCAGCTCATGGCATCAAACTACCCTTGACTGGCATTCTTATCATTCTGTCCCATTTTCAGTTTAAGTCCAGTCATTAGGGATGACCGGATCTCTCAAACTATGGCTCTGATACCAACTTGAGAGGCCCTGAACCCCTCAGTTGGCAAACATCAAACCCATACTCTTTAAAACATATTTACATTACCATAGCAGCGGAATTTAAGGCGATTACATATAATATTATACAAACCTAAACAAACATTAATACATAGTTCACATTTTTATTAGGTTTATAACATAGCCATTCTATGCCAGGGGTAGTCTTCAACGTATGCCATGAGCCCTCCTGGTCTTCTTTCTCAACTATTCAACCTGATATGCATGTAAAACAAGTCAGCTTTATGCTGGTGAGTTCTAAATTCATTTCTTAGAAAATCCTTTTACATAACAAACCTGTTCTCATATCATAATTTCATAACATACATAGTATTGTAACATAATTACATAACATACATATCATCATAACATCATTCATACAGTGAAGGAACTTCACCGTCAACTGTTGACCCTGAAGTTAAACAGGTTTGTGCAGCACAAGGCTCTTAGACTACCAACTCGTAGCTGATAACTCATACATGTATAAGATTTCTTTAACACTATCAACGCGCAGCTGATAACTCAAGCATGCCTAAGATTTCTTTAACTGAACTGGCGACACACAGTCGGCAGGCCTATGTTTCCATAGGACTCTTTAACCATCAACCGAAATTGACGGCTCATACCGGTACAAGACTTCTTAACATACATCATAACATGGTTTAAATCATTTAAACCATCATAATCATAAACGGCTCCTTTCACCGTAGTGTTCAAGTTTTGCCCAACCGCAGCCAGCAAAACCTCATTTCCTACTCAACCTCAATTGAGTCCTTTAGAAAATCATTTCTTTCTCAACCGCAGTTGAGACTTTAAACATTCTTTATATCTCAACTGAGATTCTTAAAATCATTTACTTTAAATCATTCTTTACCTATAAACATTCTTTTATCTGACCGTAGTCAGGTAAAGCAATCATTTACATAAAATAACTTTATCACATGCATATCAGCCCAAAATGATAAAACATTTAAAACAGGGCTATAAGAACTCACCTGTTGTCTTGCTGTAGCAAGATCTCTCGTAAACTGGTACTAACAGTATAATTCTGCATCAGTTTACACTTAATAAGTCATTTACGTTTTAACCTATTGATTAGATCTTTCTGAACGTTCAATGTCAAAGACATTGCCTTGAAAGTCATCAAATAGTTAATGTTGTTGATTATAATGCTAAAACAGTTCCTAAATAGATTAATGGCTTAGAAATGATCAATCCTTATCATTGATTACCCAGATATCATGAAATATCACAATGTAGTCTTAGAATAGGTTTAATAACCATGTTTAACATACTAATCTGACAGTTATCACAAACATCAGATAATCGTTCCAACGAGTATGTTCATGATTGTGATTAGTTTGAAACACTTAGATTTAACCTTTGTATTTCAAAGATTAACCAAGCTAATCACCTAGATTGTTATAATCAAATGGATTAAACCATTATAATCATAGTTGTGATTTCATGCAAACCGGGCATCACAACGGATCAAAACAAGGATTTAACCGTTAGAACTTCGTGTTCTTCATTTATAATCAATCCTAGCCATCATCTAGGCAATAATCAACAATCCTAACTATGTTATTACGTTCAAAATCAAGATCTAATCAATCAAAATCAAACTAGAAGGTTAAAACGAACCGTTACCTGATCTGACGAGTTTCTGCGGGTAAAACGACGATCAGGACTTGTATATACGATCCATGGGATGATCCGGATGTTTAGAAACCTTAGATATGAAGTTTGGAGGTGTTTTGGGGCTAAAATGGAGTCTGGAGGTCGATCAGGAACGAATTTTTCAACTTTTACGCATTCTGGTCGCTTAAAACAACTTTTTGGCCGACATATGCTCCGGGGCGCATCGCCTGACTCGGGACGCCGAGTTGGGGCGTACCGCGCGGGTCCATGGCGGCCTGATTTTTGTCTTTTCTTCGTTTCGCGATTCCGGGAGCATACGAACTCCGTTTTGCGCACGGTTTTCGCCTACGTTCACGATTTTTCGAGCTCTTTCCAATGGTTATAGTTTCAATACCTAAAGAGTTCAAAATATTTGACCTCTAATCTATCGCTATATTCGATTCAGTGTATCTTGAAATCGGAGCCTCGTTTCACGATTTCGCTTACACTCATTCTCTTCATTTTCGAGTTATGATTCTAACCTGATAATTTTGAGTTGTCACACATATCATCATGAATTTCAAGCACGATCAAATGTGTGTATTTCTTTGATAACACAATTCTTCGAACATCAACAGTTACCGAAATCTTGCACATTTATTATTGAATTGCTAAATTTTCGGTTGTTACATTAGTATATAAATATTGTTACTTATTCATGTAATTATATAATAAAATATGAAAATTAACTTTAATATTCATATACTTTTTTTGACAACAACTTATTTAAAATTTTTATTATCTGTTTATAACTCTTAATTTAAAAAATATATATAACTGGTAACATTTATTATCATTGTAGTCATTTAGTTTTTGTTTTTCAATGTGTATCTATTATTTAATTATTGATATCCATTATTTAATCATGCATTGTGAATTATAGATATGAAAAATAATTAATGTATTATTAAGCAAATGAATTTAATCTGTAATTAGTTATAAAGTTTTTAGTTAAACTTATTTTCTTATCTAAATTTGTATTTAGGTCTCTTACTATCATTAACTTCAAATTATTTTCATTAAAATATTCAATAATAATTATAATAATAGTAATTATTTTCAATGAATTATTTTTTTAATATTTTAAAATATTTAGCTTGATAGAATGATTTGAATGTTAAAATACAATATGTATAATTATAAAAAAAAAAAAATCAAGTGTGATTCTTATTTTTTTTATAGACATAACTTTAATTTTTATTAAAAAGTATATAACATTTTGTATATTAAACCCGTGTAACACACGAGATTTAACTTAGTATAACAATATATTAGCATTTAACATTTATAATACTAATATTGTATTTGTGTATACGCGAATTTAAAATTTGTAATTAACAATAAAATAACACATGAAAGTGCCAAAATATTAAATTTATTATATATTATTTTAATATATCTTAAAAATAATTACATAGTATTATAAAATTTTAAAACTAATAAATAACAAATTATCTTTTATAGTTGTAAAATGAACACCTAAATTAATGTGATTAAAACAAGATTTATAAATTGTTTTTAGTAATTAATATGTGTAGTGAAATAGTAACATTTTTTTTAAATTAACATTTTTCATTCAACGAATTCATGTGTCTTTTAGATAATATTTTTTTTGAAGCATTTACATATTTCTGATTATTAAGATCATTAATTACATATTTACCTAAGTAGAAAAGTAAACTACAAATTCAAGGTGAATTTTAGTTTTAAAAAGATATAAATAATACTTTTAAAATTACCTATAATTACAATTAATGAGGTTCTGTACTATTTTTTCTATTGCGTATGCTTAATTTAAAGTTGAATACACTTTTGTTAAAAGTTAAATAACAACCGTTATTTGATAAACAACTTTTAAAAGATCACTCTTTTGAATAAAAAATTATAATAAATAGATCCTTACATATAAAAAAGTTTTAAGGTCAAATATTATTAAATTTATATTAAAGAATGCTAGCATTTAATGATAGCGTGATTATTAAAATTTTTTTTGAACGGCAGCGTGATTATTAAATATTAGGTAAAATTAAATAACGATTACATTTATTGACGATGTTAATTAATGCTAGTATTTTTTTTTTTTTTTGAACAGCCAACTATTATACTCCTACATTACACCAAATATTCCACCCTTGCTTGGAATTGAACCCAAGACCTCCTTTCTAAGAGACAATGCCTCTACCAAGTGGGCTAGTCCCACATTGGCAGTTAATGCTAGTATTTAAGTAGGTTTTTAGTAGATTATGGTGTAAATAGCAACACTCTTAAGTTTATTTTTAGGTTTTTTGAAAATAGGTTCGAACCCGACATGCAAGTGGACAAGTTTCCAAAATTCAAAACTTTTGAATATGGGGATAAGGAAATTGATTATATCGGGTTTGATATGGTAGGTTAAGTTTAACTTACGGATATGATAGTTGAGACTCAAGAATGAGCTTGATACCGTAAACTTGCAGATCTTTGATTTTTTTACATGACGAGGTTGATAATCAAAAGAAATTATGCTCTAACGTATAAGTAGTGACGGATCCAGAATTTTTTTTCAGTGGGTTCACAATTTTCTGTCGTTTTAATTAAATAAAACCAGTCACAAAAATTTTTGGGTCGGGTTGACGGTTTGGGTCTCGTAATGCTCTTCACGTAATAACAGTGCGATATATTAAGTCAATAATTAAAATGAAAAAACGTCGTCATTAAAGAGTTCGAAGGTACAAAGTGCATTTTCGTTTAATATTTCTGAGCTCCAAACCAAGCAGAAGTCAATAGGATCATGCGCTCTTGCGAGGTCCAAGGTGGCGGTCCCGCTGGCCAATCAGAAGACATGGGTCTAGGGGACAATGCTTGAAAACCTAAACGAAATTTGCTAAGTTTGTATGACCAAAATTAACTTGACATGATGGTTTAACCACTAATAACTATCGTTTTGCTTGCTAAGTTTACATGACCGGAAAGTGATTTTAACATGATCATATAGAAATCAAATCATTGATTATCAAGATTTCTCTAACAAAGATCACTTACCTCAATCAAGCTGACAAATTGCTGTGAAAATTACATTAAGAATTCACTCTTAAAAATCTTAATCTATTCACCTCAGGATTCACCTCTAAAATATTAATGGGTCCACCATATTGTTTAACTCTTTCGAATTTTTTTTCCTACTAACGAGCCGAAGCACGGTGGGTTCCTGTGAACCCACTCCTCACAACCTACATCCGCCCCTGCGTATAAGTAATAAGACGGGTTCTATAGTGACTTATTGTAATTTACATTTTGGGCTCGCTAGTTTGTGTGAGAATCATAATATTGGAGAGAAAACATAGTCCAAACTAGAGGTGGGCAAAAAACCGACAACCGGAATCGGAATCGGTTGTACCCAAAACGATGGGTACATGCGGTTCCGGATTCTCAGAGAAATCGGAACCGGAAAAGTGGAACCGATTCCACCTTTACCCGACCAAACCCGAACCAGACCGGCCAAAACCCGAACCGAAATCGACCAAAAACCGGTTGCAACCAGTCAAAAACCGGAACCGAAACCGGAACCGGTTGTTGATTTGTTGACCGGAACCGGTTTAAGAAAAATCGGTTTACCCACCTCTAGTCCAAACCAACGGAGAGGGGAAATCGATAAAACGAAGTGAGGTATTTTTAACAAGCTGGTATTTGTGCAATTATATCCAGAGAAAGAGCTAGATAAGATTGAAGTAAGGTCACCGGTGGCTCAAGATTTTTATGGGCATAAAGTAAGTTTATAAGTTTGGTCCTTTCGTGATTTTTTTTTTTTGTTTTTATTTTAATTTAAATATGTTAGAATATAATTAAAATTATCTATCTGATGTGTTATTTAACTACTGATTATTTTAGGTTTTAATATGCTACAACTTGTTTAAGTGATAAAATTAACCCATATAATTATAGATGTATTAAGTTTTGATTTTGTTTACTAAAATTAATCAAACTCATGAAATTAAAATAAAAAATAATGATGAATGGTGAATTTAATTATAGCAAAATCAAAATTAACTTTGATTTTCATTGTAGAGATTTACTTATTCTTAATCTTTGCTCATTTTTAAGTAGACAATCAAACTTGGATCAATTGTTTTGGTACAAAAAACAACACGTGCCTGATGATTCAAATAAGCTACACAAATTATCAACAAAATAAGCAAAAATAAGATTCAAGCTTAAAAGTAGGATAGTGAAATATGAGCAGAAAATTAAGATTTATACAATTACTAATCAATTAGTAATTGGTATTTCAAAATTTAGAGCAATTTCTAAGCAAATAAAGAAGCATCTTTATTGATTTTTCTTTCTACAAATAAATGGGAATCATTCTGGCATCAAAATTAGGTTCATACATATCATTCTTAAATTATTTCAAAACTATTTAAAAAAGCTTATAAAACTCGCCTTTGTTTAAGCAAAAATTTGACTATAACCTTCACTAGAGTTTCACCAACAACCGTCTCTTATAAGATCTAACAAATCCTAAACAATTCTTTAGGACTTAAATATAATTACATGGCTTTATTATATATTCTAAAGAGTGTTTTGTAGATAAAAAATGGGATAGGAATCAAGAAATCACGTAAAATACATTTGCCTGTAACTTGTTCATGGGATCAGTCGTGAACAATGTCCAAAATACATCTCATCACGTGAGGGTGGCACTTGTCATGTGCCGCCACGTATTGGCACGTGGTGTGATCTTGGCTCATTGCGCAACACGTGTCGCACTTGGCTTACACATGTTGGACATCATGCCACATAGTATCACCTATATTTTCTCATGTGCCATTTTACCTCTTCATGTTTCACGTGACCTCGTTTGATGCCACGTGGCGTCTGGTCATGCACGTGGCTGGTAATCTTGTTTTTGTGATTCCTGACTTCATTTAAAATTTGTTTTACATGTCATTTTCGCAAGCATTCATGATTTCTGAGTTCAATCCAACCATATCTAGCACCTCTTGGGGGGGATGTACTGATTTTGAATGTGAGTTTATAATTATGGTGCAAGACTCGGTTTATCGTAGCTTTTGTTGTGAGCATCGTTTATCGATTCTGTTTTCGCTCATTTTTCTTGATTCTTTTGTGCGAACAAAAATTCAATAGATCTTAAAACATTTACTTAGGTTACATAACTCTTAGCTTGTGTTTTAATTTAGTTGTGTCGGTTTCGATTGCATAATTTATGTTTAACATGTTATTGCTTACATAAAATCATTCGTTTTAAGCAAACGGAAGCATTTTATTTTACCAATAATCATTACAAGATCTGAGAAAAACAACCCGCTTTTATTATTGTTCTTTATATTCATTTTTGCACTTTGCATATTTCATTTTCACCCATAATCGCACATCCCTAGCATGTTCTCTTTAGTTGTTTGAAGGGCGATTGAAGACTAGCTTCATGCTTAGTTTATAAAAATGTTATAGATGTCAAACGGAGTTGGTTTGACCTCAAGAAAACAAAACCGCATACTTTGTTGAAAATGAAAAGAAGATTAAAATATAAAATAGTTAAAGATATTGGAGAAGAATAAGACCAAAATATACGACACGAAAAAAACATCCTCTGACCGTATTATGGTTCAAATCTTATATATATATATCTATACTATTATATAATACATATATGAAGGACAAAAGAGTAATTTACTTAAATCTCTTAAAATTAAGAGTTTTACAACTCTTATAGCATATGGTACAACTTTTTAAATCTAATCTAAAAGTTTTTTTCCTACTTTCACTTTGTCCCACATTGATAGCTTATAATAATGTATGTGTGATAGAGTGATTACAAAAGAAAACCCCTCAAAACAAATTAATCACATCTTGAAATTTTTGGCATATTTGGTCTTTTATGTTAGAAGTTAAAGTTATTTTTAATTGACTACTAAGTTAAAAAAATTGTTTTTATTGTGGTTATGACTCAAAAACGAAACATGCAAACCTTTAAAATACCAACTTATGTGTTATGTTTCCCGGCGCATCGCGCGGGCATCTCACTAGTATATATATATATATATAGGGGATGAAATTTTTTATAACCCTCATCTTTTGCTACAACTACATAACGCATTTCAACCAATCATAAACTTACACATAAGCTTTTCATTAAAATATTAAAAAGGGCATCATAGTCATTTTCCCTCCCTCTTTTTTAAACATTAATAACTTTTTTATAATATATTATTTTTTAAAAAAAATTGCACCATTATATTCGTCTCATTTTTCTCTTTAATTCCGTTATAGTTTCGACTAATTTTTTTTACTTTTTTTAGATGCCATATATTTACATCATTGTAACGAGCTTAAATATAACAAATTTATTTGAAATTTTTTTAAAAATGATAAATTACAGTGATGTAATTTACATTGACGTAATTTATCGTGATGTAATTTACATTGACGTAAAATTCGGTTTCGGTTTTTTTCGGTTAATTTGGTTCCGGTTCGGTTTTTTCGGTTAGTTTGGTTCCGGTTCGGTTTTTTTTTTGCTTTTTGCTCATCCCTAATTTGTAATGAGCCTAAATACAACAAATTAGTTTGAATTTTTTTCGAACAATGATAAATTACATCACTATAAATTGTTAGAGAAAAAAAATCAAAATAATGTATTATATTACATCACTGTAATTTATCATTGTAATTATCATTGTTAGAGAAAAAATAAAATAATGTGTTATATTACATCACTGTAATTTATCATTGTTAGAAAAAAAATTCAAAATAATGTGTTATATTTATGCTCGTTATATCGATGTTAATAATGGACAATAAAAAATTAAAAAAACTAGTTAACATTATAACGAGAATTAAAGAAAAAATTACATCACTGTAAATAATGTGTTACGTCACCGTTAATTATGTCATTGTAAATTACTTCATTTTGTGTTACATTACTTCATTTTGTGTTACATTACTGTAATTTACCATTGTTAGAAAAAATTTCTAATTAATTTGCTATCGTTAAGCTCGTTACAATGATATAAATACATGACATCAAAAAAAAAATCTAGTGGAGACTATAACGAAATTAAAGAGAAAAATTAGACGAGTATAATGGTGCAATTTTTTTAAAAAAATAATATAGTATAAAAAAGTTATGAATGTTTAAAAAAAGGGGGTAAACTTTACATAAATGACAAATGTCCTAAATGCCCTTCATACTAAAGACAAAGAAATTGACACGTGGCACGATCCTATACACTTACCTTTTTAAAGTAACCATTGGATGATAGTTATGTAGTTGTAGCAAAAGATGAGGGTTATAAAAAATTCAATCCCCTATATATATATGTGGTAAGAATCAATTGGTAACCCATGGTAATTGACATAACTTATTAACTCAATTTAATTGGTTGTCTAATTTAATGAATTTAAAATGTGTGGTCCATATTAAATCTGGAAAATGAGTGGTTGAGATTTCCTTAAGGGTATTTTGGAGATTTGTTAAGTGTACTTGATTTGATTTTTAAAATAAAAGTTTACCCACCAATTTTTTAGACCTTCATAATTTTTATATACATTATTATTTTTTAAAAAAATTACATCATTAAATTTGTCACACTTTTATCTTTAATTCAAGTAGAGTTTTGTCAAATTTTTTTAAATTTTTCGAAATTACACTGATGTAACGAACTAAATTTTTTCAAAGTGTTCGTAATTACACTGATGTAACGAGCTGAATTTTTTCAAAGTGTTCCTAATTACACTGATGTAACGAGCTGAATTTTTTCAAAGTATTCATAATTACACTAATATAACGAGTCATTAGACTGATGTAACGAGCTGTAACTTATTATTTTTTTTACGTTACAATTATCTAACTTTCTATCTTATTTGATATAAATTTATTTAATTAAATAAATTTTATAATAAAAAATAAGTTTGTAATATATATTTAAGATGAGAGAAAAATATTTTGATGGAAAATTTTTGAAAAAAGAGGGAAATTATTATACTTACGTTTTTTACGTTAGTGTAATTACGAACGCCCGAAAAAAATTTGGCATGACTATAATGAAATTAACGAGAAAAATATGACGAGTTTAATGGTGTAATTTTTATAAAAAAAATAACATAGTATAAAAAGTTATAATTGTATAAAAATCAAGGGGGAAACTTTAATTTAAAAATAGGAAAATAGATGGTTTTTTAAGAGTGTGACACTTGTCACTCTTATATTAAATCTGATTTTTGTAATTAATACAAAAGACCATAATGTCCTTTTGTATGAAAAATTAATTAGTGACACATGTCACCATTAGATTAAATCTAGAAAATTTGAACCATTGGATTTAAGTTATAGAGTTTTCTCAATTAGAGTGAGTTATTATATGATATCTTTCCTATATATATATGACAAATAAGGGTAGGGTTATAATAAAAAAGGGATAGATTGGTAAGAAGTGTGAGAAGGATTGTGGACCTGAACGTAAAACACAATGATGCGTATATAACACAATGACCTTAACGTAAAACATAATAATGACTATTACACAATGACTTTAAACTAAAACATAATAATGATTATTACATAATGACCTGAACGTAAGACACAATGATGCATATATTACACAGTGTTCTGAAGATAAAATACAATGATCAATATATTACACAATAACCTGAACGTAAGATACAATGATGAATATATTACACAATGTTCTGAAAATAAAACACAATGATGAATATTTAAACGTTGCTCTAAACATAAAATACAATGAAGAAAATGTATTTTTCAAAAAATTAAAACAATTTATGTTTTTTAAAATTATGAGTTTTAAAAAATAATGGTGAAATAACACAATTATGTACTTTTAATAAATAAAACATAAAAAATAAATAAGAACAGTTTATTCAATGCATAAAAAACATTAACAAAATAACACAAAATATAAAAAAGAAAACACAATAATAAAAACATTAAACACAATGACCTGAAACATTAAACACAATGACTTGAAATATTAAAAACATTGACCAAAATACTTTTTTTATAAAATTAGAGAAATGTCACTTGTCATCTCCATAATCCTTCTCACCATTTTCACCAATCTCACCATTTTTACTTGAACCTAATCCTGACAAATAATAACAAGCATTAACCCATATAACTTTACCAAGATCAAGCTAAATCTTGGATTTTTATAGAACATCATTGTAATACATATACAACATTTTCTTCTTTTATGAGTTTGTAAAAATTAATCACCGTTTAAGACGTAACATTGTTGTAAGTTATGGGCCTAAAATAGTTACAGTGCTATAAGTGAAAAACTTATAACGATGTTACGTCTTAAACGATGATTATTTTTGCTTCATCTTGGCAAAGTCATCTGGGTTAATGCTTTAAAAGTGGGTTTTTATTGTTTAGGTATGATCAAATAGGAAGAAATTTTTGCCTAAAAAGAGTATGAACCAATATAAGTTTGACATGTGTAATTCTAGAAAAAATAAATAAATGATAATTTTGAAATATCATCTTTTTTGTGCTAGATTTTTGTTTGCTTGTAGTGCATTAATTTTATTCTAGATTTTTTTTCTAGATTTTTTTGTACTGCATTTTTGTATTGGATTTTTGCTTTTTATACTGAATTTTTATTTTTTGAATAGATTTTGTTTTTTGTGATGTATTTTGTTTTTTGTGGTATATTTTGTTTTTTGTACTGGATTTCTGTTTTTATGTTTTCAACATGTCACATGTCAAACTCTCTTTGATTCCTACTCTTATTAGGCAAAATTCCCTTCCTAGTGTATTATACACACACACACATATATATATGGGATGTATAAAATGTAAACTCTCTTAAGTTAAAACTATGAATTTGTAACATTATTTGGTTCGTTTTTGTAACATTATTTCATGTTTTCTCAATTCAATAGGGTTTTCATCTTATCCATCCCAAATATATATATATAGGGAATTAATAAAACGAAAAGCCCATTTTAGGGAGAAAATAGTGAAACAAGGCAAAAATCATGCATAAAAATCGTATTTTTTTTGAATTTTTTTTACAGGTTTGTAACACTATTAGGCACATTTTTATAAAAAAAAATCATAAAAGCGTCGAATAATATTTAAAAAAAAATATCTTATAAACCAAGTAAAACATACGTAACGTTGTGTCAGATGTGACGAATTTTTTTTACGTTTTATTACGTATATTTTACATGATTTTATAAAATATTTTTTTAAAAAAATACCTACTCGGCGCTTTTTTGATTTTGTTTATAAAAATGTGCCAAATAGTGTTACAAATCTGTAAAAAAAATAAAAAAAAATTGTTTTTTTACATGATATTTGCCTTGTTTTTACGGTTCACGAAGAAGGGGTTTCAAGTTATCCTTTCCATTAATAAAAAAAGAAGAAGAAAACTACACCTTTAGATTTACTTTAATATGGGCCCTAAATTTATAAGATGTAGTTATTCGGTTAACGCAATAAATATGGGTTAACAAAGGAATCACACCCTATATATATATATACATAGGGGGCGATTATTGTACAAAGAAAATTAACGTGAGAAGCTTAGGAAGCCACCATAATGCGTCATGTGTAATCTGGGTAAGGGGTATAATAGTCCGTGTAAAATTACAGACCGTGCTTCATAAAATTACAGACTGATATTTAACACCTATAATCAAAGACCATCCGGGATAATCACGAACCAATAATTACGGACCGCATATATATAAATTACAGACCGTATTTTAACACACATAATCATGGACCAAATGCTTAATCACGGACCACGTTATATGAAAATCACGGACCGTAATTTTACATGCATGATCAAAGGACCAATTGCATAATTACGTACCAACAATTACGTACCAAGAATAAAAATTACGGACCACGTAAAAAAATTTCAAAGAAATTATAACAATACTATACTCAAATTAAAGATAATAAAATTCTCAATTTTATGGTGTAATTTTATAAAAAAATAATTAAACGTTTAAAAATTATTCGATTTACAAGAAGATGGTGGAACTTGATTTACCCACAAAAAAAGTCAACAAATGTAGACAATTCCTTTTTTGCCCTTTTAGCTTTAATTCACAGAAGTTTTAAACAAAAAAATGGGGACCACTAGATCTTAACCATTGATTTATTTGATCAAAGGTCCAGAATCCTTCCTATTCTTCTCACATTAAACATCCTATGTATTGGATCCGCATCCTATGTATATAGAGAGATGTTCAATTGAGAACCAATGTAATTAAGAACTAAAAAAATCATTTTTAGCCACAAGTTTGAAGGGTATAAAGATAACTTCCCCTATTTTCAAGGGAAATTATTTTCATACCCTTCAAAACTTGTGGCTATAAATGCGGTCCCTTAAGTTCTTTACAATTTGTTGATTTTTATTAGAATAAATCCATATATATTATATATATATATATATATATATATATATATATATATATATATATATATATATGAACATGCAGCAGTCAACATGGGCGGCTTTCTAATCTTCCAACTCAACGACATTTTATCAAACCTATGACTTTTAAAACACTTTCTACACACGCAATTTCATAAATCCTGTTTATAAATCATATGTTATTGGAAATATAAGTTCTAAAATATAATACATAACTTCATAAAATTTTTTTTATGTTAACATGTTATGTTACATGTTTAAAAGAACCTCTAAAAAGATCTATCAACTGTTATAGACTTAGCAATGCAACATGTCATGTTGCCAAACGACCGGTATGTTAGATTTTTAATAAAAAATGTATAACAATATATTGGTCACGTTTTTTTACCATCAAAAGGATTCAATTTGTTGTGCCAAATAAATATTGAAACTCATTTCCTTTTAATACCAACTTATAAATGAGAGCACATATATTTGATTTTTAGTTATTTAAATTAACCATGATGTCCCAATAAATATTAGATTTTTTTAAACGACAGTCATCTAATTCAAATCTCATCAAAAGTGCTTTCAATTCAGCAGTACCCTCTTAACTTCTCTTATCAAAAATCTTGGATTGAAGTCTCGTTTAGAGTAAAATATTGCTTTGGGTTCAGTCATAGGAGTTTTTTTAGTCATGGGATTACTACAAAACAGGTGGGTGAAGTCACCACTTGTTATTCGATTTGTTAGGATGATCCAAAGTGACCAGCAAACAACATTTGCTTAAAAAATATAAATCTAATTCTACTCCCAAATCTATGTCATAAAATGTTTTCCAATAGGATTTGAAACCTGCCACTTTGAATATAGAGGAAGTTACCGTACCATCGAGATATCTTCTTAGGGACCCTTAGGGTATTGCTCGCACATAAGGGGTTCAGACCCCACCCTTCACTTGGACACTTAATTATGTCTTGTGGGTGGGTGAAGAACCTATAACTTTTGGTTAGGTTAGTTAATTGTGTCAAGTGGATGACTAATCTTCTTTAAATTTAGATGAAAGAAACTTGTATACTTTTAAGAAAGAATCTTAGTAATATATAATATGGTTATTTTGTTTTATTTTAACCTATTTATTTTTTAAAACAATAAGAATCTACTTACGTGGTAAACTCCGGGGTTCCCCCAATACCCGACTAACCGGGAGGAACAAGTAAAGCGTGACCACAAATAATCAGGTCGGTGGCCTCCTAAGAAAATTGCCCCAAGTGAGAATTGAACCTGAGATCTTTAAGTTGTCTCTCATACACTTTAACACCTACATGATTTCCTTGTAAGTTTTAACTGAAATTAGCAATTATAAAACTTGGTTTTTATCCAATGATCTTTTTTTCTTCACTATTACCTCCTACTTCAACTAAATTTGAATTAAAATTCATTTATTCGCAACAAAATTCATATATTTTTATTATCTTAATTTTTTTATTTAAATTATAAAAAATCATATATGATTGAAAACACATAGTAAACAATGAATGGATTTAACTCTTTAAGATGAACAGCGTAGAGCTCAGGTTTGCGAGAAATCCTCCTTTATTAGTTTAGTTAGAAGTTTCGAGCACCCGTTCATGCTTTTCATGAACGATGAAGTTTTTGGAGTTAAATGTCATTTTAGTCGTTGTGGTTTGACAACTTTTGTCATTTTCGTCCCTGTGGTTTGAATTTTGCCATTTTGATCACTATAGTTTCATTTTATTGTCATTTTCATCCTTATAGTTTGATAAATTTTGCCATTTTAGTCCAAAATTTTAAATTTAATTGGACTAAAATGGCAATAAAATAGAAACCATAGGGATGAAAATGGCAATAAAATGAAACCATAGTGACCAAAATGACAAAATTCAAACCACAGGGACTAAAATGGCAAAAATTGTCAAACCACAAGGACTAAAATGACATTTAACTCAAGTTTTTGGTTAATGTCATCATAAAATTATAATATACTTAATATATGATGAATAAACATATTCAAATTTTTTTATTAAAATACGAGGTTTTTCTAACAAAGACAAACTATTTAGATATACAAAATCTTTTATAATTGGTACTTTTAAAAAATAAAAAGAATCAAATCATGACTTTTTAAGTAGCAAGATTGGAATAAAAAATATATGTTTTTATTATTTAGTTTTTTTCTTTATTTAAACTATGTATAACTAGAGATGGCAATCTTCACCGTCTGGATGAACAATATAATGGATTGAAACAACTAACATCATAACAAGAATTGAGCAAAAATGAATAACACTTTAACACAATACGAGTCAATATAGGTAACATAAAAACTAAATGAATGCAATAGATTCAAACGTTCATGAATGATTAATAACATATGTAATGAGAAAATCACTAAAATTATTTTTTAGTTCCAACACATTATATCTCAAACCAAATTGATGTTTTTTTAAAAACAATCTATTTGACCCAAATTGATTTTGTTTTTAATTCATTATGACTCACTCATCCTGACCGAACCAATTTTGACCCGTTACCCGTGCGCCTATATTATCATGCTTATGTATGACAAAGAGAATAATAAACAAATATATAAATAAACATACGATCAAATGAGAAGTTTGATATAGACACACTAAATAAAAGGATCCAAAAAGTCTATTTCCACGTTCGGTTTGGTCCAACTACGACCTCTATCTTTCTCTCTCTCTTCCTCCATTGAATTTCAATGTGTACATACATCTATACCTTCAATTTCACCTCTCTGTTGTTTTCTTTTTAGTTAAATTCATTATTTAATTTATTTCTTTCTTTAACCAAGAAACTCTCCAAATCATACATTAAAGAAGACGAGGCATCAGGATGCTACAGTAACCATGTCACCACCATACACCATTCCATTCATATTCTTTTTTATAGTAATCACAGGTCTGAATTTCACCATTTTTACATCTTTTTTTTTTAGTTTTTCGATGAAGATTTCATCAGCTGGAATTTAATTTTTATTTAATTTAATGCCAAATTGTTTGATCAGGTGATCGATATGCAAACTCACAGTCACTGGATTCCGACAAGCAAGTACTCCTCAATCTTAGGTTCTTTCTGGAACAAAAAAACACAATCAATCAAGGAATATATAACAGATGGGACCGACGAGACCCCTCACCCTGCATATGGCCGGGGATTTCCTGCTCCGGCGATCGGGTCACAGGGATCAGCCTCCCGGAAAACGACATCGCCGGTAATCTGTTTAATAACTTCTCCGCCTTGACTGAGCTGGCTTACCTTGACCTGTCAGGAAACACAATCGATGGCACCATGTTGAGCGATCTTGGCGCGTGTCGGAGCTTGAAAGTGTTGAACCTCTCGCACAATATCATCGCCGGTGAGCTTAATTTCACCGGACTCACCAGCCTGGAAGTTGTTGACTTGTCCGTCAACCGTCTCTCCGGCGATATCATGATGAGTCTCCCCATGATTTGCAGCAACTTGAAGGTTCTCAATCTCTCTTCAAATTGTTTCACAGGAGAAATCACAAGTCGAATTAATGAATGCTTGAAGCTTGAGTATGTCGATTTCAGTACAAATTTTTTGACCGGAAACTTGATGGTCGGAATCAACCAGTTTAAACAGTTCTCCGTTTCTGAAAACCGGTTAAACGGTACCCTCACCGGTTCTATTTTTCAATCAAACTGTTCTCTAGAGTTGCTTGATCTCTCAGGAAACGCACTCACAGGTGAAATCCCGACGGCTATTTCTAATTGTAAAAATTTGACGATTTTAGACCTCTCTGTGAACAAATTTGGCGGGAAAATCCCGTCGGAAATCGGACAGATCACCACACTCCGGCAACTTTTGTTGGGTAATAATTCTTTTTGGCGGGAAATCCCAGAGTCTCTAATAGGGTTGATGAACTTGAAATTCTTGGACCTGAGCCGGAACAATTTCACCGGTGAGATACAACCTATTTTCGGGCAGCTCACTCAACTGACATATCTTCTGCTTCATGCAAATAAATTCTCCGACGGGTTACGCTCATCGGGAATACTCAATCTGCAGAATATTTCAAGATTAGATTTGAGTTTCAACAGACTTTCAGGGCGATTACCAGCAGAAATATCTCAGATGACAGGTTTGAAATACTTGATACTTGCAGGCAACCGTTTCTCGGGGAGCATACCCTCTGAACTTGGAAGTATGAGAGGGCTCCAAGCTCTGGATCTCTCAACAAACCAGTTAAACGGGTCAATCCCTTCAAGTTTCGGACAATTGACTTCATTGCTATGGTTGATGCTCGCCAACAACTCATTAACGGGTCAAATTCCACCCGAGTTAGGGAGCTGTAGCAGCTTGTTGTGGCTAAATCTTGAAAACAATCAGCTTTCAGGCGTGATTTCTCCAGAACTGGCTAAAATCGGGAGCAACCCGACACCCACGTTTTTGTTAAACAGAGAAAGCAACCCCAGTGTAGCAACGGGAGAATGCTCATCAATGAGAAGATGGATACCAGCAGATTATCCGCCATTCAGTTTTGTATACACGCTACTGAACAGGAAAAGATGTAGGAGTTTATGGGATACGATACTTAAAGGGGGTGGGATTTTCCAAGTTTGTCTCCCCGGGTCGAACAATCGAATCCGTAAGATATCGGGCTATCTCCAGCTTAGTAGGAACCAACTATCTGGACAGGTACCACCAGAGATTGCTAAAATGGTAAATTTCAGTATGCTGCATTTGGGGTACAATGAATTGTCAGGGACACTTCCAGCTGAGATTGCACAAATGCCTTTGGTTGTGTTGAATATTACACGTAATAATTTCTCAGGCCAAATTCCGATGCAGATCGGTTATCTCACGTGTTTGAGAAATCTTGACTTGTCGTACAATAACTTTTCGGGTACGTTTCCGAACACTTTGAACAATCTTACTGAATTAACCAAGTTCAATGTCTCTTACAATCCGTACATCTCCGGGATGATTCCGTCGACCGGCCAGCTGGCGACTCTTGATGCATCGTCGTTTCTTGAAGACCCATTATTAAACCTACCTCCGTTTATATATAAACCAAAAAACACAACGTCTACAGATGATGGTGCGAGATCAAACCCAAGAAAATGGAATTCCGTCTTGGTGTTCATGTTTCTACTATTAGCTCTCACTGTTTGTGGTGTCATGACTATAATAGTCTGCCTAGTGACAAAAAGCCCAGTCGAGGAACCCATATATCTGCACCAGGATTTCAAGCCCGGAAACGACTTCACATCAAATTCCAGTGGTTCGTCGCCATGGTTGTTAGATGCCGTTAAGGTTATCCGTTTAGACAAAACCGCATTCACGCATGCAGATATTTTGACAGCGACAAGTAACTTTGAAAATGATAGAATAATCGGGAGAGGAGGTTTTGGAACTGTTTACAGAGGTTTATTACCAGATGGAAGAGAAGTAGCGGTTAAGAAGAAACTGAGAGATGGTCTTGAAGGGGAACGTGAGTTTCGGGCTGAAATGGAGGTGCTTAGCCGAAAAGGGTTTGGCTGGCCCCACCCGAACCTGGTGACACTATACGGGTGGTGTTTATACGGGTCTGAAAAGCTGTTGGTTTATGAGTACATGGATGGTGGTAATTTAGAAGATATAATTCTAGATAAAACCGGGTTCAAATGGAAACAACGGGTTGATGTTGCCCTTGATGTAGCACACGCCTTGGTCTTCTTACACCACGAGTGTTATCCTTCCATTGTTCATAGAGACGTAAAAGCAAGCAATGTGTTGTTGGGCAAAAACAGGCGGGCCAAGGTTACTGATTTCGGGCTAGCTAGGGTTATGGATGTTGGTGACAGCCACATCAGCACAATGGTGGCTGGAACAATTGGATACGTGGCACCCGAATACGGGCAAACATGGCAAGCCACTACAAAAGGTGATGTGTATAGTTACGGGATCTTAGTGATGGAGTTGGCAACAGGGAGAAGAGCAGTTGATGGGGGTGAAGAGTGTCTGGTTGAATGGGCTAGACGTGTCATGGGAGACGGGCAGTCAAGATTTAAACATAAAATGATCCCAGCAGAGTTACTCGTGCCCGGGCTAGCTGAAGGGGCGACAGAAATGTGTGAATTACTTCGGATTGGACTACGATGTACCACAGAGTCACCGCAGTTGAGGCCAAACATGAAAGAGGTGTTGGATATGTTGGTCCGTATTTTGGCGAATCGTACAGATTTTAGATATGATTCTTTGCTACCCTCCTTGTAATGTAATGTAAATCCAAATTTTATTACCTTCAGATATATACAGTTTAGGTTACAAACGTAGACAATAAGGATTGTAGACAACCTCAAAACCTATTCTGGGACAGTATTTGGATATAGACACTTTTTTATAATAAGGATCCCCAAAATCCAGTCTTGCCATTCCTAATAAACGCCTTGTTAAATTATCATTTGTTTTGTTGTAGTTCTCTTTTTTATTAAACAGCAATCACTACACTACTACTCCTAAAGCACTAAACACATGTTTCCTAAACCATCTTCTCCTAGGTTTGAACCTAGATCTCTACTAAAGACTGGGCTACAACCTCTGAGGCTAAATTCTAAACTCAAAACCCTAAATTCTATGTTGAAAATATGCCTGGCAACATGGGCGGGTTGGGTCGGTTTGGGTAATGGGTTAGAACTGGTTCGGGTCAGGATGGGTGCGGGTCAGAACGGGTTTTAAGCAAAACCAGTTCGGGTCTAAATGGATTGTTCTTAAAAAAATCAATTTCGTTTAACTTAATATGCGTTATAAGTAAACAAATAGTCCATTTGGATAATTTTTAGTGATTTTTCTCATCAAATATGTTATTAATCATTCTTAAATGTTTGAATCTATTGCATTTACATAGTTTTTTGGTTACCCATCTTGACCCGCATTGTGTTTAAGTGCTACTCATCTCAACCCATTCAATATTATGATGTTACCCATTTCAACCCATTATACTACAATTGTTTACCCAAACCAACTCATTTCCTTTGATATGGGTAAAAATTGCCACCTCTAGTTGAAAAGATCAATTCTAAATAATAATGGCTATTTAAAGGCAAACATTATCTCTATAACTAAGAAAAGATATGTTGCTTCCATAGAAACACAAACTGATATTATCAAGCAGAATACAAAAATATAAAAAGAGATGCTAATTGCTAAAACAAGCATAAAAGTGAAGTTAATCTCATAAAACAGACAAAATACGAAACCGTAAAATTGGAAACATCAAGATCATGTGAATAAAACCTGCATATGAATAAATTAGACATGACAGTGGCCTGAATGTCTAATCTAAACACGAAACCCTAAAATTAGAAACATCTAGATCAATATCCAGTTGATAAAACATGCATGTAAATGAATTAGACATGCATGTGATTTTCATAAGCCTGAATGCCTAATCTGAACAGGAAACCCTAGAATCGAAAACATTCGATAAGATTTCAACGGATAATACAATTTGACAAGATGCATAAAATTAATAGACAATATAAGCTAAAATTGAAGAGAATGTAATATCAATTACCATGTGATTCTTAAATTGAGCAGAAATGGTGATCCAGCTAGATGCCGAAGTTGTCTGTAGAACGTTTTATGTTTTTTGCTTTTTGGCGCGCTTTTTTGCGTTCACATTGTGAAGCAGCTCTATAGAACATTCGGTGCGACCCTCGCTTGTAGTGGTGAAAATAATATAAATCATGACCGATTTAACCGAAACTAATTTTAACCGACGGTTATAGTTAAGCAAAACCATTAACCGAACCATTCGGTTATGATTATGGTTAACGCTAGTCATTAACCGAACCGAATAATGTATATTTGTTTTTTTAATATTTATATGTTTATATGTTTTTTAAGAAGTTATGATACAAGTCAAGTATAGAATGTGAATCTTCACTTTTTACTATATAAAAATATTATGTATCATATGTGAGACTAAATATATCTAGAAAATGAGCAAAGTTCACATTTTTTTACTTTTTGTTCACACATTATCAGTTACTACAAAGTTTTACAAGCTTACTAAGATTTTCATTATTAATATATCTATAATTCACAAGCATATTTACAAGTTTTTCTTAGTTTTTCAACAATTCCATTATTAACCGAAACCGAACCGTAACCGGTGGTTAACCGATCAATTGGTTATGGTTAAGTATTTAGAATTAACCAAAGTAGCGGTTTTGGTTATGGAAATGACCATAACCGCACCGAACCGAACCATGCACACCCTACTCGCTAGGTGCAATGTCCACTTTGGAGTAAGCATGTAAACGAACCGAACAGTTCATGAACTAACACGAACATAAAATTTGAGTTCGTTTAATTAAATGAACGACATGAACACACATCATTTATTTATGTTCATAAACTGTTCGGTTATGTTCGTTTATTTGTGTTCGTTAATATTCATTTATGTTCGTTAACTATGTAATGTTAGTTTATGTTCGTCTAACTATCTAATTTAAGAAATATATGTATTTACATTCAAGAGACTTGTCATTTTTGTTCGTTTATGCTTGTTCAATTATGTTTGTTCAATGGTGTTCATGTTCGTTTATGATTGTTCAATAGTGTTAAATAATGTTCATTTATTTTGGTTCGTTTGTGTTCATTTATGTTCATGAACAGTTCGTTTAATTTATTAATAAACAAACGCGAACATGTTCATTTTCTTAATAAACGAACACGAACACAAAATTCATGTTCGTTAATGTGTTCGTGTTCGGTTAAATTTAAATGAATGAACACGGACATGCATATGTTCGTGTTCGTTCGCTTCATTTATAGGCCTACTTTGGAGTGTTTATTGGTTTGGTTAGCATTGTTTTTAATCATAGTGAAAATTAAACTTAATACTTTTAGGTTGTTTTTTCTTCACTCTAACTAGTATATCACTTTAACCACTCCACCTTTAGGTTGTGTTTTTCATTTGTATACAAATTATTTATTTATTTTAGCACTGTTTTTATATTATTATTATAACTATTATAATTGGTGGTAATTATTATTAGTTTATTACTGTTATAATTATAGAGACTAATTGATATGCTGTGAATTGTTATTCTCATTAAATAGCTTTGGGAACAATATAGCTAAGACCAAATAAATGTAGAAAATACAAATGATATTTTAATATAAACAAATATACGGCTAAGGATACATTGACTGTGATAGTCAACGTATATCCTCAATACGCCCCCGCAAGATAGAGGCTCCATTGGAGACACCTATCTTGGACTGAATATGCAGAAATGGCACTCTTCCAAGTGGTTTCGTTAAGGCATCAGCAAGTTGATCTTTGGAGTTGATGT
The DNA here is from genome assembly GCA_009363875.1 of Mikania micrantha. Classification (NCBI taxonomy): domain Eukaryota; kingdom Viridiplantae; phylum Streptophyta; class Magnoliopsida; order Asterales; family Asteraceae; genus Mikania; species Mikania micrantha. Next base: position 54,575,077 of record CM018684.1, read on the forward strand.
GAAAGACTTTAAGAGCTCCTGTAGAAACTTGTTCCCGAACAAAGTGATAGTCAAGTGCTACATGCTTCATGCTTCATGCGCTAATGATAGACAGGATTCGCACATAGGTATGTAGCTCCGGTATTGTCACAAAATAACTTGGGCGGGTTTTTAACAGAAATACCCAGTTCAGCCAGAAGATTATGGACCCAAGATAATTCAGCAGCCGCATTTGCAAGAGCTTTGTATTCTGCCTCGGTAGAAGAGCGAGAAACTGATTTCTGACAAGCCGAGCGCCAAGATATAATGTTGGAGCCTAAGTAGATGATGTAGGCAGTAGTTGAGCGACCGCCATCATGGATTCCTCCCCAATCAAAATCGGAAAAAGCAGTGAGATTTAGTGAGGATCCTCGGTGAAGGAAGAGACCATAATGAATGGTACCTTTAAGATAGCGAAGGACACGTTTAAGAGCTTGCCAATGAGATTGCTAGGGAGAATGCATGAACTGAGAAAGTTTGTTAATGGCAAAGGATATATCAGGACGAGTAAAGGCAAGATATTGAAGTAGGGGTGTTCAAAATATCCGAAACTCGAAAAAATTCGAAATCCGAATCGTATCCGAAACCCGAAAAAACCGTATCCGAAATCTATTTCAGGTTTTTCGGGTCGGATAATATGATTTTCGATTCGGGTCGGGTTTCGGATATGCAAAAACTAGTTTTTTCGGGTCGGATATCCGAATAACCCAAAAAAACAGCTTTATTCGGGTTGTTCGGATGCACGAATTCGGGTTTTTCGGGTCGGATAATATTTTTTGAATTTCGGGTCGGGTTTCGGATAGGCCAAAAAAATTTCAAACCCGAATAACTCGTTATCCGACTGATAGGGTTATGGTTTTCGTATGTTTAAAGAGTTTAAAGATACGTTTTTATGTTCATTTCATATAGAACAATGGTACTTTGACATATGCTTATGAATTGCAGGTAAAACATGTTAAAAAGGATGCCCGAAGACGCTAACTAGATGGAAATGTTAACAGACGGACCCGAATCAGCCTGCAAAAGTCACGAAATTGAAATGATCATATCTCGAGCTAGGAAAGGAGTTACGGAATCCATAATATATGAAAACCGCGTTTCTCGACAAGACAAATCCAACTATGAGGTCTGCAGTGGCGTATGATACGCCTAAACCCAGCGTATCATACGCCGGGTGCCCAAAATGGCGTATTGGTGGCGTATCACAGAGCCAAACAACCCAGAAATCAAGGCTGGCGTATCATACGCCAGAGGAGGCGTATGATACGCCGGGGCACCCCAAACTCCGGATTTTTCCCGTTTTTTCACTGATTTAAGCCCAAGAACCTAGGGTTTCGACATATCTTCGACTTGGACGACTTTTGGAGGTTCTAGGGGGTTTCCAAGGCTTAGGAACTCATCAATTAACACTTCCAAACACCACGGTGATTCCCGAATTGATATTAGCACACAACCGAATGAAGATGCAAGGCTAGTTTCTTGAGATCATGCCCGGGTGAACTATTAGTTAGGGTTAAGTATCTTTATGATTTTCATTGTATTGGGATGCAAACTTTGTTTGGTTTAATAATCTTTGAATGTTTGTATGTTTGATTCGCATGAGATTGAACAATTTGGATTTTATGGTTAATCTAGGGTTTCATCATTTTTCAGTCATTATTGTAAAACATTGAACTTTAGGTTGAGTATTTCTTTCAAGTTGGCTTTTGCAATTGAAGCATTAGGTTTAACATTGATTGGTTCTTATCAATTAATTAACAAAATCCATTCTTTGAATTGTAATTGCTCGTTCATGTGGATTGTGAGCAAGTTATGTCTATGTAGCTTCCCTAAGAATATCAATCATAAAGGTGCTTAATTTCTCATCTAATTCAAAACCCCGGGTGTGATTCGTTTTCATAATTAAGTTTAAATCCATTTACTTTCATTGTTACTTTGTTCAAGATTGTCTTTTTCGTATTAAAGTTCAAACAACCATCGATTTTACAATTTCTTGTCTAGTTACATTAGGTTAAATCAACTAAGTTACACCATCCACCTAAACTCTTCGTGGTTCGACACCCTATTTACCCTACTAGTTAAGGTAGCTAGGAACACACTCATTAACTTTTATTTGATCGGTACTACTAGTTAAGAGAACCAATTAATTGCCGATAAGGAGTAGGATCAATCGATGGGGAAGGGTCGTTTGGTATAAGAGCTGAGTGGAGTGAGAACATCTTTGGCACCATCCATTTTGAATTGAGTAAGAACATCACGAATATGTCGATGTTGGGACAGAAAAAGACCTTTCGAAGTGGGAATAACCTCGACCCCTAAGAAGTGATGCAAAGAGCCGAGATCCTTAATAGAAAACCGTTGACCTAAGGTGGTAACGAAATGATCTAAGAAGTCATTGTTGTTGCCGGTGAGCACAATGTCATCAACATAAACCATGAAATAAGAAGTAATGTCTTGATGTTGATAGATAAAGAAAGATGCATCAGCAAGAGACTTGCGAAAACCAAAAGTCACAAGGAAGTTGGTGAGTTATGTGTACCAAGCTCGGGGAGCTTGCTTTAGGCCGTAAAGAGACTTACGAAGACGACATATGTGATTCGGGAATTGAGAGTGAGTATAGCCTTGTGGTTGAAGCATGTAAACTTCCCTGTGGAGAGTACCGTGAAGAAAGGCGTTGTTGACATCAAGTTGTCGTAACGGCCAATTTTTGGAGAGGGCGATGGATAAGACACTGCAGATGGTGACCGGTTTGGTGACCGGGCTGAAAGTGTCAAAGTAATCTTTGCCAAATTGTTGATGAAAACCTTTGGCAACAAGACGAGCTTTGTATTTATCAATGGAGCAGTCCGGGTTGCGTTTGACACGAAACACCCATTTGCAACCAATGGGAGTTTGGGAAGTACGAGGGACGAGATCCCAAGTATGGTTATGAAGAAGAGCATTATACTCAGAATCCATTGCAATCCGCCACTTGGGGTCTTTAAGTGCTTGAGTTGGGGAAGTAGGTTCCACAACCGTGGGGAGAGGGTGAAGAGTGGTGGAATTGACAAAATGGTCATTAAAGTACTTTGGGTTGGGTTTGCGGTGGCGAGATGGGTTAGCTTGAGGGATGGATGTGGCGGAGGTGGAGTCATTGTGATTTGGACCCGACGGTATGGAGTGGTGGGTGTGGGGTGTGGACGAAGTTTAAGCCGAAGATGGGGTGAAATTTGAGTCGGAAGTGAAGGATATGTGTCGCACCCCGAGAAATCCTGTCCCTTCCGTGCGCGAGCGGCAGACTGTCAGGATTGCAGTCTCCAGTCACACAGTTGCGAGACCTACATGTCTGGTTTCTTACGTACATCCAATAACTTGGATAAAACAGTTTTGTAAAATCAGAGTTGCGGAAGTAAAGTATAAGTTATCAAAACAGATTAAAGTTCATAATTTGCGGAAGTATTGCTAAAATAGTTTTCAAAACAAAACAGAGTTATAGTTTGTGGAAGCAGTTTAAGTAATAATCATTACATAACAATTCAACTGTTTAAATGTTCTCAATCCTAAGACACTAAAGCTAATGCATGGGACTCCATCCTAGCATCATATCCTCGTGAGCCTGCCTTAGTTACCTCTCATGCGAGTAAAAAGGGTCAACACAAAGGTTGGTGAGAGCACATGTTTTTCATATGCAGTAAACATCCAATGTTTAAAGTAAGAGTTGTGATTTACATATCATTACAATGCAGTATCGATTGATAGCTAGTCAATACAGTTATATTATATGTGGGTTCGTACCGAAGCTGACAGTTGTGCCTCCCGCCATGTCCATCACAAGACAATGGCAAAGTGTTGGTCAATATTGCACCCATTCCGACCTCCAGTCGGGTTGGCCTCCCAGGCGTGATGGGTGGGGCTTGTCAGGCCCAAATAGTACTATTCAAGATTACCACGCTAGGCGCTACGCGCTACTAACGGTCCGTGGAGTATCGCGAGGACTTTTAGTTGTGATGTGGTCCACACATATACATATAGTGATAAAGCATTTCCATACGTAAATAAAATGAGTTGTTGTTCAAAAATAGTTGTAATGCAGTGTTTTCTCCCCCAAAGGTTAGAAAAGTAAAAAAAGGGTCATGAACTCACCTGATAGTGCAGCTTCCGGTTTTCGTGTGTTCGCTACCTGCGAGTGCTAGCAGTCCTGCTAGTAAGCACCTATAACCATATAGGTATGAGTATGTGTTTTGTGGTGTGTTGTATCCCATACAACTCCAAGTGTCAGTGTGCTCAACCAAGTGTGTGTGTGTTGACTTGTGTTGATTCGACGAATCGTTGGTGATACGTTTGTTGTGTTTATGTGTCTTAATGCAAGTAAGACACCAACATGCATCCTATGACTCTAATCATGATGCTTTCACGAAATCAAGTTTTGAAAATCATGATGTTCCCGTTTCGGGAAACTTTCTTTATTTAGAAGGTTTCTATTTTTGGAAAGTGTAGTTATGAAATCCCATTTCATAAAATAAATCACTCTAGTATGTTTGTAAAAACACGTTTAAATACTTAAAACATATCGTTTACACATAAGTCACCGTTTATGGCATTTTGCCCAAACAAAGTTTCCTTATTTGGAAAGTATCCGTTTAAAAACTCGTTTTCACCAATCCAGGTTTCCAATATGCTTAGAAATCATTTTTAAACATGTTTCAAAAATTAAAGTTCACCAAAACATTCAAAAACATCAAAAGCCCTCTTTTGATTTACAAAAGTTTCCTTATTTAGTAAGTTTCTTCAAGACCATGTTTTTGAAAAAATCAAATACCCAAATGTGTTTTTAAACACTCCAATATGCATTTGACAACATCTAGACATGTCTAACATGTCTAGATCATCACAAATCTAAGCCATGCAACATAAAAGTTTCCTTTTATGGCAAGTTTACCTAAATCATCATCAAATCAATCAATCACTCGACAAACTTAAATCCAATAAATCCTATACTCTAAAATCAGTAGATCTACAACAATATCACACAAAATCACCAACAAATTCGTGTACAATAGCCACATGGAGTTGCATGTGTGCAAACACACTTGCATGTGCGTTTTTACATCATGCATGTACGATCTAACTATAGATAAACATGTAAAACTACCTTATGAGCTAAGATCCACTGAGATTGAGTAGTAACAGCTCCTGATGGCAGTGATTAAGTGTGTTGATCGTTGTTTCTAACCTCCTAACTTCTTCTCCAAGCTCCAAGGTCTCCAAGCTCACCAAGGATGAGGGAAATACCTCCAAGAGTGCTACCAGAGGTTTGGAATGGATTTTGCAGAGGTTTTGGTCAAGAATGAGTGAAGGAGTTCGAAGAAATTGTGAGAGAACCGGATAGAAAGTGAATGGGGTTGATTTTATAAAAATTTTGATCTGCATGGGCCTCGCGTACCGCCGAGGCCAATCAGAATTCTCATTGCGTACCGCTGAGGAATTCGGGGTCCAGAGTCCCCGTTTTTGCTTCGCGTGCCGCCAAGCCCTTTGCCAAGGGGCCTTGGCGTACCACGAGTGGTCCATTTTCTAGTTTTTAGATTTCGTCGATTCGATTTTGCTCGTGCTCGATTCCCAACGTTTATCCTAAACATCTAATGCATGTTTAGCACATAATCATATAATATCACATAAGTTGTTTTTGATCACCAACGTTCGTGAGACTCGTGTGTGTGTTTTGATAATTCCCCGAATTATCTTCGATAGTTTTTGTTCGTTGCTACGAAACGTTTTCATGCTTGATTATCCATAATCAACATGTATTGCACAACCCAGTAATTCCCCGAATTGTTTTGTGTTAGTGTTGTGTTTGCCACACTTGGTTTCCAAAACCAATGTGTAATGTACGATTCGATAGCTCCTCGAACTATCGTTTCGCAGTTGTTTGTGCCTGACTCATGTACGATTCGGGTGTCACATCATCCCCTTGTTGAAAAATGATATTGTTTGAGAAACAAAAATTTTCTGGTTGTCACATCATCCCCTTGTTGAAAAGAAATTTCGTCCCGAAATTTATTCGTTGTTGTCGGCGTTTGACGTTGTCTGTTTGAAGAGATGGGGATACTTGCGCATCATCTGATCTTCACGTTCCCACGTGAATTCAGGTCCGCGTTTCGAGTTCCATCGGACTCTGACAATCAGAATCCGACTTTGCTTGACTTGTTTGACCTCTCGGTCCATGATTTCGACCGGTTCCTCTATGAACCATAGTTGTTCATCCACCTAGATCTCATCCAGTGGAATCACAAGTGTTTCTTCAGATAGACACTTTTTCAAGTTCGAGACGTGAAATACGTTGTGAACTCCGTCGAGTTTGGCTGGTAAGTTGAGTCGAACCAGTCCTCTTCAGGATCTCGAAAGGTCCAATATACCGTGGGTTCAGCTTGCCTCGTTTACCAAAACGAATAACGCCTTTCCATGGTGAAACTTTCAGAAGGCCTTTGTCTCCTACTTGAAATTCCACAGGCTTCCTGCATTTGTCGGCATAGCTCTTTTCACGATCTCGAGTTGCTGCCATACGGTTTCTGATTTGCACGATTTTCTCTGTTGTTTCGTGCACAAGTTCCGGGCCAGTGAGTTGACTGTCGCCCACTTCCGCCCAACAGATATCGTACACTTTAACCGTACAGGTAGTGTCTCCAGATCTTGAGTGCAAATACCACGGCTCCAAGTTCCAAGTCGTGGGTGGTGTAGTTTTTCTCGTGGACTTTCAATTGTTGGGAAGTATATGCAATTACCTTCTCTCGCTGCATCAGCACACAACCGAGTCCTTGTATTGAGACATCGCAGTATACTACGAAATCGTCCGTTCCATCAGGAAGCGATAACATAGGTGCACTACAGAGCTTCTGCTTGAGAAGTTGGAATGCAGTTTCTTGTTTTTCAGTCCAGAGATATTTCTTGTCTTTATGGGTTAAGGCTATGAGTGGTTGGGCTATCTTGGAAAATCCTTCAATAAATCGCCGATAATAGCCTGCCAAGCCTAAGAATTATCGCACCTCAGTTGGGGTCTTTGGTGCTTCCCAGTTCTTGATCGCCTCTATCTTAGATTTATCCACATGAATCCCTTGTTCATTTATGACATGACCCAAGAATTGGACTTCTCGAATCCAGAAGTCGCACTTTGAGAGTTTAGCGTACAGCTTTTCTTGCCGTAGCAGTTCAAGAGCCAATTGAAGATGCTCTTTGTGTTCTTCCAGAGTCTTCGAGTAGATGAGAATATCATCAATGAAAACAATGATAAACTTGTCGAGGTAGGGTTTGCACACTCTATTCATGAGGTCCATGAATACTACGAGTGTGTTTGTGAGACCAAACGGCATGACCAAAAACTCGTTATGGCCATACCGAGTGCGAAAAGCAGTCTTTGGGATGTCTTCTTCTTGAATTCGCAACTGATGGTATCCAGATCGCAGATCGATCTTGGAGTAGTAACTTGATCCCTGTAGCTGATCGAACAAATCATCAATGCGGGGTAAGGGGTAACGGTTCTTGATTGTCACTTTCTTCAATTCCCGATAGTTGATGCACATACGGAACGTGCCATCCTTCTTCTTTACGAACAAGACCGGAGCTCCCCAAGGTGAGAAGCTTGGTCTAATGAAACCCTTGTCTAGCAGCTCTTGCAGTTGATTGGACAGTTCCTGCATCTCCGAAGGTGCAAGTCGATATGGTGCTCGTGCAATAGGCGCTGCTCCCGGCACAAGGTCTATGCGGAAGTCAACTTGTCGAGGTGGTGGTAGTCCTGGTAAATCCTCAGGGAATACGTCTGGATAGTCGCATACGACTGGGATGTCTTCTATTCTTTTCTCCTCTTCAGTCTTGTCGGTGATGAGTGCCGGAATGGCTATGTATCCCTTTCGTAAGCATTTGTGAGCTTTCATGCACGAGATGATGTTCAGAGGAGTGTCGCTCCTTTCGTCGTTGATGTTTAAAGTTTCTCCACTAGGGAGGGGTATACGTACTGTAACATCACTGTATTTCCGGTTGTCCGTACAGATGTACGACTGTACTGTTACGACCTGATATGATAATTAATAATGATAATTAATTATTGATGATATTATTGATGATTGGTATACATATTGATAACATATTATTACACGCGTAAACTATGGGAAGTTTAGTTGTAACCCAACTAAACGAAACCAGAGAGTTTATCGCAGATGGATTCACGAATATTGGATTACTGGTTTTGAATGGAAGGGAATTAGGAGTTTGTTATGTTTTGGTTGCTAAACATAGTCAATGACACATGGTCAAGGTTTATCGAAATAGCGGTGGGACGGTGTTGGGGAGGTTGCGATCTACTCTGCATATGCCCTATACATATGCATATTTCGGTCTATCATGGATGTGTCAGTGACTTGGTTTAGTAAGTTTTGGATTGGGACTATAATATTAAGGTTAATAAAATAATGAAAATTTTATGAGAAAAGAATACGCGATGGTGAGGTTACGAACATAATTTAAACACGAATATTAACTCAGAAATAATTACTTAATAATGTATTCGCGTGAGTGACGATTCACCAGAATATAATTATTAAGAATAATATTCTGAAACGATATTCCATTAATCGTAAATCGAATCGAAATACAGTACGAGCGTCGGATTCGAAAAGGTGACGATCTTTACGAATACGTACGTAAGTAACGCGTTTCAACGAGATAACATAATAATATTTAACGATAATAAAACAAGAAAAATAAATTAAAAACGTTTATTAGGAATCACAGCCTAGAATGAATTATTCTATTTAAATGAATAATTTAACAAAACAAATTACGAAACGACTATAATTAACTAAAAACACTTTTATGAAAACAAAACATAAATATTAAACGTAAATGTGTTTAAACATATTTCACGAACAAAACGTTTCACTTAAATAATTAATGTGACGAAAGAGGATGGAATTATTTTACGGAACGAGTAATCAAAATCACTTATTAAAAACGAAATATAAACATTTAAAGGTTTTATATTATAAATACGATTTACGTGTAAAACCGAGCATTTAATTAATCTTATCGCGATAAAAACGAGGCCGAGCGCACGGGAAAGACGCGGAGTATAAATGGTGGAACCTACTCATCTTCCTTCACTTTCCACCATTTACTCTCTCTCTAGAAGCTCAATCCCGTAGCCACTTTCTCTCTCTAACTTCTCTCTACGATATCTCCTCCGTTACCCGACGGATTTGCGAGATCTTGGCGCCCAAACGATCGCGTGAACGAGAGGAACAAGAAGATACGAAGAAATCCCGAATTGGGCCAAAGAATTCATGAAATCTTAAGTTTACTTTTCGGATTTGTTACAAAAATTGATGTGTTTGTGTCTAAAACGTGGGATCGAGATTAGGACTTTGTTCATTGCTTAAATCGAGTTATGGTTGAGACATGGGAAGCCATAGATGACCTTAAACCTGCAATTACAAGGATGAGCATGATGGGGTTGGTTGATTCGCGACAACACAGGTGGCCGAACCCTGCAACCAAGGTAGCCGAACCTGCATGGGCGGGAAAGGTGCATGGGACCGAACCTTTCGTGAAGGGGCGAACCCCACTGGACCGAACCTAGGACCATCCTGACCCAGGCGAACCTTGCAAGGCTCACGAACCTTGGTGGCGGGCGAACCCTACCCTGAAAACCCTCATGCACCCGAACCCACTAGGGGCGAACCTTGGCCGATCCTTTGTTCAGCCGAATCTCAGCCCTAGGCGAACCATGGAGCGAACCTGCTGACCAAGCACATAGCCAAACCTGTTATGGTAACTGGCGAACCCTAGACCTCATGAACCTACCCTGTTAGACGAACCTTGGGCTCTATGCAGCGAACCTTGGCCGCAATATTACTTGGGCCGAACTTTCCCTTAGTTAGCCGAACCGTCTTTTAATCCAACCGAACGTTATACTGATCACGAACCTTTATATTTGCGAACCTCCGCATGATTGAAGCAGCGAACCCTTGGTGTTGAAACTCCTTCTTGGCCGAACCTTAGTCAAATGGGCCGAACCTATCATCTCCATGAATAGGTTCGCTGCCCCTTGGAATAACAACATTTAATTGATGAACAACGAGCTAGCCGAGCTTAAGGACTAAGGTCAACTATTGCATGCATAGGGATTACCGAGTTACCACCTTTTCTCTCTCAAAAATACAATTGTTATAATTAAGATAAAGGTAAATTGAAGATATTTCTATATTGATAATCCAAGTGTCAAGATTTTAAACACAAAGTTTGATTTAAAATAAATGAAATACAAGGTGGTCAAGGTAATCGAATTGGCATGCATATATATAAGTGTGTGTATGATTAAAGACATCATCCTTATCATATATATACCTATGAGTTGTATGTAGGACCTCAAGACTCGGTTATCTTCGTTAGATAGATGAGGGCTAACAAGAGGGAACCACCTTGGATAAACGATTAATTACAAAACCTTGAGTAACTTACTTTAAATTAAGTGTTACTATTTAAGCTAGGCTAAATGCATTAAATTAATAAAACACTTAATGAATAAAGGTAAACACTTATGAGTATTCGATTTAAGCGAAACACATATACTTATGAACAAGAACCTATGCTAAATCCAGGTTGTTGAAGTGTTTTGCATTACATAGACGCGAGCGCGCATATTATACGAATACTAAAGCAAGGGGCTCAGGTGAGTTCTCATAACCTCCTTTTTAAACTATTTTGTTTTTAAACTCGTAGGTGAAACATGTATACCAATTTACATATTGACTTGATAACACAGGGATGACACTTGTTTACTTGTATGAGATCCATAGTTATGGATTGTCATATTCCATGAGTTGTTACTATTGACTTTGGTCATTCGTAACGACTGCATGTATTGTCACTATTCCATGAGTTGTAGCTAATGAATTTTTGTCATTCGCGACGACTGCATGTATTGTCACGTGGATGTTTCCACAACTCCGTGTAATCGTTGTGGTTGACTTCGGTCTTCCTCAATGATTGCATGTATTGTCACGTGGATGTTTCCACAACTCCGTGTGTCGTTGTCATTGACCTCGGTCATGCACAATGATACATGTATTGTCACTTATACTAATTGAGAACATCGATGGATTGTGATTGGTTGATTGAAAATATGATTGATTATCTATGAGTTATTAATATATGTGATTATGTGTTTGGATTATGTGTTTGGATTGTGTATTTGGATATTGTGTTGGATTATCTCACAGGTGCTCATGTGGATGTTATTATGAAAATATCAACTCTTAAAACCCTTTGTAAAATATTTTCAAATATAAAACCTATGATTACTCACCAACTACTTTGTAGTTGACACTTGATTTTTACATGTTTCAGGTAATGAAGCTAAGTAGGTTGAGGAAGATGAACTCACACTTTTGGACATCATCATATAGGATCTTGGACTTAGCTAAATAACTGAAATTCTGGCGATTAGAATTTAGTTAGATAGCTAAATCTCTTTTGTAATTGATGTAACTAATTCATGATGAACATGATTTTTGTGTAATTAATTTGGTTGATTGAATGATATTTGAACAATATACACATCCCTCGTGGCATCCTGACGCTTCCGCCATCGGTCGGGGTGTTACAGATTGGTATCAGAGCCTGGGTTATAAGGAATTAGGTTACTAGAAATGGTTGACCTAGTCTATAACCGTAGGATACCCTAGTATGAATTATTTCATACACTAGTTAGTATATTCAGGATTTCATGCTTATATGTTTATTACATGTTAACTAAACTCCTGTTATACATCTGATATACAATTGATGCTTACTAATTACTTGCTTACTTGTGCCCTAATGACTCGATAAGGACATACTCGTGGTGTATTGTAAAGGTGGTGGGACGGTGGTTTGGGCGGTTGCGACCTACCCTTATCATATGCCCTATACATATACCAGTTACAGTACATCGGGTGGATGTCAGTATTGAGGAATAAGGGAACTACCCGTTTGGGAAAATTATCTGTTTAAGAAATTAACTGCTTAGGAATTTATTTGCTTTAAGAATTATCTGTTAGATCTCTTGATCTCCAGACAAGGACACACTCGTAGTATACTACAAAGGTGGTGGGACGGTGTAAGGGAGGTTGCGATCTACCCTTGCATATGCCCTATACATATACCATTTGTAGTATATTGGGGGTTTGTCGGTGTCAGGAACATAGGATATTATTAGGATATTACTAGGAAATTTTGTAGAGTTATGGTTGACGGATTGTTGATGTATGTTGGTTAAGGATGGTTTGGATTGATACTTTGGATGATCATAACTGATGAACACATATAAATTCACTTATGAACACACTATTGGAAACGTGGGGTGTATAGGATCAACGAACGACACAAACACATATTGATAGACTAAAGACTTGGATGACGATATAAACGCATAGTGATAATACTAACACTTAGTGATGGTATGGACACTTGATGAGAATAAGTTATAGGGAGGATATGAACACTTAGTGACAGTAAGAGCACTCAGTGATGATATGAACCCTCATTGATAATCGTGGACATTGGGATTAGTATGGACTTTTAGTGAACTTAGACAGTAGGGGAACTTTAATGTCAGGTGAACTTAGACATTAGGTGAACTTAGAAATAGGTAAACCTATATGTCAGGTGAACTTAGACATTAGGCGAACCTAATTGTCCGAGGGAACTAGAGACCACTTCACTCAAAATTATCCTACTTAGGATAAGGGTTGTGAAGTGAGATCATGGTAAGATATATGATACACCCTAAATTCTGACAAGGGCATAATCGTGGTGCAATGCAACGGTGGTGGGACGGTGTAGGGGAGATTGCGATCTACCTCTGCATATGCCCTATATATAAGCTTGTTGCATCACATCGGGAGGTTGTCAGTGTTGGTGTAGGGTGGGGAATGTATGGAACTTAGGAATATTTAGCTAATATTAGTTATGACCTACTAGGACACTTAGTATAATATTAGGGAATTGATAAATGTTATGAGTTTAATGACAGATAGGAGATAAATATAGTTCCTATATGTAATCCTAACTGTTTAAAATGAACTCATTTGACCATAGTTTGTATGACTTACGTTGTAAACGGTAGTAACATGTTTCTAATCTCTTCAGAAACATGCCGCCTCGCCGTCACAACGGAGATGATACGAACTCAGAGGACGCTAACGGTAATGCCAACTCCGGCATGCAAGAGTTAGCCAACCTCATTACGGGATTGGTGAACCAATTGACTCAAGCCAATCAGAATATCAATCAGAACAGAGGTGGTGCAAACCCGCCAGTTTGTACATTCAAACACTTCAACTCCTGTAATCCACTGAAGTTTACGGGTTCTGAAACAGCCACTGGTCTGCTTCAGTGGTTTGAGAGCATGGAGAACACTTTCATCAACAGTGATTGCCCCGATAATCTGAAAGTTCGTTATGACACTAGTGTTTTCCAAAAGGGAGCACTAACATGGTGGAATGGGGAAAAGCGAACTAGGGGAGTTGATGCTGCCTTAGCTTTGACATGGACGGAGGTCAAGAACTTGATGACCACTGAATTATGTCCTCGAAGCGAGATGAGGAAACTGGAGACTGAGTTCTGGGAACTCAAACAAGATAGTGGCGAGAATGTCATCTACAACACTCAATTCCATGAGTATAGTCTGCAGGTGCCTCATCTAGTGACACCTTTGGAAAGAGCGATCGAGAAGTATATCGGCGGGTTGCCGATGCAGATTCAGGATACCGTCTACGGAAGCAACCCCAAAACACTTGAGGCTGCGATCCGTTTATCGGCGACTCTTACTGATAATCATGTGAAGGCTGGAACACTCACAAGGAAGGGAACGAAGAAGACGGAGGTGAAGACTGCTACAAAAGAAACAAAGACTGAAGTCAAGTCTGAAGCTACTAGTACTTCTAAAAGCAGCAACAAAAAGAGAAAGGCCAGAAATTTCGTGGTCGCTGCTCCTGCTGCTAAGTCTGTGCAGCAATCAGCCAACAACACCACTGCAGGGAATTATATTGGGAATACTCCCCAGTGTAATACTTGCAGATACCATCACCTGCCTAATGTGCCTTGTCGCGTCTGCAACAACTGTGGCAAGTTTGGCCATTTTGCTAATGTCTGTCGGAGTGCACAACAAACACAAAGGATGCAACCTGATCCGCTTGCATTACCTGCTCCGCAAGTTCAAACGATACAAGCTGCACGTGTTCGCCAGGTACCTGCACAGGCAAGAGCCTGTTACGAATGTGGCGAAGTGGGTCACTTCAGAAATCAATGCCCAAAGTTGACTGGGAACAATCAAAGGGTGGCAAGAGGCCAGGCGTTTCAACTGAATGCTCCAGCTGCTCAAGCCAACCAGGATGTGGTCAACGGTACATTTATGATCAACAACTCTTATGCATCTGTCTTATTTGATTCTGGTGCCGATAGGAGTTTTGTTTCATATGATTTTGAATGCATGCTTGGTAGAACACGTACATATTTAGCTAAACCGTTTAACGTGGAGGTGGCTGACGGAAACACTATTGATATTGACACTGTTATTATTGGATGTACTGTGAACTTAAGTGATCACGTTTTCCCAATTGATCTTATACCTATGCATCTTCGTAGCTTTGATGTTATCATAGGCATGGATTGGTTAGCCACCCACAAAGCGGAGATTGTTTGTCATGAAAAGTACATTCGTATTCCCTTACCTTCGGGTAAAATTTTAAGAGTATTTGGAGAAACTTCTAGTAAAGGTCTTAAGCTGATGTCTTGCACTAAAGCACACAAGTACCTTAGGAAGAAATGTATAGCATTCTTAGCACACATTGTGGAGAAAAAGGAAAAAGGAAAGAGCATTGAAGACGTTCCCATAATCAGAGATTTCCCAGAAGTATTTCCAGATGATCTGCCGGGTCTTCCACCAGAACGTCAAGTAGAGTACCGAATTGACTTAGTACCTGGTGCGAACCCAGTCGCCAAAGCTCCCTACAGACTTGCGCCTTCAGAATTACAAGAATTGGCGAGCCAACTGCAAGAACTGACTGATAAAGGATTTATTCGCCCGAGCCATTCACCATGGGGTGCACCGGTCCTGTTTGTTAAGAAGAAGGATGGGTCATTCCGAATGTGCATCGACTACCGCGAATTAAACAAACTCACAATTAAGAATCGATATCCACTGCCGCGTATCGATGATCTTTTCGATCAGCTTCAGGGCTCGGCATGGTTTTCAAAGATCGATCTTAGGTCTGGGTATCATCAGCTTCGCGTACATGATGATGATATTCCCAAGACAGCTTTCAGAACAAGATATGGCCATTATGAATTTCTGGTAATGCCTTTCGGCCTTACCAATGCACCGGCGGTTTTCATGGACCTCATGAACCGTGTCTACAGGCCATACTTGGATAAATTTGTGATTGTATTCATTGATGATATTTTGATCTACTCAAAGACCAAGGAAGAACACGAGAAACACCTTAAGTTGGTTTTGGAGATCCTGAGAGAAGAGCGACTGTATGCCAAATTCTCTAAATGTGAATTTTGGCTTAAGGAAGTTCAATTCTTGGGACACATAGTCAATGAAAATGGTGTTCACGTGGATCCCGCAAAGATTGATGCGGTGAAGAATTGGAGTACACCAAAGACACCGACGGAGATTCGATCGTTTCTCGGACTTGCTGGTTACTATCGGCGGTTCATCTCGAATTTCTCCAGGATTTTTGTCCCTCTTACTTCTTTAACTCAAAAGAATAAACCATATGAGTGGTGACCGAAGCAAGAGGAGGCATTTCAGACCTTGAAGAAGAAACTCTGTGATGCTCCTGTCTTGACATTGCCTGATGGAAATGATGATTTTGTGGTTTATTGTGATGCATCCAACCTAGGTCTCGGTTGTGTTCTCATGCAACGGGGAAAGGTTGTGGCCTATGCATCAAGACAACTAAAAATTCATGAGAAGAACTACACTACACACGACTTGGAACTTGGTGCAGTCGTGTTTGCTTTGATGATATGGAGACATTATCTTTATGGCACTAAGTGTGTGGTATTTACAGACCATAAAAGTTTACAGCATATTCTCAATCAGAAGGAACTTAACATGAGACAACGGAGATGGGTTGAACTGTTGAACGATTATGACAGTGAAATTCGCTACCATCCTGGTAAAGCGACTGTAGTAGCAGATGCGCTTAGTCGCAAAAGTCAAGTTCAGATCCATAGTTTCCGAGTGCACACTAATCTCCGTAATGATGTTCTCACAGCCCAACAACACTCATTGGCTCAGGATAACTTGAAAAATGATATGTCTTGCGGGGCTGAGATCTTATTGGAAACTAAAGATGATGGTTTAATGTATTATTTGAATCGGTTGTGGATACCGAACAGGGGAGATCTTAGGATGGTGATTATGGATGAAGCTCATAAGTCTCGTTACTCAATCTATCCGGGTTCTGATAAGATGTATCAAGACCTTAGGGACTTGTACTGGTGGCCTGGTATGAAGAAGGATATTGCTGAATACGTGTCCAAGTGTCTTAACTGTGCTAAAGTCAAGGTAGAACACCATCGACCTTCGGGATTGTTATTACAACTAGAAATACCTATGTGGAAGTGGGAGAATATCTCCATGGATTTTATTACCAAACTCCCACGAACCACAAACGGTAAGGATAGTATCTGGGTGATAGTTGATAGATTAACAAAGTCGGCTCATTTCTTACCGATACGCGAAACGTACCCTGTGCGGAAGTTAGCTCGTATCTACATTGATGAGATCGTTAGCCGACATGGTATTCCCTTAAGCATAATATCGGATCGTGATGATCGTTTCATGGCACGATTTCGGGAATCACTTCATGAAGCTTTTGGAACAAGATTGGATCTTAGCACCGCTTATCATCCTCTAACGGATTGACAGACAGAGCGAACGATTCAGACACTAGAAGATATGTTGAGAGCTTGTGTCATCGTCTTCGGTGGCAATTGGGATAGCCATCTACCATTGGTCGAATTCTCGTATAACAACAGTTATCATGCGAGCATTGGTATGGCGCCGTTCGAAGCTCTTTATGGCAGAAAATGTCGGTCACCTATTTGTTGGACCGAAGTCGGCGATTCGCAGATTACTGGTCCCGAGATTATTCAAGAAATGACTGACAAGATCAGCCAGATCCGTGACAATCTGTTAGCTGCACGTTGTCGGCAGAAAAGCTACGCGGACAAACGAAGGAAACCTTTAGAGTTTGAAGTTGATGATTTGGTATTGCTTAAAGTGTCGCCTTGGAAAGCCGTTGTTCAATTTGGGAAGAAGGGTAAGCTTGCTCCACGATATGTTGGCCCTTTTAAGATCCTTGAACGGATCGGGAAGGTTGCCTACAAATTGGAACTTCCTCCTGAACTTAGTAACGTGCACCTGACGTTTCACGTGTCCAATTTAAGAAAGTGCTTAGCTGATCAAGATCTTCAGGTACCACTCGACGACATCCGCGTCGATGATACCATGCATTTTGTTGAAAAACCAGTTGAGATAATGGATCGTGAGGTTAAAAAGCTCAAACGCAGTAGAATTCCAATTGTCAAAGTACGTTGGGAATCGAAGCGGGGTCCAGAATTCACCTGGAAGCGAGAAGATCAGATGAAGCTTAAGTACCGACATTTTTCACTACGGTCACTCCAAATTGAATTTCGGGACGAAATTCCTTTAACTAGGGGAGACTGTAACATCACTTTATTTCCGGTTGTCCGTACAGATGTACGACTGTACTGTTACGACCTGATAAGATAATTATTAATGATAATTAATTATTGATGATATTATTGATGATTGGTATACATATTGATAACATATTATTACACGCGTAAACTATGGGAAGTTTAGTTGTAACCCAACTAAACGAAACCAGAGAGTTTATCGCAGATGGATTCACGAATATTGGATTACTGGTTTTGAATGGAAGGGAATTAGGAGTTTGTTATGCTTTGGTTGCTAAACATAGTCAAGGACACATGGTCAAGGTTTATCGAAATAGCGGTGGGACGGTGTTGGGGAGGTTGCGATCTACCCCTGCATATGCCCTATACATATGCATATTTCGGTCTATCATGGATGTGTCAGTGACTTGGTTTAGTAAGTTTTGGATTGGGACTATAATATTAAGGTTAATAAAATAATGAAAATTTTATGAGAAAAGAATACGCGATGGTGAGGTTACGAACATAATTTAAACGCGAATATTAACTCAAAAATAATTACTTAATAATGTATTCGCGTGAGTGACGATTCACCAGAATATAATTATTAAGAATAATATTCTGAAACGATATTCCATTAATCGTAAATCGAATCGAAATACAGTACGAGCGTCGGATTCGAAAAGGTGACGATCTTTACGAATACGTACGTAAGTAACGCGTTTCAACGAGATAACATAATAATATTTAACGATAATAAAACAAGAAAAATAAATTAAAAACGTTTATTAGGAATCACAGCCTAGAATGAATTATTCTATTTAAATGAATAATTTAACGAAACAAATTACGAAACGACTATAATTAACTAAAAACACTTTTATGAAAACAAAACATAAATATTAAACGTAAATGTGTTTAAACATATTTCACGAACAAAACGTTTCACTTAAATAAGTAATGTGACGAAAGAGGATGGAATTATTTTACGGAACGAGTAATCAAAATCACTTATTAAAAACGAAATATAAACATTTAAAGGTTTTATATTATAAATACGATTTACGTGTAAAACCGAGCATTTAATTAATCTTATCGCGATAAAAACGAGGCCGAGCGCACGGGAAAGACGCGGAGTATAAATGGTGGAACCTACTCATCTTCCTTCACTTTCCACCATTTACTCTCTCTCTAGAAGCTCAATCCCGTAGCCACTTTCTCTCTCTAACTTCTCTCTACGATATCTCCTCCGTTACCCGACGGATTTGCGAGATCTTGGCGCCCAAACGATCGCGTGAACGAGAGGAACAAGAAGATACGAAGAAATCCCGAATTGGGCCAAAGAATTCAGGTAAATCTTAAGTTTACTTTTCGGATTTGTTACAAAAATTGATGTGTTTGTGTCTAAAACGTGGGATCGAGATTAGGACTTTGTTCATTGCTTAAATCGAGTTATGGTTGAGACATGGGAAGCCATAGATGACCTTAAACCTGCAATTACAAGGATGAGCATGATGGGGTTGGTTGATTCGCGACAACACAGGTGGCCGAACCCTGCAACCAAGGTAGCCGAACCTGCATGGGCGGGAAAGGTGCATGGGACCGAACCTTTCGTGAAGGGGCGAACCCCACTGGACCGAACCTAGGACCATCCTGACCCAGGCGAACCTTGCAAGGCTCACGAACCTTGGTGGCGGGCGAACCCTACCCTGAAAACCCTCATGCACCCGAACCCACTAGGGGCGAACCTTGGCCGATCCTTTGTTCAGCCGAATCTCAGCCCTAGGCGAACCATGGAGCGAACCTGCTGACCAAGCACATAGCCAAACCTGTTATGGTAACTGGCGAACCCTAGACCTCATGAACCTACCCTGTTAGACGAACCTTGGGCTCTATGCAGCGAACCTTGGCCGCAATATTACTTGGGCCGAACTTTCCCTTAGTTAGCCGAACCGTCTTTTAATCCAACCGAACGTTATACTGATCACGAACCTTTATATTTGCGAACCTCCGCATGATTGAAGCAGCGAACCCTTGGTGTTGAAACTCCTTCTTGGCCGAACCTTAGTCAAATGGGCCGAACCTATCATCTCCATGAATAGGTTCGCTGCCCCTTGGAATAACAACATTTAATTGATGAACAACGAGCTAGCCGAGCTTAAGGACTAAGGTCAACTATTGCATGCATAGGGATTACCGAGTTACCACCTTTTCTCTCTCAAAAATACAATTGTTATAATTAAGATAAAGGTAAATTGAAGATATTTCTATATTGATAATCCAAGTGTCAAGATTTTAAACACAAAGTTTGATTTAAAATAAATGAAATACAAGGTGGTCAAGGTAATCGAATTGGCATGCATATATATAAGTGTGTGTATGATTAAAGACATCATCCTTATCATATATATACCTATGAGTTGTATGTAGGACCTCAAGACTCGGTTATCTTCGTTAGATAGATGAGGGCTAACAAGAGGGAACCACCTTGGATAAACGATTAATTACAAAACCTTGAGTAACTTACTTTAAATTAAGTGTTACTATTTAAGCTAGGCTAAATGCATTAAATTAATAAAACACTTAATGAATAAAGGTAAACACTTATGAGTATTCGATTTAAGCGAAACACATATACTTATGAACAAGAACCTATGCTAAATCCAGGTTGTTGAAGTGTTTTGCATTACATAGACGCGAGCGCGCATATTATACGAATACTAAAGCAAGGGGCTCAGGTGAGTTCTCATAACCTCCTTTTTAAACTATTTTGTTTTTAAACTCGTAGGTGAAACATGTATACCAATTTACATATTGACTTGATAACACAGGGATGACACTTGTTTACTTGTATGAGATCCATAGTTATGGATTGTCATATTCCATGAGTTGTTACTATTGACTTTGGTCATTCGTAACGACTGCATGTATTGTCACTATTCCATGAGTTGTAGCTAATGAATTTTTGTCATTCGCGACGACTGCATGTATTGTCACGTGGATGTTTCCACAACTCCGTGTAATCGTTGTGGTTGACTTCGGTCTTCCTCAATGATTGCATGTATTGTCACGTGGATGTTTCCACAACTCCGTGTGTCGTTGTCATTGACCTCGGTCATGCACAATGATACATGTATTGTCACTTATACTAATTGAGAACATCGATGGATTGTGATTGGTTGATTGAAAATATGATTGATTATCTATGAGTTATTAATATATGTGATTATGTGTTTGGATTATGTGTTTGGATTGTGTATTTGGATATTGTGTTGGATTATCTCACAGGTGCTCATGTGGATGTTATTATGAAAATATCAACTCTTAAAACCCTTTGTAAAATATTTTCAAATATAAAACCTATGATTACTCACCAACTACTTTGTAGTTGACACTTGATTTTTACATGTTTCAGGTAATGAAGCTAAGTAGGTTGAGGAAGATGAACTCACACTTTTGGACATCATCATATAGGATCTTGGACTTAGCTAAATAACTGAAATTCTGGCGATTAGAATTTAGTTAGATAGCTAAATCTCTTTTGTAATTGATGTAACTAATTCATGATGAACATGATTTTTGTGTAATTAATTTGGTTGATTGAATGATATGTGATGATTTAAATTAGATGCCCACAAGCTTTTGAACAATCTACACATCCCTCGTGGCATCCCGACGCTTCCGCAATCGGTCGGGGTGTTACACGTACAACCTTGTCGTGACAAACTATCTCAGCTTGGTTTTCAGACAACCAATCCATGCCCACTACGACATCAAAACTGCCTAGTGTAACTGGCATGAGGTCAATCTTAAATTTGTGATTTGCTAGCTCTAGGATGCATTCTCTCAGAATGTGCTTAGTTACAATTAACTTACCATCCACTAGCTCTACTGTGTATTCAACCTCTAAGGGTATTGGGGTTATGGCAAGTATCTTGCTAAATTCCTTAGATATAAAGCTTTTCTCAGCTCCAGTATCAAACAATACAGAAGCATAATTATCGTTCAAGAGATACATACCAGTTGCAAGGTTTGCATCGTTTCTGGCCTCCTTAGCCCCAATCACGAAGGCTCGTCCCTTCGGACCATTGTTGTTTCCGTTGTTGTTCTTCAAATGTGGGCAGTCCTTCTTGATATGCCCCGGTTTTCCACATTCGAAGCAGCCCTTCGGTGCTTCGAGTTGTTGTTGTTGCGGCTGTGGGGTCTTTGTCAACAGTTCACCCCTGCAGTCTTTGGTGAGGTGTCCTCCCTTGCCACACCGTTGGCATCGGATAGAACCACATTGCCCCAAAACATGATGTAAGTTGCATTTGTTGCACTTAGGGTGTTTGCCAAACTCAACATGCCGAGAGTGATACAACCGATGGGTGATGATATCAAGGCATTTATAAGCAGATTTGGAGGAGGAATAGCCAAGGAAGATACATCGAGAGGAACGGGGTTGGAGTTTAGAAGATGTGTAAGGTCGCAACCATGGATAGCACAGGCGTCCAAAGGGTTTGAGTTTGGAGTAGGAGGGAAGCAATCCATATAGGCGTTGGTATGGAGAGTATGACTAAATATGGGAGTCGGGAGACGGTTGATGAGATACACTGCAGTTTGGAACGCATGTGTCCAAAATGAGAGATGTAGGTTAGCAAAGTGAAGTAATGAGAGGCCGGTTTCAACGACATGACGATGACGTCGTTCAGCAACTCCAGTTTGCTCCGGTGTGTGTGGCAGAGTAGTAAAGTGAGGGATCCCGTTCGAGTTGAGATACGATGTGAGGCCAACGTATTCGCCACCATTGTCAGTGAAAAGTGAAACAAGTGGTGTTTGAAAAAACTTTTCAACCAGTGACTTAAATTTAGGAAAAAGTGTTTGAATGTCGGATTTTTGTTTTAAAGGATATAACCATGAATATTTGGAATAGTAATCAACAAATATAACATAATAACGAAAATCATCAATAGATGTTTGAACAGGTCCCCATACATCATAATATAGCAATTGTAAAGGTTTGGTAACATGAAAGCTATTTGGACCAAATGGTAATTTATGACTTTTATTAATAGAACTTGAATCACAATGAAATGATAAATTCGACAAGGAATTAAAACTAAGTCCTACAGTCTTGAGGAGAGTCTTGAAAACTTTGATTGATGGATGACCATATTTATGATGCCAAGCATGAAGTGAGCCTTTGATAGTTGCATGTATTTGTGGGGAGTGGGCTGAGTTGCATAATAGATGTCACTGATGTTCACCCCGCGCATGAGTCGCGCCCCCGTGCGAAGGTCCTTGATAAAAAAAAATGATGTGGAAAGAATTCCACAGAAACATGGTTAGAACGACATAATTTTGCAACTGAAATGAGGTTACGTTTAAGTGATGGAACAAAAAGAACATGATTTAGTGACAAGGAACGAGAGGCAGTAGGAAGTTTAGAGTTACCAATGTGAGAGATAGAGAGTTTCTTACCATCACCAAGAATGATCTCATCCGGTCCACCATATTCCGAGAGTGTATGAAGAGATCGCTGATCAGAGGTGACATGGTGAGAAGCACCAGTGTCAAGCATCCATTGAGGAACTGAACCAATTGAATGAGCCGAGGACGTGCTCACCATGGGCGATGGAGGGGCTGAGTGAACGGTAATGTTGTTGTCCCGTAAAAACCAAGCCAACTTGCGACAATCTTTGGTGTCATGCCCTGGAATGCTACAAAATTGACAAAAGGGTGACTGCTTGGAGGCCCATTGTGAACGAGAGTTCCTGTTGTAGTTGGATGGCGGTTGTGGTTGCTCCTATTTTCTTGAGAGTGTCGGTTGGATGGGTGAGATTGTTGCCGGGAGGTGTAGTTCACAGTAGCCATAACAGGAGTGGAGATAGTATCATTAAGTTCATGTTCAAAGTCAATTAGTTTATCAAAAAGGTCGGGAAAAGAAATAGAGGTCTCCCGTACCTTAATAGCAGCGACGAGCGGTTTGTAGGTGTCATCCAATTGATTTAGAACGTGAACCACTAAATCATCATCCTTGACTGGGTTGTTTGTAATGGCTAACTCGTCGACAATACTTTTCATGTCATGGAGGAATTCGGTGACAGAACGAGATCCCTTTGGATTTTTGGCTAGGCGAGACTTGAGGGAGATAATACGATAGCGTGACGAACTTGCTTAACTGGCATTGAGACTGTCCCAGGCTTGTTTTGCTGTGTCGGAAGAGGATACGATTGGTTGAACGGTTTCTGAACAGCTTCCAAGAAGAGCACTGATGATAATCTGATCTTGGCGAAACCAAGACGTATAGGTTGCGTTCGGTTTTGTACGATCACCAGGAAGAAAAGCCGCCGGTGAAGGAATGGAACCGGTGATGTGATGATCGAGATCAAGGCCGATCAAGGTTGAGAGGATTTGTTTTCTCCACACAGCAAAGTTCATGTTGGTAAGTTTGAATGGAAAGTGAGTGGCGGCAGGGAGATGAATGATGGCAGGAAGTGGAGGGGTTGTAGTGAGTGGGGGTGTTTTTGTCGCCTGTGGCCATGGTGGCTATTGGTTGTAAAAGGAGGTGGTGGGAAGGCAGGATCAAAGAACTCGTTGGAGTTTTTTAGCTCTGTGATACCATATAGAGACTAATTGATATGTTGTGAATTGTTATTCTCATTGAATAGCTTTGGGAACAATATATACACACCTAATGCCTAAGATACAGGAGATATACAAGGAAGGTGATAACAACCTTTGACTATCTAGCTAAGACCAAATCAATGTAGAAAATACAAATGATATTTTAATAGAAACAAATATACGGCTAAGAATACATTGACTGTGATAGTCAACGTATATCCTCAATAATAATAATTAGTAGTAGTATTTGTACATTTTATTATAGGCCCATATAAAACTTTTCATTTTGGTGTCCCGTCTCTTAGGTTTCATTCGATAGTCCTCGTACCTAACACCTAATCTCCTCCCACTCTCACTACCGAAAATTAGAGGTGGGCAAAATCCCCAAACCAAACCGGAATCGAAATTACAAACCAAAACCGGTCCTACCCGAACCGACAGCTAACAAACAGTTTCGTTTTTTCAGAGAAATCATAACCTGAGCCGGATTTACTATAACCAGTCCCATCTTTACTTGGCCAAAACCGAAACCAACCAAAACCTGATAAAAACAAGTCAAAACCTGTAAAAAAAACCCGACTCTAGCCTGGTTCCGAAAATACCACTTCCACGTTCCACCACCATGAGTAGTTATATTTGTATGCCTCATTTTATCCGGTATGCACGTTATATCCTACTATAGCCTAAAGTAATTTGAATAGTTCGAACACTCGAACGGGCATTAAAACTTTACAGATTCTTTGAAGAGGACTCTATTTTTCTTTCTACTTTTTCTCTCAAGAAGAGACACTCAATCCTGTCCAAATGAGCCCCTTTTGGGCTAAATTTATAGGCAAATATTGAAACATTATACAAGATGTATATCTTTGTATGGTTCGTCTTATTTACTCATGTTTAAAGCTTTGTAATAATTCACATGTGTCATGATTCATGATTAATGAGAGGACACATGATATCATGAGATTGCATTATGTGACATGCCCATAAAGACTATATGGCCCTATAAGGGTCGTATTTTATGTGTAGGTTATATGACACTCATACAAGTCATGTGACACTAAAATAAGAGGGAACATTAAAAATAAGAGTTCGAAGTTTAGGGTTAAAAATGAAATGTTAAGTTAATTCAAAGCCACTGGAAGCATTTTTGAAGCCTTTGTCGCGGTTTGATTAGTTTTTTTTTCCACGGTTCCATATTTTGTCACGGTTAATGCCCCCGGTTATTTAGATCCTCGCGTGTTAGGACCATACGCTCCCCTCTATGTTTCTCTTCGAAAATTTCCGACAATCTTTCAGCCTGGAACCCACCACCACCACCGACTGAGTCCTTCTTAAGCTCTCAATTCTATAATTAATAACTCGCCTTGCAATCACTTCATGCGCGTCAAGAATCTGTCTATATTGATTCAAGAGGAGATTCTTGTCCAGCGGTTCAAACCATTTATCTGTCGCCAGTTCTAACTTTTTTTCCCACGGTTGATTATTAGCAGAGGTTCAAGCTATTTTTTGCCACGGTTTTTTTACGCGAGGAACAAAACATTTGAATAGTGAATTATTATTAATGTTCACAATGATTACACTTCGTAAATGTATATATAGTAATAATTAAGAGTATATTTTTAACTTCTTCCGCTATTTTGACGAGTAAATCCAACATAAAACAAAAGTCAAAGGATCGATTTCTGGTTTTGTGTCACTTCTATAGAAGCATTGAATAATTGTAGCTTGTGAAAAAGGCTTGTGAATTGAGTTGCCATGGCTATATACCAGGGTTCGGGGCTGGGATTTAACAAATATATAATATTAGAAATAGAGTAAATGTTATCCACGCGTTGCGGCGGGTATTTCATCACGATTACATATATCAAAATGAATATATGTGTTTCTGTTGTAAAGTGTCCACTATGCCAATATGAGTATTCGATCACGACAGCAGTAACAACATCACGAATATTAAAATGCATACAAAAAAACGTATACAATGATTGTCAATTTGTCCTAATACAATAAATCAAACGTTAATTATAAAGAATACGAACCCAACATAAGCGTATATTATTAAATCATATAACCAAACCGTAAAAAAAACATTTTCTAGTTATTATTATTATTTAAATGATATTATTTGACTATTAATATTATTAAATTTTTAATGTTATTTAATTATTTAAATAAGAATATTTAATTATTAATATTATTTAGTTATTAGCTATCATGAATTTATGGTCTCCGAAATTTTGCAGCCAAGATTTGTACATGGGCTGTTTTATTTAGACACCCCACTTTTATATTTTTACACCCCTGCGGGCCAATACGGGCCGTACTGGCCATTACGGCCCGGTATTGAGTACAAACAAATATTCCAGAGAATTCCTTGGAATCAGTGAAACATTCTGTGGGACGGGCCGTAATGGCCATTACGGCCCGTCTTGGCCCCAAGCTTATTTTTCCAAGCCATTTTGGGTGTCAACCAGTTTTGTATGTTGGTACGGCCCGTACTGGCCATTACGGGCCGTCTTGAGTTAATTTATTTTATTTAAACATAATTTACGTATTTAAATATTTTTTAACAATATACGTTTAATACGTGAATTATTTGAACGATATGTGTTATTTATTTTATTTAATCATAATTTACGTATTTAAATATTTTTTAACGATATACGTTTAATACGTCAATTATTTGAACGATATGTGTTATTTATTTTATTTAAACTTAATTTACGTATTTAAATTTAATTTTTAACGATATACGTTTATTATGTAAGTTATTTGAACGATACACGGCTATTACGTTAATTAAACGTCATAATATCGTTTTAACTAAATATTTCATTTTCTAGTTTGTTTACGTTAATTAAAATAATTTAAACAATATAAAGTTTTTCGCGCAAATATTAAACAACACAAACAGAAACAATACAAATGCAGAAAGAAACATACGTATATACACTGTACGGTTTTATATACAAGGAAACAAAATACAAAATGAACTACGATCCGGATGGTCCAGCGTGTGATCCGTCGTCTGCGTAGACGCGTGGCTCCGGGAACGGTGGAAGCTGTGTCCCGTCCCGTCGCGCATGCTCTGATGCGACTGTCCACTGGACCAAATCCTCATACCAATCGAGCCGTCGCTCGATGCGTGCCATCCGCTGGGCCGTCTCGTCGCACCGGGCGGCAATCTGGTGCAACAACGCCTCGAGTGGCTCGGTCAGGCGCACCGCACTGTAAACGTGCGGTGGATGCTGCGGAGGCTCCTCCTCGCGCGGCGGTGACAGAACCGGCTCCTCCCGAATCGGCTCGGGCTCCGGCATCGGGCCACCGTCCTCCTGCTGCTGCTGGTCTGGCAATACAATGACCTGGGCCGGCTGAAACGGGCGGCCGTCCAGCCCAATAAACCGCAATCCCAGACCCGGGATCTCTGCGGCAAGTTTCATGCTGAGGACCGTCCGCCGATCGAGCTTACGAGGCTCGATCGCCGGCAGATCCTCAAGCATGTCAACCATGCCTCTGCTGCGGGCTATGTGGGTGATAAAGGCGCCACCCCACAATGTACCGCGCTCCTGTCGGTGGTAGAAGGAGGCGTAGTACAACGCAAAACACCGTGCCAGGTTGCACGGCCTGCCAGCAATGAGTGAGTGCAGATAAAATAGATCTGTTGTCGTTACCCACTCCTGGCTCTGACCGCGACCTGAGATGGTCGTCACGATGCAGCGGTGGATGTAACGGATCAGTGGATCTCTGATCGCCGAGGCCCGTACCCGGGGGCCGATGAAGGGCGTATCTGATACCTGGGACCACCAGGCCCTCATAACTCCCTCCTCCCCCTGCGTGGGGGCCTGTGCGAAGTCGTCACGAACGGTCTCCGGCTCGTAATAGATGCCTAAGTACACGGCGAACCGCTCGATCGACATCTCGAAGTGCTGGCCGCATAAGGAGAACTCGATATCCGAAGGAAGCTCCTCGTCATCCGCCTCCCGAACTGCGGTCTGGTGAGCTCGGTATCTAAATGTGGATAGAAACTCCACAGTGATCAACCGGTAGGTGGGCAGGTCCGCGAGATCGAACAAGCGAGTCCACGGCGTGTCCTCGCCGAGGATGGCTCTCGCACGAACCGCCTCCCCCGCATCAGCCAGAAGACCCCAATCTATACAATGGGGCGTCGGCACACTCATCCGAAGTATCCGACGACAACTCATAAACATCGTTGAATGCTCCTCGAACTGGAGCCACGCGTGCTGCGATAGCGCAAGCGACTCGAGATCTAACGGCGGCCCCTGCTGGGCGACCTGCTCCTGCTGTAGCATCTCGGCATCCATATCAGTAATAAATGTATAAGCTGAAAAAACCGAAAAACGAATAAACGTTAAAAAAAATTTCTGGTCAAGACGGCCCGTCTTGGCCATACCAGGCCAAAACTAGGCTGGTATGGCCAAGACGGCCCGTAATGGGCATGACGGCCCGTCTTGGCCATACCAGGCCAAAACTAGGCTGGTATGGCCAAGACGGCCCGTAATGGGCATGACGGCCTGTCTTGGCCATACCAGGCCAAAGGTCACCTTCTTCATTTGTTGAACAAGACGGCCCGTAATGGGCAAGACGGCCCGTCTTGTTGTTAACTGACTTATCTCGGTCACAGCTGTAAACGAACTATGCCTCGAAGATTCAAATGTACTTTCTTGAGACGCTAAATTAACTTTAACAACGTCTTCCTCTTGCTCTTTTTGTTTCTGTGCCTTTAAAGTTGGACGACCACGTGTATCTTTTTAAACTGAAGGCGCCTTTTTGTCGCTTTTGTTTGGAAATACCTGCGCCAAGACCTTCTTTATTAGACTCTTTTTTATTTCAGGAGGTTTGGAATTTATTTCTTCTGTAACCAAACCCATTTGTCCTATAACATCTATTTCTTCTTCTTCTAACAGTGTTGGGTTAGCTGTGTTAAGTTTTGTCCAAAAAATATCTATATCTGAGAGTGGTAACTTTTTATCTGCATAATTTATAATTAGAATTAATATAGCAGTAACTACGTGCGAAATATCTAAGATTTACATTTAATATTACGAACCTGTGTTGTAATATTTTGATATATTACAAGCGCACGGCAACCCACAACTCGTCCAAAGCTGGTGGCCACACGTCATATTTTTGTCACGCATGACTCTTATTTTGTCTTTTTCCTCGACCAACAAATCAAGAGCTTTATGGGACACCTTTCCTCGAAGGTTATCAAATATTGGTAGTTTATGATGACCCATAGTTTTAATCAAGCTCGTTTCAAAATCGTGTTTCATTTTTACCTCCTGTGCTTGCACGATTTCATTTACGAAACCTACAAGCGAGGCAAGCGTGCTGTTTGGTGATCTGAGGAATCGTTTTAGGTTCGAGTGCTGACTTTCCACCCGGTTTGTTGTACTTTGACCAAAGTTGCGCGTTCTATTGGTCCATGCTGTTACAAACATATCTCTGTAACTGTTTAACCAAGTGTGCGTCAGATACTCCAGAACCCCTGAAATGAAACAAAAAACCAATGATGATATGATGATAATAATTATGGTATATGATGCTTACTTTTTTGTCGTCTTTGATAAGTCTTTCGTACAGACGGTTGTAGTTGTAGTTGTATAACTCTGTTGTCGGAGAGTTACACAAATTCGCCCATCGACCTTTGAATTTCTTCCAGTCTGCGTCAGAAAAGCTTGCCTTGCAGTGTTTGGCAATATTTTCGTCTATGTGCCATCTGCAGAGATATTTTGCAGCTTCTGGAAACACTTTACGGCACGCATTCATAACAGCAAGGTCTCGATCTGTTATGATCACACGTGGCTCCATACACTTATTCAACATACTCTTAGCCATTTCCAAGACCCAGACGTAGTTCTCCTCACGCTCTTTGCTTACGAACGCGTGAGCAATACTAAACGTCTGGTGTGTGGAAGTCACGCCAACAATTTGAATAAATGGAAGCCTGTACTGGTTCGTTTTGTACGTCGCGTCCATCATCAGTACGTGCGGAAATGCACGCCACCAGCAATACGATTTTGGATGACAGAAGAAAATGTCTTCCACGACGTTTGTTTTAGGATCCTCACGGGTATAGTAAACGTACCGCTGACTGTGAAGCATGTTTTCCAGGACCTGCATCGGAGTATCACCGAATTTCTTCTTGTTTTTTAGCTTCTGCTGTAAATTGTATACATCCCTAGGGATGGATACATTTGCAGGGTTATGTTTCTTTATGCTCGAAAGTATGTTACGAGGATCCATGTGTCGCTCGGTCAGATTCTCAACCAGATCTTCTTCCTCCTGCGTGAATCTTCTAACATATGGATGACCCTCTAGATTCTGAGCAGGTTCGTGATTGTGATTGTCGTTAATCACCTGTAATTTCCAGGATTCACGAACTTCGTTGTATAACCCTACCAGTTGAAACGGACAACCGATTTTCTTGCTGTCTGACCGTCTAAGGATTGCGATGCTATTGTGCTCGCCACCATGGTCACACATGAGCCAAACTTTGATTACGATGCCTGTTGTCTTTAATTTCTTCGTTCTTTTTTTGACTACAATGTAACCATTGTCTACTGCTCTACTTTTCACCCATCCTACCAGCGCTTCCTCAGTCATAAACTCCTGACATATAAAAACAATAATAAATACCTTAAATGGATAGCGATAATATACAATTATTAACATTTATGTTTCATTTAAGTTACCTCTTTGGTTTCCCAGTTAACGTTTGAAGTCCCCGGCTTTTCTTCATAACCCTCCTCCGTGTAACTTTGTTTACAGTCATCATACACGAACCCATACGATGCTTGACTGTCAAAACCGACATCAGCGTTAGGTTCAGCATTCAGATCTATCGTGCCGTATGAATACTCGACATGAGGCTCTTCGTTCAAATCTGGCACGGAATAGTTGAAAAAACTCCCGTCCCAAAACGACATCGTTACAGATATGAATTATCGTGAAATATATTTGAATTCGAAAGTTACGCGTTCGTTATGCTTATATACCAATTTGAAAATGTTCAAGACGGCCCGTAATGACCTTTACGGCCCGTACTGGGTCAAATCAGTGTCCTTTTGTCAGAATTGAAAAAGCAAGACGGGCCGTACTGGCCAGTACGGGCCGTCTTGCTGTCAAATCATTGTACTAGGTTGCAGGGAATGTCTGTACGATGAATGAGACGGGCCGTTCTGGCCATTACGGCCCGTCTTGCTCCCAATCATTGGCACAGGTTGTCAGGAGCGAATGTTTGACCGAGGACTGAGACGGGCCGTAATGGCCATTACGGGCCGTCTCAGGGGTGTATTTTTAAAAAAAGTGGGTGTGAGAATAACAACACCCTTTGTACATTCTGCTACAACACTTCCACAAAAAGGAATAGTAAAAAGTGTGAGACAGTCATGATTTTTTCAATGAATTTGTCTATTCAGCAAATAAATAGCAGTTCTATCTATCAATATGTATGGTCTTGGATTATCAATAATGATTTTTCTTTAGAATTCGGATACTTGATCGATCCACTTATTTATTCTGGTGTGGATGGCAGGCAGACCTATATTTCTTGGTTTTAACAGGACTTCTTACAAGCGTTGTTTCTATCTACTATTATCTAAAAATAATCAACCTACTTTAGTTTTTAATAAATATATATTAATTACTCAAAAAAAGATAAACAAAAGAAAAGGTTATGATAGCAAACTCGTGGCTTTTTCGCCCAAAAGATATGCTTAAAATTTCATAATAATTTTATATATGAATATACAAATTAAAAAAGATATAAAACCCAATAAACATCCCATGTTTAAAAGAACAACAGTTACTCAGTCGTAAAACATCTACCTGCTATAATAAAGAAGTATTTTTATGAGATAAATGTTGCAACATGATGAAATATGTAATTTTTTTCACGTATCTTTCTCCTAATGATAATTTTAATAATTAAATTAAATAATTAAATATAAAAAACATATAAATCTTTTTATTATAATAATTTACTACTCTATTGAAATTTAATAAACTAAAAAAATATTCAATTATATCTTTATCTTAAAAAATAATTTTATGATTATCAAATGCATATTCTTATTTGATATTAATCAACGCGTTCAATACACGAATTTTTAAGCTAACAGAATAAAATAAAATCAATTAATAAAAAATCTTGGACACGCTTGGATTGATATGGTTGAAAGCATTATGCCCCACACGAGCTTGTGTTTTTTAATACTATTTGTATTCTAATTCTAAATTTCCAATGGTGGACTCGTGACGAACCCCACTCTGATTCAGCTCTCACCCCATACTCACCACGAACAATATCAAAACCCCCAAAATTTACAACCAAATATCAATGGTTTCTAGATTCCTTCTCATGCTTGATGTTCTTCTTCTTCTTACCTTCATTGCTTATGCTCAAAATCCTGATGATTCAATCAAAACAATGGAGGAATTCTCAGGATACTCCCATCCTTTCGATGAAGTTCATTCCATTCCTTCATTTGCGGTCGATTCTCTACGTCTTCAGAAACAGGTCATACGATTTCATCATTTATGCATGTGATTTTCCATTCGTAGTAACTAATTGGTTTCCTCATCAAGATTAATGTTTCAATTTTGATTGTTAAATCGGTTGCTTGTATGTCGAATTGTTCAAACAATGTCTCCAATCATAAAATGCTTAAATTTGATTTTAGGTTAAGCTTTCAAATCTTAGTTGGGACGGAGAGAGTGTATATGTGGACTGTGCATGCTTAATTAATCTCCTACAATTACATATTTTATCAAATTATAATCGAATCCGTTGTATGTTATACCATCCTGACTTGCAAATTGTGCAGTACGTATTGAAAACTTGTACTTTTGGGAAAGTATGTGATTTTGCAAATTAGGAAGAGTTTATATGGAATAATACCCTCCTATTCTTTTATCACCATGCATGAATCTTAATTTGTGTAAGTTATTGCTCTGTAAATGCTATCCTGATTAGCATAAGTTGATTATTTGTTGTGTTTGGATGTAAGATTGATGAACTCTCAACTTTCTCGGATTCACCGGCTCCCTCAGTAACAAGGATATTGTACAGTGACAATGATGTAATGGCAAGAAGGTATTTACTTGATCATGATAACAAGTCTTTATTTGTTTATTGTGCTTTTAAATCTAATCCATCATGTTCATTTTTTGTCGCAATATTACATTATAAGTTTGGAGATAGAATAGAAAAACGAGTCACATGCTCACACGAAGCCTTAACCATTGAAATAGATCTAATTTTAACATATAGTTGATGAAAACACAATAAGGATTTAAAAGAATGAGCTAAAAACGAACCTTACACAAAACATGTGGTGCTTGAAGCTATAGAAACACAAATAACTCAACCCCATAAAGACCCCTTTACACTTCATATACATCTATATATAGGAGTGGGTTATTATATAAATTGGAATTAATGTGCTTATCATAAAAACCACCGGAGTGTGACAAGTGTCTTGGGACAAGGGGTATATGCGCTAGTATAAATCCATGCTATAATCACTATATAAGCACACTATTATCATATTGTTTACAATATTCACACTATAATCATGTTTTTCACGCTATAAATACAAGTTTAAATCATGCTATTTATTTTTATTAGAATAATACAATAAAGGGCGTACTCAGTGCTTGACTTAACTCCCGCTTTACACAAGGTCTGGGAGAGGCTGGATGGCTTTGCAATCTAATATACACAACTTTACCCTACACATTTGTGGTAGAGGCTTGAACCTATGACCTCTAGCCATTTAATTCTTTCTATACTCATAATGAAGATAATAATTCTTGATTTTATTATGTTCTTTTAATAATAAGGTATATAGTATAAAGTGTAATTATCCTCACCAAAGGATTTGATGTTATTCATAAATACATACATATACATATATAGAGAGAGAGGGTAAACAAACAAACTAACCCAGTATATTCCCACTTTTAAGTAGGGTCTGGGGTTAAGGATGGACACAAACCTTACCCCTATCCCAGTTGGGATAGAGAGGCTGCTCCGAAGGAGTCCCCTGCTCAAAGTTATCGTTTGAAGTTGATCATCCCAACTTTTTTAACGTTATTTTCACAAAACAAGTAAAATAACGTTAAAATTAGTGCAATTTTGAGGGTAGAAAGTGTAATTATCCTACAAAGTAAATGAAGTTTAATAAACATGAGTTCATTGCTAATTATCAGTTCTTTGATTACTATTTATTGTTTTCTTCTAAATAGTTGTAAACTTGCAACATACAAAATTCCTGATATAAGCATTTGGCATTTTTAAACATGCTTTAAGCATACTCAATGCACATCAAACCACTTTCTTACCCATATGAGTTTTTTTTTTTTTTTTTTACTCAGATTATTTTTTGAAAAAGACGAAGCAATAGCATAGAAAGAATTTTAGCAATCTCTAAAACCCAATATTATGGTTCTACTATTGGTACCCTTGAACCAACACACCAACTGTAGCTGTATATCTTATATGTTCTTGTTAAATGGAAGGAATCAAGAACTCTGCATTTAATCTGTCTTGAAATGATGCTGAAAACCATACTTCAACCAACTTAATATGCTCACAAATGAAGATGCGTGAAGCATTTAAACACCTCACAACCCTAACCAAACTGTCCACTTGAGACATTTTAGGTTTTGTGTCATGACTAATTTTGCACCCAGTGACTTGGTGATTAATTTTGAGGCCATTTCTTGCCTTCCACACCCAATAACATACCTCAGTGGCATGATAAGACACGAACACAATACAATAACTGATGAAGATCCAAATCAATCACACAATAGAAATAAGGATTATAATTGAAAAACAATAACACTGATGAAACTGAATTAGAAATGAACAATCGATTAAATCATCAGAAGATGACCCAGGGTTACACCCTTCTCCAAGCCTAAGCAGGAGCCAAATACAATTCTTAATAATTTTCTTCACGCCTCACACTCACACTCTTAACACCTGTTTATAATACCCAACCAAACACTATATCAATAATTACCAAATTACCCATATCTAGAACCTACCATAACTACTAATTAATACTAACATATTAATATAACTAAGATCTCTATCATTACTCCCCCCTTATTTAAAAGTCTTGTCCTCAAGACTTGGGATTGAATCATTTGGCCTGTCTTGCTTCTTGCCATTCGGACATTTGTTAGCTGATCCATATCCATTACCCCAACGCAAATAAATTCCCTTCTTCCTACGTCCTTTCCAATCCAAACGTGAAAGATATCGAGCTCCGTGATCATGATGCAAAACCAACTCAGGAGTAGATGAGACGCCTGATCGAATGGATGGAAACGGACACAGAATCTCAATTTGAAGGGTGGACATAAGGGCCATATCTCAATCAGCCACATAAACTAGATACTCATTAGGGGTGTTCAAAAAAATCCGTATACGAATCCGAAATATCCGAAAATCCGAATCCGAAATATCCGAAAAAATCGGATATCCGGAAGTTCGGATATCCGAAATTTCGGATTCGGATACCTATTTTGAAAATTTTTGGATAGTTCGGATATCCGATATCTGAAACAGTTTTTTATTTCGGATATTTTTTCGGATATTCGGATATTTTTTTCGGATATCCGAATATTTTTCGGATATTTTTCGGATATCCGGATAATTTTCGGATATCCGAATAATTTTCGGATATTTGGATATTCGAAATATATATTTTTAAATTTTTTTTTTTTCTGATGTTCGGATATCCGAATCCGAAATTTCGGATATCCGAAAATGAACACCCCTAATATTCATTCCCCAACTTGATACGAATTCTATCAAAAGAGCCAATAGGAAACCGTGGCTTAATTAATTTGGGTGTAATAATACGTTTGGGGTCCTCTTGACCCAACACCTTAGGCCCCTCATCTGTTAAAGGCCCAAGCCCACTTGAATAAGAAAAATGAGAAGGAGCGGCCTTCCTGGCGACACAATTAGGGCGCCCTATGTCCTCGACCTTTACATCACCGATCAAATCAGAAATCCCCTCTGATTGTTGAATCGTAGTGAACTGCTCAGAAGGAGGATGAATCGTTACATGCTTACCGTCGACTACATGGATTAGAGGATCGTGAATCAAATCCGATTGGAGCTCCTGCCCTGAAGAATCGACCGATTTTTCCTCTTGGGACTTCATCCAAGCTAAGACCACCTTCCGAAATTCCCTGGACTCCGAGCGTTCTTCATTCAGCAGCTTCAGTGAAACCTTAATTTCATGAACGGCTTGCTGGAGTTGAGCGATTTGTTGATCGTGAACATCTAATCGAGAGTTGAGGTTTACCATTGTAGTCGGAAATGGTCTAGAATTGAAAATCGGCAAAAAATGAACGTGAATTGATATGATCCAAATTGAATTAAATCATAAACGAAAGTGGAAATCGAAAGCAAATTGAAATCACGTTGCTGAAATTAAGAGCGGAATTGAAATCAACTGAAATCAGACATGGAGGAACAGGCGGCGATTAGATCCAGTAAG
This sequence comes from Mikania micrantha, assembly GCA_009363875.1. Classification (NCBI taxonomy): domain Eukaryota; kingdom Viridiplantae; phylum Streptophyta; class Magnoliopsida; order Asterales; family Asteraceae; genus Mikania; species Mikania micrantha. The sequence goes on from CM018684.1 coordinate 54,611,973, forward strand.
GAGGAGAGTATAATCGAATGAAGGCGTAGAACGGCAAGTATCCGGCGATTGAACCGGGAATTGAATCGGTCAGCAGAGATGAAATTGAAGGCGGAGAAGGCAAATCGACGGCAGGTCTTGGGCAGGTCGGACCATTGATGAAGATCCAAATCAATCACACAATAGAAATAAGGATTATAATTGAAAAACAAGAACACTGATGAAACTGAATTAGAAATGAACAATCGATTAAATCATCAGAAGATGACCCAGGGTTACACCCTTCTCCAAGCCTAAGCAGGAGCCAAATACAATCCTTAATAATTTTCTTCACACCTCACACTCACACTCTTAACACCGGTTTATAATACCCAACCAAACACTATATCAAATATTACCAAATTACCCATATCTAGAACCTACCATAACTACTAATTAATACTAACATATAATGTATATATGTGTCGACAGCTCTTGAGGGGCAAAAGTAAAATTGCACTAATTTTAACGTTATTTTACTTATTCAGTGAAAATAACGTTAAAATCGTTTCGGACGGTTGATCAAGCATCATGAGCCGAGGGTCTCACTGGAAGCAGCCCCTCTACCCCTACGGGGTAGGGGTAAGGCTGTCTACATCTCACCCTCCTCAGACCCTGCCTTAGCATGCTAATGGCGGGATATACTGAGTACATTGATTGATTGATTGATATTAATATAACTAAGATCTCTATCAATAACTAATCATGTCATTTTTTTCCAAACACGAACACGAGCATGTTTAGAAATAAGTTACACGATAAAACATGTTTAGGGACTTGATTAAATCATATATTTATTGTATTTTAAAAAATTCAAAATAACATATTTAAATATGTTAACAGGTGTTTAACAAGTCGTTAACAGGTTGACAGGTGTTTAAACATATTTAAAAATATCGTTAACAGGTTTAGACTTAACAGTGTAAACAGGTGTTTAGCCAGGTTTAAATAGATTACTACATGTCTTTAATATGTTAATAAGTTTAATCATGTCGTTAACATTAGACATGATTTTCACCGTGTCTTATTCGTGTTGTGTTGTGTTAATAGGTTCATGTAAAAAATTGCCAATAATACTCGATGTCACCTAGCCATTTTATCTTCCCTGTGATTAACAATGTGCTTTAGTGTCCAATCTCTTTACCCATCCACTATATTGTTGCTTGTAGTTCATAAAATATTAATGTGCATGTTACCCATATATTCATTTTGAGAAAACTATTTCTGTACATGCAATCTTAGATCAGTTTGTCAATAAATTTTTGTGTAGGTACATCAAAAACTTGATGGGCCTTACTGGGCTCTCTGTAAGGGAGGACGCTGTTGGCAACATATTTGGTCGATGGTGAGTTTTGTTTCCATACCTTTGTGTGGTCATTTTAGTTTTATGAACCCTAAGCAGTAAACTTTTGATAGCATACAGGGAGGGTAGTGAACCAGAAGTACCTGCAGTCTCAACAGGATCTCACATTGACGCGATTCCATACTCTGGGAAATATGATGGGGTTGTTGGTGTATTGGGTGCAATTGAAGCCATAAATCTACTAAAGAGGTACAAATTATTATATACATGTATCAAAATGTACATCTAATGGGACATATGTGTTGTTTGGGATGTTATGTTTTTGAATTTACAGATCTGGATTTAAACCTAAAAGGTCATTGGAAGTAATCATGTTTACATCAGAAGAGCCTACAAGATATGGAATCAGCTGTTTAGGAAGGTCTATCTATTCTATTCTACTAGTAAAACAATACAAGAAATATGTTACATTAATCGGAATAATTACATATACCCCCCTATTTATAACTCTAATTGCATATATTACCAGGTCAAAAAATAAATTGCATATATCTCCTTCTATAATTTTCCTTCTTTAGATAAGGGGATATATTAATTTAAAAATTTTAGTAAGATGATATATGTAATTTAAAGGGTTAGATAAGGGGATATATGTAATTTAAAGGGTTAGATAAGGGGATATATGTAATTTATTTTTTGCATCGGGTATATATGTAATTTATGTAGTTTATAGGGGGTATATGTAATTGCCCCTAATTAATAATTCTATGATTTGTTTGAACTCAAAAATTTAGCAAAGAAAATAATACAACTATGGCTGATTTTATTATTATTTCAGCCGCTTATTAGCTGGGAGTGTATCGCTTGCTAAAGCTCTTAGGCAGACAGTGGTAGATAATGCCAATATTTCATTCCTGGATGCTGCAAAATATGCCGGTTATGCAAAAAATGAGGAGTTTTCAGATGTGTTTTTAAGTAAGAAAAGCTATTCAGCCTTTGTAGAGCTGCACATAGAGCAAGGGCCTATTCTGGAAAACGAAGGTATGTCTATTGGTATCGTGACTGCTATTGCTGCACCTGCAAGCATCAAAGTTGATTTTGGAGGAAATGGAGGCCATGCTGGGGCAGTCTTAATGCCACAAAGGTATCTGTCTATTTATTTTTTTTTTTTTTTCTCGTCCATAAAGGTTGTTAATACCAGCTAAATTTTTTCATCTATATTTCTTAAATGAGTGATTTGATTGAATTTGTTGTGAATAGAAATGATGCAGGACTTGCTGCTGCAGAGTTGGCATTAGCTGTTGAAAAACATGTTCTGGAATCTGGATCCATAGACACTGTTGGGACAGTTGGTTGCTAATCTCTTCTAATCATCATACTTTTTTATTTACTTTGTTTAAGGAAAACACACACACTCGTCTAATCTCCTCCACATCTGCCTTTAGATGGATCTAAACCCTAGACCGTCTACCCTAATCACCCGGATGTCCCTTGGCAATTTCAGACACGAAAACGTTAACACGACACGACACGACTTTAACATGTTTCGTGTTTACCCTTAACATGTTTCGTGTCTAAAACAGGTAGACACGTTAAGACCTATTTATTTTTCGTGCCTAAACAGGTAAAACCCGTAAAGACGCGTTAATACCTGGTAAGATTTGTTAAGACCCGTTAAGACATGTTTAAAATTTAATATTTAAAATAAATTATATAATAGAATAGGTGGGTAACCGATTAGCTTCTAAAAATTTCTAATTGTCTAACCTAATTCCTTAACAGGTTCCTTAACAGGTTCTTTAACGGTAATTTATAGTGTTAACTATTAACAGGTTCCTTAACAGGTCATTTCTTGTTTACGTGTTTTTAACGGGTCGTGTTCGTGTTTAAAAAAACAGACACGATAAGAATTCGTGTCGTGTTTGTCTAACCAGTTCGTGTTTCGTGTCTTAACGTGTCGTGTCTTAACGGGTCGTGTCTGACCCGTTATGACAAGTTGGGGACCTTTCTTATCATCTATTTTGGAAATAATTTCATACAGGCGTTCAAAAAGTAAACTAAAATAGTTGCATCTTTCAAGGTATACTGGAGGTGCATCCTGGAGCCATCAACAGCATACCTAGCAAATCACACATCCAAATAGGTTCTTTTTAACTTTATGTTACCTCTATTTTTTCAAGCAAATTGGATTTTAGCAGTTTTTCCAGTGATAATCCCAACTCATTGGCCAAACTGTTAGCATCGGTTATTACTAGCCAATGGGTCATAGGTTTGATTATTAAAATCCAATTTGAGTTTATATATTTTGATAATCAAAATCCGTAGTCTGAGTATTAGGGAATATGACTATATTTTACTACAGACACACGGGACATTGATGAAAAACGAAGAAATGTAGTTATTGAAAGGATCCATGAGTCTGCTGTGAGCATATCAAAGAGAAGAGGAGTCGAGCTTTTAGAGTTCAATATTGTAAACCAGGATCCACCCGCCCTCTCAGATGAGTTTGTGATCAACGCAATGGAATCCGCCACTCAAGTGTTGGGTTTGTCTAACAAAAAGATGATAAGCAGAGCTTATCATGATTCTCTCTTTATGGCCAGGTTTGGCACTTCAAAGTTTCAATTCTTGTGCTCAAACTATTTTCTAAAGTAATGATTCATTTGCAGAATAGCACCAATGGGCATGATCTTTATTCCATGTTATAAAGGTACGCCTATATAAAACAACCATACCCAGTAAATCTCACTCACATCAAAGCTATTTTTATTTATTATAATTGATTTGCAGGCTACAGTCATAAACCTGAGGAGTATGCCTCCCCCGAAGATATAGCAAAAGGGGTGAAGGTGCTGGCTTTGACCCTCGCCAAATTGTCCTCTAACTCGTTATGATGCGTATTGCACAACTCATTTCACGTAGGAGTCGGTTCGATGTAAGGGTTCGGGTCTTATATTTTTTTAACATAAAAAAATTGTGTTTAAAAATAAAAGTCTAGTTATTAATGTCTGTTTTTTTAACGACATTACTTGTTCATGAACCCAAAAACCTTGTTTGTTGACTATGTTTTAAAATAAATCATCCTTTTTGTGGAAAATGTATTGTTGTTTGGGTTAGTTTATATTATTTTCTATTGTTATATGCATTTTCATGTACGTTGTATAGATTAAACATGACGTTTTGTTCTTCCCAATTTGTCGGGTATTGGGGAGACCCGAGGGTTTATCATGTGGGCTCCCACTATCATAAAAAAAATGTTAAACGTTGCATATGTGACGTTGGCATAGTTAAGGATGAAAAGAGAATCGTATGAAATGGCAAGAGCTCAATTCAGTATATAAAAAATTAAGAAAAAGTTATTTCATTAAAATGAGCGTTAACAAACACAAAAACATCTTAGAAAAAAAAGAGTAAACAATATGAGAGAAAAAATAAGCACTATGTTTTAAAAATTATGAGAGAAAAACAAATATGAAAAATAATTAGAATTATTAAAATTATAAACATTCAAAATATTTTTTTTAAAAATAGGTAATTCATACGTATGGTAAACTAAAACTGGTAACAATGTGGCATGACAAGTGGAAATGCAAAAGCCAAAAACAACAAATAAAAGGGCCAAGCGCGACACGAACATGGGCGACTTTTGGAGAGAGATAATTTTGGCCACTAGGCAAAGTAGTTTTATTATTTTGTTTATTTAACTTGTTTAACCTAGAAAAAAATAATAAAAAATTAAAAAATATATCTAAAAGAAAAATCTTTTGTTCATATTAAGCCACTCTTAAAAAAACTAATTGTCCAAAATAAAAAAAAAATAGCTAACAAAACAATTCATTCCACCTCTAAGTCAGATAAAAGTCACGTTAAATCTATATAAGCCTATTTCATCAAATTTATGATTATATCTTTTCAATCTTACACTTTTAAGTTTTTTTTCTCTTCATATGGGGTGCATGAATTGACTATGATCAAAATCAACAACAAAAGCTACCTTTCATCGAGTATAATTGATTATTAAGACATGAAAATTGCTATAGTGCTATAATTAATTTCATGTCAACATTATAATATATCCATCCTAAATTTTAGATTTCTTTCTTTGCGGCACTTGTAAGTCGGGTTGTTCATAAGAATTTCAAGGACGAGTGCAAGTGACAAAAGTAAGTCCATATAAACTTAATAACTTACTATAAAAATTGAATAATACGACAATAGCTGTGACAGAAAAAGATGGTTCAAATGTTAAATGTAATTAAAATAAATCAAATGTGAAAAATATAAACAAAAGGAAATGTTAAATGGCTTTTGATATATTTTTTTATTGGCTTTAGTATTAAATTTGCTAATGCTAATTGAATAATTGGCAAATGAGTTTAGTTAAATGATATTCAAATGTTAAGTGAACTTAAAATAAATTAAATGTTAATAAGAGAGTATGTCAAAACTAAAACATTTTGATTTTAAAATTAGTCATAAAATTATAGGTGTGTGTATGTATAATATATAATTCTTCTATAATTTCAGCCTCATAAGAATGGTCTCTGAAAAGTCGCCCACCTTGCACGTATTCATGACCAATCTTGCTTGTAAATAGAGGTGTATGTGTGTATTTCAGGCTTGTAGAGCCGCTTTGATTTGTCATACACATCCATAGAGAGGTATTTTTGCAGTCGAATTAAAAACATTATGTTGCTATAAGGCTCAACAATTGTATCTGTCAAACAATTAAACCTATTATATTATATTATATTATATTATATTATATTATATTATATTATATTATATTATATTATATTATATTATATCTATATACAAAAAAGAAAAAAGAAAAGTAATCATTACAAATAAACAATAAAAACAATTGTTCTTGGCCAACAAACATCCTACGCCTCTTGTAAGATAATCTAAATCTTGAACCCCTTCAATAAAAACATGCCAAACGATTTAAATACTTAGTTGTATTAAAATCACATATTCCACAAACGACTTGACAAAAAGAGGATGAAACGAAAAAAGAAATTGAAACACCAAATATATGCTACTCATCATTGCCTAAAAAATCATCCGCCACCAAAGCAAGCCTCATTTTTTAAGTAATCAATACTCTCTTGAGAATGGCTACCATGAGATCCATCATATGCATTAAAACCCAAACAAAATTGGACGGTTTTTTCTCCACACAAACAAAATTTTCTTTTTAAGCTATAAAGTTGAATATATATACACGGTAGATACAAAATGTAGCTCGGATATGTAAGAAAGCAAAAAAGAAGCGAGTCCGTCATGGCTGCAAAGTTGATGCCCCGCCAAGATGCGGAACATCAAATCTTTGCTTGAACCTATTCATACATGTTAATCATCATAGCAAAAAGGAATTCATTGACCACTAAAGCAAGCCTCATTTTTCATCTATAACCCAAAAACTTGAAGACCTCATCATAACAATGATTGCAAGTTAAGCAAATACTTTGTTATACCAAAATTCATAACATATCTATATGTATACTATATAATAAATAAATAAATGTTTTGATATGTCACTTGTCAACAATCTAGTACATTTAAAAATTTTTTTTCCCACATCTCTCTCATAATAAATAATTCTATGTCATTATTTATTAAATATTGACTTTTTTTATCTTCTTTCTCCTATTAAATATTAATGATTTTATTTAACTTAGTAAAAAATATTATTAAATTATGAATAAATTCTTTAATTTTTTATAAAACGTCTTTGAAAAATATATATTATGTTATTTTAAACAAATAATTTTAAAATTCAAATATTTAACATGTGTAAATGTTTAATACATCCATGTTTAATGTTATATATATATATATATGTGTGTGTGTGTGTGTTTTAAGAAAAAAATTTTATAAATTTTTATCTTTAAAGTTTTTCTATATAAAAAAAAGTATAAGTAATATTGTTAGTATTAATATAATCATGTAAATTTAAAAAGATATAATAAAATTATTTTAATTATGTAAATTCATGAAGAAAATAATCATAAAATCACACATTCGCAAACCCGTGTATTACACGGGTCTATAACCTAGTATTCAATATAACAAGAAACATAAATCAACAAAATAAAGCAATTCATAAAATGTACACTCATCAAAACATGTACAAACATAATCAGGAAACCCAAAAGACATACCAAAATGCAGAGTGATACCTCCTCACAAGCCAAACTTGCTTTTTAATCTATATATTAATAATAACTAATTAAATATACATACTTTTCGCCACAAATAATAACGTGTGGAAGTTGGTTTAATCTGACTTATGTTTTGGAGTAGGAGGACTATTGTTAGATTCCACGCTATTTTATTTCTCATTTTTGTTTTTTATGTTTAGTACCTTTGTATTTAATTAAATACGATAATAATTAAATAATAGTTATAATTAAAAAATAATAGAAATTAAATAATAATAATAATAATTAAATAATATAACTAATTAAATAATTTATTAATATATAATTTGTTAGCCTTATGTTCGTATTTCTACATTTTGATATTATAATCACGGTCATAATTGAGTATTCATATAGAGAGGCTTGTATAGTTTAATAGTTTTTTTAATTAGGTGGCCTTTTTTAATGTGAGTTTTAGGTTGTTTTTATTTTTTTTTACTATTAAAAAGTGATTATAAATAAACAATAATATTATTATATTTTAATTAGATGATATTGTGTGAGACGAGATCATATTTATTTTTTACTATTATTGAATGATTCCAAATGAATAATAATATTATTTAAATAAATAATAATTATCAATTTTTTCTGCTTTATTTTTTGATCTTATGTTTGAGTTTTTTAATGTTAAATTTTACGACTAAGCACGATTTTTTTTGTTTAGGTGTGACAGACACATTTATGACTAGTACACTTTAGCGGTTTACGTTGAAGTAACAACCGTTGTGACATGTTTTTATATTTATGTTTTGATATTCGAAATTATATATGCAATAATGATATTTGGAATCATGGTGACGTCACAACGCACAGGAACCCACTAGTTCCTATTAGAAAAAAACTCATTTGATTTAGTTATTGTGATTTCGAAGACTTAAAGTGTAAACATTTTTATTATTTTGTAGAGTAATTACTGAGATGGTTCATATGGTTTGCTACTATTTCAATTTTGGTTTCTAGGTTTCAAATATTAACCTTACAGTTACGAACCTTTAAATAGCTATAACACATATGGTTATTTTATTCCTCACCAAAATTAAACATATAAATTGTATGTATTATAAATATTTAAAGGTTTGGGATCATATGTGTAATTTATAAAACCTAAGAAATTAGAATGAAATACAAACAACCACATGAACCATCTTGGCAATTTACTATATTTTTATAATAATTATATAACCAGTTTGTAGTTTTGTGATTTATTTTAATTTAATGAAATGAGAAGAGTTTGGTTTAAGTATTTTTAGTAAAAATCTGTATTAGAAAACCGTTGGAAATAAAACATAAAAAGATGTAGTGAAATGTATACAATAAAGTAAAACTAAAAACACATATATATAAATGAAAAGATTATTTATAATTATTTTTTGAAAAAACAAAGTAAATTATGAAGATTGAAGAACATCTCTTTTATCTAAAACAACAGTATAAAAACCAAATTTAAGAAAAAATTATATGGTCGGGTTTGGGTTTTAAATAAGATTGACGAATTCTAACTTAACACATTACGACATAAAGTTACCATTTTAATATTTTAGCTTACATGTTTCGTTCCTAAACATGTTAAAATATACGTTAACTTATTAACAAACTTGTTTAAACCTATTAATATTTATTAACTTTTTAAAATAATTAAATATATAATTCATATTCTCTGTACTAAATTCTTACTTAATGCCAAATCATATTCACTACAATGACAGACTGAAAGCAGAAGCCGAAAAACACCGAGATCTATTGGTAACTACACTATCACTCATCTGTGACTCATGGACTCGTCGAATCATCGAACCTTGCCAGACCAATTAACCTCATCAGACCCACGACCTTTTCATATCTTCGAACCTAGCCACACCCTCAAACTCATAGTTAATCAACTCCCTGAACTTTGGATTTGGATTTTAATTTTGAAATTTAGGTTATATATGTTAGGTTGTTAGCTATTGTTAGAACCTTAGTAATGTACTTTTAACTCTCCCATCAAGAATTTAAAGAAAATTGTCTACAGTTAATAGAAAGACAGAAATTGATGCTAGATTTTAGGAAAACCAATAAGTTTAGATATATGTACTTGTAAGGATGGTTAGAGACTTTTTGATCATTCCAAATATTGTCACATAGAGTTCTCCTTTAGGCAGGGCACAATGGTCACCCCGCCCTCCCAGCGGCCTTGGCCCTTTCAGCGGCTTCCAGCGGGAACACCGCCACCCGCCTCAGCGGCTCCCGCCCAACCCCCTCCCACGGCCCCCGCTCCCCGCTACCCTTCTCGATTTGTGATTGGTCCTAGCTTTGTTTCTCACTTTCTGATTGGTCCAAGGCATATAGTGGGGAAGAGTTTTCAGTAGGATGACCATTGTGGGGTTTTGTGGTTTTCAATGTGGTGATGACGTGGCAGGAAATTTCGGTGGGGAAGGATTTTCAGTGGGGTGACCGCTGTGGATGGTCTTATGCTATTGGAAGGGTACTTGATGAACATCAAAGTTCACTTAGTAAAGATACTATTGAAGCTTCTATATGCATAAAAAATTGGTTATTTGTAGATTATTGTAATGTTGCTTGATTTCTATTTTTTTTTTCTATTCATTTATTAATAATATATGTTTGTTCATAGGTTTTAATACAATTAATTTCAATAAGCTCATTAAAGATATAATATTGCTTGCTATTAGTCGTTAATTTGATGCTTCAAACTCAGTCAATGATTTTAAGGTACCAACTCCAAATGTTTGTAGTAATTATAATATGACTTGAGTTTTAATAAATACAACATTTTGTTTTTGTTGATTTCCACGTGATATTTAATGTTATTCTATTGACAAATTGAACTTTGAAATTGAAGATACGAGTAGAAAGATTTATCATAAATTTTCAATAGATGTTTTGACGTGATTTTTATTATAATATATTATACGTCGAGACTTTTATGGATTTTTGTTTAAAACTTTTATGAATTATCACATTATTATTTAAGACTTTTATGAGCCTTTCACAACTTTTTTAAATTAAATATGTGTTTTTTTATTATATCTTTAAACAAATCTTACCATATAACAAGAATTAGCAATAATGTTATTTTTGCAATTTAGCATTTTGTGTTTACTAACTTTAAGATTTAAGAGTTTGTGGCCTAAAATTAGGGGTGTTCACGGTCCGGTTCCAAACCGCGAAACCATCCAAACCGTTTATTGGTTAGGTTTCACGGTTGGTTTTTTTCAAAAATTTGGTCGGTCAGTTTCAAAAGTTTAAAACCGTAGTAAATGGTTTGGTTTACGGTTTTCATAAAAAACCGTTCGTAAACAACGGATCGGATATGTGTGTGCATGCTGCACATATATAAATATAGATATATGTACATACACATAGATATATCGATATATATATGTATGCATATATAGATGTTTATATATGTGTGTATGCACATATTTGAGTTCTTGATTTATTCACGATTTAAAAAAAATATGTATGTACATAGTGTAAATAGTCCGTGTTGAATTATAAAGGTTTAGTTTGATTCGATTTTATTTTAAACGGGATAAAAATCCCAAACCGTAAATCAAACCAGAACCAAACAATTGATAACAGTTCGGTTTTTATTTTGAATGATTCGGTTTTAGTTTTCAATTTCAAAAATCGCTATTAACAGTTTGGTTACCGTTCCACTTAAAAACGTAAAAATCAAACCGCGAACACCCCTACCTAAAACACATATTGGATAAAAATTGTTATAAAAAAAATAACAATAACTTATATCTAAGATTTTTGTAAGTACATTTAAGCACTCAATGATAGGTTTAAAAGAAGTAGTTTAACCATCCAATGATTGGCGTAGGGAATAATGGTAGCTTTAGCTACTACAACCCACACATAAAGCTGATTGAAGTTGGTATACCATGAAAGCACAATTACGAATCTGTTAATTTTTCTCCCCCAAATTTAATTAAGATTAGATCCCACAATGTGAAATCACCTGACAAAACAGCTCATTCCATCCCCAATTTTGATAAAGTAGCTCAACCACCAGCTGTCGATTCACTTCACACGAATCGACTATGAAATCGGCAACCAAAGCTGTCTTTCATCGAGTGTAATTGATGATTAAACGCGAAAATTGAGCTGATTCGTTGGCATTGGGGTTTATAATCGATTTCAGGTTAGTTAGTCCATCTGGGGTTTTCAATCCGTTCAATTATATTTGAATATCTTCGTCGAATTTTTGGATTTCGTTATTTGTTGCTCTTGCTGCGTAGAATCTAGATTTGACTTGAAATTAATCGATGTATTGAGGATCTGGTTTGTGGAAATTAGTGAAATCTTGTTTAGTTTTAGTTTAAAAGAAATGCTGTTGGTTTCTTACATTTTACTTGTGTGTTTTCTGATGAATTTGTTGATGATAATTGCAGGCTTCAAGAACAATTTTGCATAAAAATATCAAACTGTTAAAGGGCTGATTCATCAATGGGGTTTTGTGCATCATTATTTCTATTTTTGGCTTCAATTTCTGCAATTTCAGCACTATATGTTCAAGAATCAGAGCTTGTCATCAATGGGACTTTACCAATATCTCACACGGATGCAAATTATATCTGTGCTACTATCGATTGGTGGCCTGATGATAAGTGTAACTATAACCATTGCCCGTGGGGGTCATCATCAGCTTTAAATCTAGTAGGCGTTGAAACTTTTTCAATTGGGTATTGTTTTATCCGAAAAAAGATTTAAAAATCTGATTGTGGTATTGTTTTTTTAGGATTTATCGCATCCGATTCTTATCAAAGCAGTTCAAGGTTTGGTTTCTTGAGTATAAACTACAAGTATTTCTGATCATTTTGTTTTTATTTTGCTGACTTTTGTTCATTGATGACTTAAAACAGCTTTTGAACATTTAAGGATACGCGTAGGAGGTTCTTTACAAGACCAAGTGGTGTATGATGTTGGTGATTTGTCGGGTCCATGTCATCCTTTCACAAAAATGAAGTGGGGATTGTTTGGATTCTCTAAGGGTTGCCTTAGTATGAATAGATGGGATGAACTGAATAGCTTTTTTGCCAAGACAAGGTGAGATTAAAGTCTTTTACAGTCTTGGATTACTATATAATGTTTTTTGTTTGCTTCACATTAATTTTTGTTAGTTGAGATTCACTAATAAATGTGTTGCAATCAGGTTGTGTTTTATGTGAAGTGTGACAAACAAGTAAATAAAAAGAATCTAGCTAGAAAGAAAACACATCAAAAGACGCCCTATATATATATCTAATATATACAACCCATGCGTTAAAGCTTAAATTCTTTATTTTTAGATCACTTGTGACCTTCGGGTTGAATGCACTCCGTGGAAGACATCAAATACGAAAGGGGGTTTGGGGAGGAAACTGGAATTCCACCAATGCCCATGATTTTATAAAATATACTATTTCCAAGGGATATCAGATACATTCATGGGAATTTGGTAATACCTTCACTTATTTAAAATTATCAAAATTTTTGTATTTATGATATGCACATTGGTATATATTCTTACCTTTATTGGTTGTAGGGAATGAGTTGAGTGGCAAGGGCATTGGTGCTATGGTTCATGTTGAGGAGTATGGGAGTGACTTAATTGAACTCAGGGCCATAATTGACAATTTATACCAGAAATTTCAGCCAAAACCGTTGCTTGTAGCTCCCGGTGGGTTCTTTGATAAAGAGTGGTTTTCCAAACTTCTTAAGATTTCGGGTTCAAACAATGTTGATGTAATGACACTCCATTTGTATAATTTGGGACCAGGTTTGTGCTTTTTAATGCTTATTTGAATTTATCTAGGGGAGGGAAGATGAGTGTTTGACGGGTTGAAAGTGGTAAGGTTTAATTGGGGGCCAAATTAGTAAATTAGATTGACCTGATTCGCAAACACTCTTTTGTCAATTTTTCTATTTTATAAATATTTTACACGTTACCATCTTTACAAAAAGAATGTTTACTATAATAAGTACCTGTCTCTTATATTTAAAAAAAAATCTCCCCTTTTAGCTGAAAATTTTAGTTGACGAATATTAGATAAAACACAACCTCCACTGACCCATAAAGTGGTAGAAACTCCTAAAATTTATCAGGTTTTGGGTTGTTAATTCTAATCTGTTAAATAAAAGTTTGTGTTTAATGAAACAAATCAACCTGTTTTAATTCAGAATAACAGGCCAATCCATCAACCCGTCTATGACCCATTTACCTATTTATTACACCCGTCAACTCGTTTGCAATTTGATTACAACTCATTTACAACCCGTTAATCCTTTAACTCGTTTAATAAATGGTACATGAGTTGTATTCAGGTTACACAATTTTAAGCTACCCCATATCAAGATTGATGCCTTTGACATGAAAAATAATGAGTTATGTACTTATTTTTGTATCTATTGATTCAACCAGCCAACCGTCTTGCCCACCCTCCCATCCATTAGTAATTTAGTTGAAAGTTTTTCCATGTTTACTTATTTCTAATCAATTTTCTCTTCTTTTGTAGTTTTTCATTCTCCTTTAAAATAGCCAAAAAAAACCAAACTCAAATCCTAGTTAAATAGTACCAAAATCAAATCTTGTGAAAATCTTGACCAAGTTTTCTTTATTCAGGCATTGATCCAAATCTAGTGAAAAAGATTTTAGATCCAAATTTCTTGAGCAGGGCATCCATCACATTTAACGATTTCCAGCAAACTGTAAAAACAAATGGCCCATGGGCGTCCTCTTGGGTTGGGGAATCTGGTGGAGCATACAACAGTGGCGGTCTTCATGTTTCAGACACATTCGTTAATAGCTTCTGGTATTTTTTTTAAAAAAATCTTTATTATTGTTGTTTTTTATTTTGCATTGTAATGAAAAGGCAAGTAATGGTTTTCAGCTGATGTTGTGTATGCATAAAATCTTTGCAGGTATTTGGATCAGCTTGCAATGGCAGCTAAGTACCACACTGAAGTATATTGCAGGCAAAGTTTAATTGGTGGAAATTATGGTCTTCTCAACAGAACAACGTTTACGCCTAATCCTGACTATTACAGGTGACTATGCACGCTTTTTGAAAAAATGTTGCCATATGCGACTAACTTATTTAGTGAATTTCATGCAGTGCGCTTCTATGGCATCGGCTTATGGGAACAGGGGCTCTTTCTGTTGAAAGGATAGATGTCGGGCCTCATTTGCGCACTTATGCTCATTGTTCAAAAGGAAAAGTAAGTTTACTTATTTAATTGAGTTAGATACACACATAGTTCCTATGGTTTGGGTGAAGTAACAAATTTGGGTCCTAAGGTTTAAATGTAACATGTTTGGGGTTTGTGCTTTCCATTTTGTATCGACTTGGGGTACAAACTAACTTTCGTCAACATTTCCGTTAGATTAGCGTTAAATGACCAAATTACCTATGGATTTTCTAAATAGTCTAAGCCAAAGTGTGAAAAGTCAAAAGATATTTTGGTTATTTCACCATAATTTAACAGAAAGTTAATAAAATTTAGGCTTAATTCCTAAAGTCATTATAAAATTAAAAGCAAAAACATCAAACTTGTTATATTTTAAACCTTAGTACCTAAACCATATGGGCCGTCTGTGTAGTTATGTTATAAGTGGACTATTGATTGTTACTCATCATATTTTCATAATTGCAGGCGGGTGTAACATTGCTTCTAATTAACCTAAGCAACCAAACAGAATTTAAACTCACTGTTCGTAACATCATGAACGTGAATTTACGTACAACAAAAGACCATAAACCATCTTTCGTAAAGCGGATAAAGTCAGCATTTTCATGGGTCGGGTCAAAGTCGACAAATGAACAACTTGCCCGTGAGGAGTACCATTTGACCCCTCAAGGCGGCGAGTTGAAAAGTAAAACAATGCTTCTAAATGGAGTTCCATTACAGCTTACAGAAACTGGAGACATCCCACATTTCAAACCTAATGTTGTGGATGTGAACTCTCCAATTATCATCTCTCCTTTGACCATAAAGTTCATCCAGTTTCCAAACTTTGATGCATCAGGTTGCACATGACATATTACAGTGTGTGCATTGCCTCAATTGGTGTTGTTTGTAATGCATCATTTATATGTATAAGTGTATAACAGGTGTAGAATTAACTTTGCAGTTGTGAAACAACATTGCAAAGTTGATATTTCCACTTGACCCCCTTTATTAATATAATGTGGTTGAAGTGCCCCCTTTGGGTTATAAAAATGACACTTGACCACCTTCAGCTATGAAAATTTGATTATGAAATTAGAAGTTTGTCATCACATTGTAATTGTTTAGCCTTTTGAACCCCAAATCTCTCTCATTGTGAATCTCCCACAGCTTGTCAAAAACATTGAAACAGTGCATGACAACATTAGCTTGAAATAAAAGCTTGTGAAAATCATATATACTATGTTTTAAACATACGAAATTATGGGTGACAATCTTGACCTGTAACAAGATAAATGAGTTGAATCTGTATATATTACATTGATGTAAGACAATTTACAATAATGTAAGATCTTAAACGAAAATTTTTTTGCATAAACAGATAAAATAACGTAGTCTTGTACATGTAAAATAAATATTTTGAAAAAAAAAACAAAAGATTCGGCTTGATCTTAGTGGAGTTATTTGAGTTGGTGCAATTAAGGTATGTTATTATAAGATAATATGAAAACCACTTCTTAGTATGAAAATTACGAAACTACTTAAAAATCATGTAAAAAACGCTTTTTTTCCTTAAGTTTTTACATGATTGTAGCATTATTTGACAATTTTTTATTAAAAAAAATAAAAAAACGCTGAGTGAATATTTTTAAAAAAATATTTTGTAAAACCATACAAAACATGCGTGACGTTGCACCCAGATGCTACGTATGTTTTACGTGTGTTTACAAAATAATTTTAAAAAAAAAAATTCACTCGGCATTTTTTTAAGTTTTTTTATAAAAATGTGTCAAATAATATTACAAACCTGTAAAAAAATTCAGAAAAAAAACGTTTTTACGTGGTTTTCATAGTTTTTACACTAAGAAGGGGTTTTCAAATTATTTTTCCCATATATAGATATATATAAGATTTTATTGTCATGTCAAACTCTTATTAGTGTATATTTTTAGGCAACATTGCCTTCCTATTAGATCCAACCACCATGTTATACCATCTTCATGTGATAGAATTATTATGGCTTCATCAATAAATTTCCTTCTTATTGATATGTCACTGGCCATGAGAATAGCCATTAGCTTGCCTCGTGCCAAATTGTTATGGCTGGTGAGCAGAGGAATGGGGTTGGCAGTCAAACACTGGTAGGTTTGGGCGGAACTCAGACCAAGTGGGTTGAAGCTTAGAAAAATTAAAATATAAGTTTTATACATTATTGAAGATTTGAAAGGTTATACCACACATATTAAGTTTTTGGTTTTTATCATAGCTAAAACTAAAACCGACTCAAACTTTTGGTTTCTTTGAAAACTTAAATCAAACCCGTTGGTTTTTATATGGGTTGTGTAATTTCATTCTCTCTTTTCTTGTTAATTTTTTTAGTTTTATGCAACCACAATATTCCTACCGTTTTCTACTTCAAGAAAAATGGGGATGTAGGCATGGTTTAAAGAGGTACCCATTTGGCATATCAAGTCTTGTTTTCTCCATATCAAGTCTTCTAGGAACATTTGGCATCATTGTATAAAGTGTATTTTCTTGTTTATAAATCTGGTTTGTATAATTAGTATGTTCATCTCTTGGACTTGCGTTTTGTCTAACTTTAGACATGATCTCCAGTTTTTGTATAGGTGAGGTGATGGAATGAAGTTTATCTCTTTTATTTTTTGGGTTCCTAAATATTGGCTTAGGAACGTTATTTGTAAGAGAGGGTATGCCCTCTCGGTCTTGTAAGTTCGAAGTTTTGTTGGTATATATTTCTCCAGGCAATGCCTTTTATCAAAAAGAAAAAAAAAAGTAAAAAAAGGGTTAGCCATGAAAAAGAGAAGCAAGCAAACCCAAATACCATTACAAATATTCCTAGTCTAATATAATACCATCGCAGCAAGCCAGCAACAACCCCTGTTGAGCTTGAGTTTCTCATTTTTCTAAATATTTATTCAATTTTTAATTTTTTTCATTCTTTATAACCTGCATGCATTTCTAATAACTTTTAAACCAAACAATGCCCAAATGCAATAACAGCAAGAAAACTCATGTGGCATAATAGCCTTCTACAAACAAATGAGTATTTGTAACAAGTTGTCAGTATCACACAAACAATGAACAAACTAGTAGCAATTTCAAGTGAAAATCAAGAATCAGGAATGATCTACTTTCCAAGCAAACGTCGAGTACGTTGATTAGCGCCTCTGACTCGGGAATTGAGCTCATCAATATCATCTTCAAGAGGATTAAGAGCTTTGTTTTGCCTGCAAGTAACAGAAGCAGTGTTCAGTAAACCAAGTTAAACAAACACAAAGTTCATGACAATCAGCCAAAACAACTCTAACCTTTCAATTTCTGAACCCATGTCTACCGCCATTTCTTTAAGCTCCCCGAGTATGTTACTCAAATCTGATAACGCATCGTCTTGCTTTGTTTTCTCATACTGTTATAGTCACAAATGATTTGTTAGAAATTCATATTTATAATCAGAACATTTAAAACTACTAATTTTTTTTATTTTTTGAGATGAGCCGAACATATTTAAATACAAAATCAACAAAGGTGCTACAACATTTTTCACTATTTATATGAACAACCCACTAAGCTGCTGCCTTGTGGCAGCTTGAAACTTAATTCTCTTTTTTTACTTTCATAATTTCCCTCTGATAATATATACTTACAAATCTAACCAATTGCACAACACTATCCCCAAGCTTGGTGGTTAGACGTGTTATACTCTCACTTAATGCAAGTTCAAGCCTCAATTTGAGTCAGTTTTTCAGATAATTTTGTTTTTGTTTTTTGATTCTTTGTTACTTATTCAAAAAAAAATTCCCTTTTCTTATTTTAATTTCCTGTTATTTTTACAATTTACCTAAAATTTCTAAATTTCTTAAATCTTAAAATAGTTATAATACTTGAACTAATTAATACCTGTGTAGCCGTTTCAAAGAATTCAGTTTTATTTTCCTTTATGTACATTCTTTGTGACTTTCAAATATACCATCACGAAGTGTTTTTTTTTTTAAAACTACGTTTCTTATGTTGGGATCCAATCTTTTGCCGATAACACGTGGCAAAACTTAGTTTCTTTTGTAAATAAACTTCTTATTTCGTAATGTATACTCTCAGTAAATGAACTTTTTGAGGGCCTCACTAGTTTTGTCCACAATTGCTTACCTTTTTTTAAAGATATGAGTATATGACTGCAAAACAATATAATTACAATTTTAAATAATATAACACAAATCCAAACTAAAAATTTAAATACCTCTACTTTTTGTAATGCGTTTGTGGGTTCAGGAGGTGGAGTTCTTGAATTCCTATGCCCCTTAGTCTGGGTGGTGGTAAGTCCAAGTTTTTCTCTTTGTTCCAAATGGGCACCCTTTCTTTGTGCAGGATCATCTGTAAAAACATCAAACATCCAACTTTCAATATTACCAAGAACAAATGAATTAATTATATAAAAAAAGGCATTAATGACAAGTTTATATTTTATATTCTAATCACCTCTGGTGGTCACAGGCCCAGTTATTGTGTGACCCTTCTTAGGCTTCCAGGTTCTTGAGAATATGCCCCCGAGACTTCCCAAAAGCTTCTCGCCCTGCATGAGAAAGTATAACTTCAAAATCTAGATAAAAGTTATTGATTTGCTGATTCGGGTTGTGTGTTATCTAAAACAGGTCAAATGGGTTGAATAAAAGAATTAGCTCAAATCGGAACGAGTCAAGGCTTAAATACGTTTTTTAAGCATGCAATCTTCAAAAGTGTTTTGAATCCTAAAATGTTGTATTTAATGATTTAGATTATTGCTGTAATAATAGCCTCCTTGTAATCAAGATTTACGCAACAATTACATAAGATAGAAAAAGACAATACCCTGCTAAGATCTTGTTCAATATCAGCAGCAGTCATGTGGGTCCTAGTGATCTGCTCACCCTGTTGATGCAAAGTAATCACAGTTTTAGTGGCATCTTCTCTTATGTTTTCTGCAATTTTTAAGGCACTATTGACTGTTTTTGTAGTTTCTTCTGCTTTGTAAGCAGCATAATGCTCCAATTCTTGTACATCTTGGTTTTCTAATCCACCAGAATCAACAAAATCATTTTTATATTTGTTTCTTGATGCATATGTAACTTTGTATCCAGATCCTTTAACGGCAACATCATCATCAAAGAGAGCAGTTCTTGAGTCTGGGACCAACACAGAAGGCTCAGATGAAGTTCTTCTTTCTGGGGTTAGGTTTGACTTTTTGCCTGACTCGTCATCAGAATCAAATGGGTTTGAAGCATGTTGACCTGGGAATCCAGGGTCAACTGAGTTGGTTTTAGAAATTCTGTGGTGGAAATGAGGTTTCTTGAGCCCAAACATGTTGAACTTTGCTAGATTTTGCAGTGTTTGATACACGATTTATACAAATTTAAAGAAATACTCCTGCAAAAAACAAGAATGGGACTCGGTTTAGATATAGTTTTGATGTTAAAAGATTGTAAAAGTATCACCAAGCATCATGAAATTTCAAGATTTGAAACATGTATGATTAACAAAATCAATTGCTTAAATTGAAATTTCAGAAATTTGAGATCAATATATTAAAACTCAATTATAAATGTTTCTATGTGCATAGAAATTCAGAAATACAAGGCAAAAGATGATCATGGCATGCTTAAAATAAAATTTAAAAATTCCAATAATAAATAATATATTCCTAATTAGTCTTTAGTCATAAACATTTCAAATGATTTACATGAAAATTTAAGGTCAATCAACCATAGTTATCATTAAAATGAAAAAAGAAACCGAGGAACAAGAATTATCAAGGAATAATCATGTTACCATGGTTCAATAATTCAATAAATTCATTACTAAATTGGGGGAAATAGTAAATTTTGACTTTTACTCAAATTGTTGATAACTTGTTGACTCCTAATTTTCCAAAATCAAGGGCACCAAACTCTTCATTACAACATTTAATCAAGAATTAGTTAGCCAAACATCAACAATCACGATTCTTTGGGAGGTCAATCAAAAATATATATATGTTGTCCAATTAATTTAGGTCAACCAAAATATCCTAATTCATCAAAGGCATTTTCATCATCCAAACAATTACAAGAAATCAAAGCAAAACCTAAGAGAAAACTCAAGAAACAAAAAACAAGAATGATTCGAAGAAACTGGATACAAGTAGTCCATAAATTGGAAGTTTGAATAAAATCCACGAAAATGAAACTTCCAAAAACAGATTATACAGTTAGCAAATGAGATTTGAAATCAAACTTAAAAAGCACAACAAGTATATGAATGAATTTGTGAAGTAATACCTGAGATTCGTGAACAGATGATTGGATTTGCGAGATGCAGATGAATATAAAGCAAATGGGGAAATTAAAAAAAAAATAAAAAAAATATGGTCTACGATCGGATTGACTGATGAAGGAATGGATTGAAGTAATATAGCGATGGATGGATGTCTGGAGCAGTTGAATAGATCAAAGAGGAGAAGCGCGTACCAATGTGGAATTTAAATTGGACTTTGGCCCTCACTTTTGAAATCATAAAACCTTGAAAAAGCCAACCTAAAGAAAAACCTCATTCATTTATATTTTATTATTTAATCATGTTGCAATATTTTATTTTCTAGAAGTTTTAGAAATAACTATTATTATTATTATTATTATTATTATTATTATTATTATTATTATTATTATTATTATTATTATTAACAGTAAAATTTTATTTTTTTTATTTTAATCTTAAAAGTTTAAATAGAATTTTTTTATTTTTTTACTGTAAAAATTGTTCTAACAGAATAATAATATACTTTTGTTTCTTTTATTTTAACACAAAAGTCTTGATAATATTGTTTGATTTTTTTGGTAGTATATATAACAATTTGGAGTGTTCTAAGTTTGAAAGCCAACTTTTAGTTTTTGTATTTTGCTATGGGTCTAATCTTCCTATCTGGTTCTCTGAAAACGGTGAAATCATATGTTCATAAGCACACTTAGTAGTGCAGACAGAAAATGCTTCTTTTTTCGGCCCCCCATCCCCCAAACTGTCTCACGAAGAGACGAATCCGTCGTTCATTGCTTAGGAAGCCAACATTTACAGTGACAGAGAGTCAGAGATTGAGCTTTGATGGAATACTTCAAGAAGAAATTCTAGTTATTTAATCTCAGATATACATGTATCGTTTTCATATGACACATATACCTAATGGGACTCGAGGCTATATACGTATGGTTGCTATTGATGTCTGTATTTGCAAGGCTGAGCAGATGAGAAATGTAAAAGGTTGTCGAGTCCTATGCATTCTCGTCGTGTGGTATATATGTCGATTACGCTATTGTTACTAGGAATAAGTAAATGAAATATTTGATTTGGTTAGTACGTTAATGCATGTGTCAAATATTATAGCGTGTATTTCAGGGATATAGTTGAAGACATCAACATAAAATGCGTAGATGATTAGAAGACTTGGTCCCATAAGTTGTATAGAGGTGGTTGTGTTGATTTTGACCTTTAGCAGGAACCTAGACAAATGAAGACTTTTCCTCATTTTGATTGGTGAAATCTAAGGAGGCCGAGTACTCATCAACCAAGCCAAGTACTCATTACTTGTAGTTTTTTTCTGTTTTTTTGGCTGTGGAAACCCATTTATGTTATAAACCCTCAGATCCCCTCCAATACCTGACTGACCGAGAGAAACATGTAAAACACGGCCACAAGCAACCGGATCGGTGGTCTTCAAGGAAAATTGCTCTAAGTGTGAATAGAACTTGAGACTTCTAGTTGTTTTTTATCTACTTTAGCCACTACATCACTTTTAGTTGATCAACCTAACAACGTCTATTCGTCTAACGACTTCTGCAATCATGGTATCCGTGAGATCAGAGTATCCTTATAACACAATATCTCTCTTGGAACGATATGAAATTTGCCTAGAGAGTGAGAGTACCGTTTTCCTAAGGAAAAAAAAATCAATTACCCTGCAGGGCCAACCATCATGAGCCATGTGTCACTTCAATCCCAACTACACCAAATAACTTTACTTTTAAACCTCTTAATATAATAATATATTAAGAAATTGAAAATGTCATCTTCACTAAACATATGTAATTCAAATATATTACACTTTTTTTTTTCTATTTCATTTGTAAATGCAGTTTAACTTGCAATTGAAATATTTTTTTATGTACAATAAGTGTGGGGCTCCTTACAAGAACAAGAATTAAGGATAGACGTATGTTGAGAACCATAAACATTCAACATGAAAGCAGCTTCAAGAGCTCAACAGACACCACCCTGTGTCCCTGTTAGTTATGGAAGTCAAAGAAAGTCAAATTAAGCCAGTCTTCAACAGAAAAGTCAATTTACATAAGTCAAAGAAAGTCATGTTGACTTTTTGTTGCAAAGAAACCATTGCAAGTGTTTGGGATTGTTCTTTCAAACAGATTATCTGATTATTGTGTCATTTGTATCAGTTTAAAGTGTTTGAATGAAAATTGGTTATCTCAGTTTAAATTTGAAAATTAGTTATCCAAACCAAGAAACTCAAATTGCCTAATCACTTTAGAAAGTAGCCCCAAAAACGATCTAATTATCAAACCTGAATTATCCGGTAGCTTAATCGGATAATTTAATTCAAAAACCTTCAAGGAAATAGTGTAGTGGTTAAAGTGAAGGAGGGACCTCAAGTTCAATTCCCACTTAGGGTGATTTTCCATGAAGGCCACCGACCCGGTTGCTAGTAGACAAACTTTACCTGTTCCTCCCGATTAGTCAGATGTTGGAGGGGACCCGGGGTTTACCCGTAAGTGGGTTTCCAAGGTCATTAAAAAAATTCAAATTCAATTCTTAATCACAAAGGAGAAGAAAGAAACAAAAAGACAAAAATAAAAAATACCTAAAATTAGAATGTCAATTTAATGTCACAAATCAACACCCTCATCAAGTCCTTTAGAACCAATCATCACATTTGAATCTATCTGTTTATCAAATTTCTTTTTCCTCCTAGCTTCAAATTCTTGAAACCCTTCCATCTGAGATCAAATTTTAGAAGTGATTGTCACGTTTGACCAAACTGATTTGACTAAATTGCAAAAATCAACATTGTCGAAGGAGAGATTAAAGCTTACTGATTGGAATTGATCCATAGATATGGGATTGTCATGCAATGAAATATTTTGTAGGGTCTTGCATGCCTTCAATAAACTTGGAGGTATCTATAGTGCAAATAGAATGTTTGGATGAATTAGTGTTGATTTAAAAAATATATATATACTCTAATAAAATTATGAAATTAAGGTAAAATTTTTTATAGCATATTGGATAATGGATATGGGACCAACAACAATTAAGCATCAAATGCAAAATTTATAACTAATTCATAATCCAAATGACTGGCCCTATTTGCGGTGCGCGCATATAATGTATATATTTGTCAGCCATCAAGTGACAAAAGTAAAATTGCACTAATTTTAACGTTAGTTTAATTAATTTTTGTGAAAATAATGTTAAAAGCGTTAGGTTGGTTGGTTGATTAGGCATCATGAGCCGGAGGTCTCATTGGAAGCAGTCTCTCTCTATTCCTACGAGGTACATGTAAGGGGCCGTTTGGTAACGTCTGAACCATTAAGCTTTGAATGGTTAAGATGTCTGAATGATTAATAGGGTCTGAACCATTAAGTGCTGAACTAGTCAAGATTGTTTGTTTTAGCATCTGAACCACAACCCTAAAACCAAAATATTTTTAGGATTGCTCGAAAACCCCCACCCCCCGTCGTCAATATCATCCATTTAATATACAAATTTTGAAGCAATCCATATAATCCTATTAACTCAATAGGTCTTCAATATATCCCCTTACTTTTCTTTTTCGTTGATATGTGAGCAACACTAGTGTTAATTAGGGATTTCAACATTAATCTGGACATTTTGATTTGGGGATTTTTACAAAAAATTTGAAGGTGATTTCTTAGATTGGGTTTCCATGGGGTTTTGCAGGTTTGATAAGGTGTGTTTCATGGCGATTTGCAGATTCGATGTGGTAGATTAACAGGGTGATTAACAACTTGTGAGAGATGGAGCAATGGGTGAGCGGCGGTGGTGGAGCAGCGGAGGAGCTGGCGGTCTGAACCACGGTCGACCAAGCTTCCAGACCCTCTTCTCATTCAGACTCCATCTCAAGTTCGAATGATTCAAACCTTGGGTTAGACATTGAAACCCATTCAGATGTGTTTTTTTCCCCTGAATCAAAGGGTCTGAATCTGAATAGTTTAGATGCATACCCATTCAGACCCAAACAAACAGCCCCTAAGACTGTCTACATCTTACCCTCCTCAAATCCTACCTTAGCATTGCTAATGGTGGGATATACTGAGTACGATGATGATGAATAATTCAAATAACAAAAGTAAATACTTGGCAAATGGAAGCTACCTGTTTCACTTTGTTATGGTCCAAACATAGTGACTTGAGGTGAACAAGATTGCAGACTGAAGAAGGGAGTTCTTCAATGAAATTTCCTAAAAATCCACAAATTTAGAAAGATGAAAAGATCAATTGGGGTTATGTATTTTTTTAAAGGTAGTCAAATAAAACAATTTAGGCCAAAAGAATAAGAATCCACAAATTTAGAAAGATGAAAAGATCAATTAGGGTTATGTCCTTTTTTAATAATGGTAAAATGAGTCATATAAAACAAATTAGCCAAAAAAGAATGAGCTCATAAGGGTCAAATAAAAAAATTTAGTTAAAAGAAATGATTACAAGTAAATAAAAAGTTTATCGTAAAATAAAATCAGGCCAAACAGTGGTCAAAAGCAGCCAAAAATGTATTTTATATGCAAACAAAAAAAATATCATAATTGAAATTTTTATTAAAATTACTCCTTGCAAAAGCCTTTTTATCTTTTCAAGAACAACAACATGATTTAAAAATATCATTACAATTATTACCATTTGCTTGTAACTCTTCTAAAGAAAAGCAGCTTCCAATAGATTCTGGGAGAAATTGCAGTTGATTATTAGATACATTTAACAGCAACAACTGCATTTTTTAAACCTCAATTAGATTCTATATTCAAATTAATCATAAAATTTAATTTAAATAAAAAATTAAGATTCAAAATTCACTTGTATACTAGTAGAGAACACTTACATTGCGCAAGCTTCCAATTGTTTCAGGTAGGGTGGTTAAGCAGTTGCCTGAGATGGATAATCTCTCAAGCTTCACCAATTGTCCCACTAAACAAAATTTTTTAAAAAATTATTTTAAAAAATTAACAAAATGCCTAAAATATAGAAATTTATGACTAAAGACACTCACTGTCTCTTGAAAATTGCAAGATTTTAGTTTAATGGGTTTAACCAGTAAATATTTAGCTCTGGTTAGTGGTTAGGTCCAGCTGGGTTGACCTAGAAAGCCCTTTATGTCCAAAATTATATTTTGTTTATAAATAGTGTATCAAATACAATAACAAAAATCATATTATTTTTAGTTTTAATAATATGACGTGTGGTTTTCAGAGTTTAAAACAAGATAAAAAAATAAAATTGCTACAAATTTCATTGGATGGAGGATAATTACATTCATCAGGCAAAATAGAAACTCTATTTTGATCAAGATTAATTAACTTCAAAGACTGAAGCTTTCCCATGTTCCTTGGAAGATGCTCAATTAGATTATCAGCCAAAATCTGAAAACAAAATTTTATTTTGTTATGGATCTATAATTTATAAATTATAACAAACTCATGGTAGTCAATAATAACTATTCATTACACATATTGCAGAGCCCCAAATTTTAGTTTTGTAAACTTGAAGGTTAGATAAAAAATATATGTATACACATATATTTTGAAAAAAAATTATATAAGCATAAGTGTAAGTTGTGGAACTTACCAGCCGTTGCATGTTTATTAACTTGCTGATCTCCTCTGGAATGTCAGCTGTTGTAGCAAAAAGACAGTTGGTGAGACAAATGTTTGTCAAATTCTGATTATTGTATGGGAAAATAAATAAAAATGAATAAAAAACACACTTTTGATGGAAATTTGATAGACATTTGCGAGATATAAGTGAAATCCCATAAAATTAGAGTAAAAGAATGACAATGTTTTGAAAACCAGGCCGGCCGGGAATCAAACCAGTCACATTCCTACTTCAATAGTTCAACTGGCCTAAACGGTCCCAAAATCTATACGACATGATATTATAATTATATCATTATTATTAGCTTATAATTATATAAAGCATATCACTTAAAAACTTAAAAAATCCAATATGAGTGAATAGTGATCAATAAGTCCCTAAAACATTGATAAAATCCAATAAAAGTCATATATAAAACACATATAAACACCATATAATGTTGAAGAAACAAAACAACAGAACATGATAAACATCAAACAAAATGTGATTCAATCTTCTTAAACAGAAAAATAAATACCTAATTTGTTGTTTGTTAAATCAAGCGTCCGTACTGATCTATCCAGCTCAAGAACTTCAACTGGAAATGACTGTTTCATCATCAAAGACACTAAATTTAGTCCCAAAACAACCATTTTGATCAAGATTTCAACAATTATCTCTTCTACATATCATCAAATTGGCTAAAATCCCTATTCATTTTCGCTAATGTAACAGTAAAAACACAGATTATCCAATTTCAAGATGAATTATCTGTTTGATATTATTACCATTAATCAAAAAAAAAAAAAATTATCAAAAAAAAAAACCCCATATATTTAAAAAGAAAAAAAAAGAAGCTAATTCAATAAAGGAAGAACATTGTAAGACATTTGTAGAAAAGACAAGAGAATTTGCCTTCAATTTGGCGTCGCGCAAGCCTACGATGCCGGTGGCGCTCCACCGTGACCGGCGGTCGGCTTTTGTATCAGCGGTCTTGCTGGCAACACAACCCATTAATCCTTGCTGGCGGATTCACCAAATACAAAGAGGGCTTCAAATTGTCTCCAATGAATCGATGGTTAAGAGGGATTTCTTGATGGGTTTGATCTTATTCGGTTGAAATCGAAATGAATCGCAGAAGAAAAAAAATGAAAGAAAAAAGAAAAGCAAATGATATCGCGAATTCGCGGTGACGATGAGATTGAAATGGGCGACTCTTTGAAGGACAAAAACATCGTTTCGGCGACTTTCCGACTGAAAAGGAAAACTTTTTATACATGGTTAGTTTTTTAAACTTTTTTTTAATATGATTGAACTCATTAACTTCAATTTTAAAAGGTAAACATCTGTCAAGTGAGCTAGTCTTAAGATCGTTTGGTAATGTCTGAATCATTAAGTGTTTAATGGTTAAAATGTCTAAACGGTTAAGATGGTTGAACCATTATGTGCTAAACGTACCGTTTAAGACTGTTTGGTTTCACGTTTGAATTGAAAATAAAAAAAGTAACCTTTTTTTTATGTTAAAACCCTACAATCAAGCCCACCACCTGGTCCCCCTCCCATCGCAGCCCAACCTCTGCCTCCCATCACACCCTGCCTCCGCCGCCCATCACAACCCCTTCTATCGAGCAGCGAGCATCGGTTGAAGAAAACGCGTGGTTGTGAAACAGAGCCGTCACCCACCGAGCTAAGCCCCATTGATTGCCGCGGTTGTCTCACCCTTGAGTCGTCGTCACCCTTCGATGGTTGTGAACCAGAGCCAATCGATTTAGAATCGTACTCCACACCCCTTGGTCGTCTTCACCCTTCGGTCTTTGTACATGCGGTGGAGCGGCGAGTGGCGACAGTGGAGAGGAGGCTGTGGCGGAGCGGAGGAACGATGATGCCGTGTTTTCAGTCGATTGGAGGAGCACCCATCGAAGAAGACGCATAAATGAGCGTGATTTAGAGCTTGGTTCCCATTCAGATCCTAATTTAGACGATCTGAATCTAAACCAATCAGATTCAGACCTATTCAGATGCTACCAAACAGCCCCTTATATTGGTTAGTTTATTATCAACTAGTATTTTCCCGCGCATTATGCTAATATTTCAAATATTAGAATGAAGTCATGGTCTAGTATATTATAAGACAAATATAAAAAGATGTCATAACGATTATCACTTCAACATAAAATTTTGAGTACTTCTTGTAAACAAGTTAGTCACTCCAAAAAAGACTGTTGTGCTTAATTGTAAAATTTAGCATAAAAAAATACAAACATAAGACCAACAATTAAAATAGAAAAAAAAAGAATAATTATTATTTATTTAAATAATAATATTGTTTGTAATCAATTAATAATAGTAAAAAAAATTAAAAACAAACTAAAACTCTCCTCACACAACTCAGTAATGATATCAAAATATAGACCTAAAAATCGGTTGCAATGAGTGTCAATTCATCCCAAAACGGCAAATCAAATCGTCGCAAAAACATGTGTCACTCCTAAGAAATACGAACGCAAACATAAGCACGTTATGCTATAAATCATAGAACGAAAATAACAAAAAAAAAGTTTTTAGATTCGCAAAATCTAACATAAAAAAGAATACAAACATAAGGCTGAGAAATAAATTAGAAAAAAATATCTAATTATTTATATTATTTAACTACTACTATTATTTAATTATTAATATTATTAAACTATAATTATTATCTTATACTAATAAAAGAATAGCATAATCTGTCACTTGTAAATCTATCGTGAAGTCAACTTATGATTTTTCAACCTCTCTCTTTTCTTAATGTCTTTCTGTTAATAAATAATTTTATGTTTCTCTCTTTCATTAATGTATTTCTCTTCAGTAATAATAAATAATAAAATTATGGTTAAAATAATAAAGAGTAAAATGTCATTTTAGTCACATTGGTTTGGCAACTTTTGCCATTTTAATCCAACAGTTTAAATTTTGCAATTTTGGTTATTATGGTTTCATTTTATTGTCATTTTTGTAATTATGGTTTTCATTTTATTGCTATTTTAGTCCAGTTAAATTTAAACTTTTGAACTAAAATGACAAAAATTACCAAACCACAGAGACGAAAATGACAATAAAATGAAACTATAATGACCAAAATGGTAAAATTTAAAGTATTGGACTAAAATGACAAAAGTTGTCAAACCATGGGGACTAAAATGACATTTTACTCAATAATAAAATTGCCTACTTAAACAAATGAAATAGCTAGGTCTTTTATTAAGCATGTATATCATAAGTTTGCCATAGTGCACATTTCACCATTTTAACACACAGACCTTAAGTCATTGCGAAGAATGTATCAAACATTTTTAGGCTACTATATGATAATATGTTTAATGTATGAAACTACTTTTATCCTAATATAAAATCATATAAACAAATAGTATCACAAAGCATGTAAATCAAGTCTACTAGATCTACAAGTTTGCATTATGTATATGTTTTGAACTATATAAATAAGATCTTACGTCATGTAAGTTGTCGTAACAACAAATAAATATTTACGGTGTAACGCAAACTTACACTTACTTTAAATCCCAAACGATGATGAATTTGCACAAACAAATAAAAGAACATAGTTTTGCACATGTATAATAAAGATTTTGAAAAAAAACCCAAAGATTCGGGTTGATCTTGTCGGAGTTAGTCTTGTTTCCTTAGTTAAGGTGAGTTAACGACGGATTCTAACCATACACACACACACACACACGTAGGGTGTGGTTACTTTGTTAACCCATTTTATTGCGTTAACCGAATAATTACATCTTATTACTTTGGGGCACACATTAAAGTAAATTTAAAGTTGCATGTTTCTTCTTCTTTTTTATCTATGTAAGTGTACCCTACATTATTTACATTAATTAAAAAAGAAGAAAAATCTGCACCTTTAAATTTATTTTAATGTGGGCTCCTCCGTTAACGCAATAAGAAAGGGTTAATTTTTTTTATCATCTTTCTTTATATATATATATATATATATATATATATATGTGTGTATATAGGGGATGGTTCCTTTGTTAACCCACTCGTATTGCGGTAACCCGTTGTCACACCCCGAGCCGGCGGGTTGGATCGACTTTCCCGTCGGGCAGAAGGTTCCCAGGGCGCGATATCGTGAGTGATAATCGAAATGATCAGATTGTTTACATTGCACATGATATATAACTGAGAAACTACTAAGTAAGAATAGAATTACAAAGTTAAATTACATCAGTCAAGTTCATAATTTAACAATGTAAATCTACTATCACATCATAATTCTTCTATCTTGTATCTGCACAAGATATACAAAATAAATCTGTAAACTGATGCTTCAAAATATGCAGGTCCAAAAAGCTAGATCCACTAACTGGTATCCTAGTCCAAAAGTAATAACTCCTTAGTTGACCTGTTCGTCACCTGAGAAGTCATGCAAAAATAAAGCCAACACATGGTTGGTGAGTTCATTTAGTTTTATAAAAATGAATTTGAATAACCTGAATGACAACTGTGACAATCCGGCAATTCCTGGATAACCCCGTTAACCAGAAACTAACATAAACGACTCAGAAGTGAATGAAATCAAAATAGAAGGACTAAAATTAAATAAAATCAACCTCAAAAGACTTAAATTACAAAGATTTAACTCATAAAGGGTTGAAATTGTGAACTTTGACTTTTATAAGTCAAAATTCGGCCAAATGGTTAATTTAAATTCGAATTTCACATTAATAATCAATTATAACCGAATTAAACCTTTAATTAACACACAATGATGATGATTAACGGCTAACATCAGTTACTAACACCATAATGGTCGAAATTAAACCAATTAAAGATCATAAAGTCGAAACCGTTACAAATGCATATCAAATTCGCATTACTCGACTACAAGTCATCAAATTGGACTCTATAATCACCTAGTCGGCATACTTAGAGGATTAAGAAGATATCAATTTGATCCTAGAAGTCTTGAACAGAAGAAATTGATTTGGGGGTGACCGAAACTCAAGCCTAAGGTCGATCTACTTCAATTTGACATCAAATCAAGTAAGTGTTCACTCCTAAACAACCTAAAATGGCCGAATAAACAAACCCCTAACATAATTTCAGTTAACATCATCGAATTGATAAAGTTCATATTCTAGGGTTCATCTTTGAAACCGAATTGGGGGTTTTTAATAGAACGGAGTCAAGAATCAAATTAAAATATATGGGTAGCTTCGGAATCATTAGTTTAATAAAAACCACATGCTAAACTGATTAAAAAATAACGAATTGATTGAGTTTGAGTTCTAGGGTTCATCATATGAACGAATTTGGGGGTTTTGATTCAAATGGATGCAAAAATCAAATTAAAAGGTACCATTAGTTTCAGAGGATTTCGATTTAGATAAATCCTATGTCAATTTTGGTTAAAAACATCGGATTCAATAAAAACCGGTTCCACGTTTTGAATAGAAAAAACGTTTTGTGGTTTTTAAACAAATATGATCTAAAAATTCAATTAAACAACACTGATAGTTTCGAAATCTGTTATTAGATGAAAACTCTATGAGTTTACAGTTCAATTTAAACGAATTCGAGCAATTTGAATCGGGTATTGACAAACACGAGTTCGGTTATATTTGGAGACGATTAAACCACTACAACTTAACTTAAATTCGAATTAAAACCATATACAAGTTCGTTTTGATGATTGGAATAAAACCCCTATGATTTTGGGGACGATCAGATTCGAATTAGGGGCCAATCGGACTTACATGGGTTCGGTTATGGTTAACAAAGAGGGAACCGGTCAATTTATGTTTAAAACCATTTAAATAGGAATTTGTTAACAAAAATTAAATCAGAGGAGATGGTAAGGGGTGAGATTGATGAACGACAGGTCGCGGGTTCGAATCTGAGGACCATTGGGTTTTGAGATTTAAACCTATTTTTAGTATTTTGTTCATAACTCGCTCATACTAACTCCGATTTAAACCGTTCAAGAGGCGTTGGAACCGAAATGGAATTTCGAACGTCATTAAACAATAAAATTTATATTTTAACTCGAAATCATAAGTCGCGTATAACTACGCGTGTTTAAACGACATTGTGAACAATTTAAACAAACAAACTCGAAATTATACGTACTTTCGTATGAACGTTTCAAATGACTTAATATACGTGTGTTAACACGTATGAGACCACAAACACAACTTGACATTACGAATAACGCGACGTTATTGTAATGACACAGATTTTTCGTAGAAGGTTGTCTATGCGAATTTTCAAGCACGTGATCATTCT
Organism: Mikania micrantha; assembly: GCA_009363875.1. Classification (NCBI taxonomy): domain Eukaryota; kingdom Viridiplantae; phylum Streptophyta; class Magnoliopsida; order Asterales; family Asteraceae; genus Mikania; species Mikania micrantha. The sequence continues at coordinate 54,644,856 of CM018684.1, forward strand.
GTTAGCTATCAAAGGTGCGTACACGGCCCTTTTTACATTTTACTGTTTTGGGGGAGAAAACATGTGCAAACAAACTCTTTTGGATACATGTCATTTCCATGTGTTAGCTGCTTACTATAAGTGTGCACATAACACTCAAAGTCCTTATACATTGAACCGTTTAGTTTGCCGTAGTGCAAAGCGTGGTAGTTGAAGATAGATCTATTGGGTTTGACAAACCTCACTTGGTAGATAGGATCTACTCAAGTGTTTAACTAGCCAATACAACATTACTATTGTTTGTGTTAGACAATAGTGGAAAGGCAAAACATGCAATAGCATGCAACAGTCAGCTTCGGTGTCAACCACTTATGTAAATAGTACAATGACTAGCTATCATGACTATGCAATGTGTGATTATGTTATCTGCAACATTTACATTTCAAAAAGTTGTTCAAACATTTGTGATTACTACCGATCAAACCTGTGTATGCACCAACCTTTGTGTTGACTTGATTTACGTGTTTTCTCAGGACGTTAACGTACAAGAACAAGCAAGCATGGACTAGGAGATCGAGTCTCATGCATATCTTACTTCATAGTTGTTTTGGATTTGAAAATTTGAGACATTAGTATTGTAATTTACATTTTGCAAACATGGGATTGTTTTACTTTTTACAAACGCTTCCGCAATGCTTTAAACTCTGAATTTTTCAATTAAGACCAAAGTTATGTTTGAAAAGCATATAGAGGTCTTCGTTATGTCTAATGATCTGAGATCCAGGTTTGTCATGTCCCAAACGGTATGATCCGTTAGTTGAAAATTGGGGGTGTGACAACAACCTTAACCTCACCATTAACCATCTATACCATCCAGTTCAGTATGCTTATATATAGGGCATATGTAGGGTCGAACTTACTGCCCGCCCAGCCACCGTCCCACCACATACTAAACCACATGATATATTGTTCCTGGTGATAATTAAGCGTTTCATCCCACATCTTTGATTCCATAACTATTGATCCATAGAATTTGATTACCCTGAAAATGTTTACCTTCATCCCCCGAAATGACAACCTTAACCTCATCAACAACCACCTATGTTATTCATTCAAGTATGCTTATATATAGGGCATATGTAGGGGACAAGCCCCAGCCACCGTCCCACTACATACCGGACTGCTTAGCATATTGTTGTTAATGATAATTAAGCATTTCACTCCATTCACCTTCAATTTAGATTTTGATTTCCACAAATAGATTCACCTTTGATCTCTTGAGTTCACCATGTATTCATGATTACCCCAAAGCATTTGTAGAAATATAATATTAAATGAGTAATTAAATAAATAACTAAACATTTAAATACAACTAAGACATGATGATTGGGCCTTATTTGACTCAATCAATTAGACTTAGTTGTTGGTGGTTGTCCAAGTTGTACCCTCTCACAAGTGGCCCATATCAGGCATGACCCACAAGGAGTCTACCTGTATGTGTCGGGACATTAATGATGCCCATATCAGCTTGACCCATTGGTCTACTGTACATGCCAGGACTTTAAGGATATCCTTTTATTCTTGATCTTCTTTGATTCTCCTGATTTTGATTTGTTTAATAGTTTCCGTTATTGCCCATATAGCTTGACTACAAGAGTCTACTATTTATGCCGGGACTTTCCGTGTGTTACACGTGGTCTTGATTTCCATACAACTGACATCCACCTTAGATTAAACAATTAATGATTTCATTAGATTTTAATGATTTCATTATTTCCATGATTCACACACGGTTATGATTCCCATGATTCACTTGATTCTCTTGATTCTGATCTTTTGATTTCCATGATTCCACAATGATTATAGATTCTTGATTTGGATCCTTAGTTTACTGATCACACACTGGATTAGATTCCATTGCATTTGATCTTTAGCTTAATTCTTTTGATTCCACTTTGAATTTAGATTCTTGAATTTGAGCTTGATGGACTAAGGGTTTGTTTAGAGTTTTAGAATTAAGGTATTACTCGTAAGAGTAATTTAATTCACTTGATAGCTCAATCCGTATAGCAATTTCCTAGACAGGAGTCTAGGAGTATAACAACATATATAAAGCATATAATAAATAAAAGCATATACGTAAAACAGTTTAAATAAAAAGATTTACGCATGCTTCTCAGCCCCGCGTTTGAAAACAAAAATGTTTAGAAAAGGGGCAATGAACTCACCTGTGTTGCTGTGCAAATGATATATCATAAAATGCGCGCTCTTTGTTGTAGCTTAGGTTTCTTCGGTTCCTGAGTTGTGTTTCAAAAGAATTCGAATACGATAAGTATACGTATTAGTCGTCGCATCTAAGGCTTGGTCTCAATGTGCAGCTAAGTGTCCTATGTTACTATTGTGCTTCTAATATTTCATTTAACTAATCTAACTTAACTACCCATTTGTAACCATCATCCCACAAATAAACCATTACAAGTTCTAAATAACATGTTTTTAAGTTTAATTTACTTTAATTTAAATATTAAGTCATGACCATTTATTTTAATTAATTAAAACTTATAAATCATTTTCTCTTAGTAAAACATAATTAATTTAAATGAAAAGGCTTTTAACTTATGATGGGCTTAAGTTAAACCCATTGGGCCAAACTCGGGCCCGTTTATTAGCCGTTGATTTCCCCAAGTGATTTCTTTCATAAAAACCCAAATGATTTTAAGAAAGACTAAGTATACACATGATGGGCCCTTGGGCCAACTTCGGGACCATTATTAGTCTTTGTGTGTCCCATGTTTATTGCTCAAACCTTTGAATACTTTGGCCTAAATAATTCAATGAAATCGTTTAGATTCAAGAAAATCATACTTAGGATATCCATACAAAATGTTCAATGTATAAAAAAAAACATAACTCACAATTTATACCCATTATGTAAAAGGTGATAGTCCTTAAGCTTTAATGCATGCTTGGATATACTTATTCTCAAGTCCTAATTTACAAGATCTCAATTCAGTCGGCCCCAAGGTCCGAGGCATAGGGTTCGTCTCTAACTAAGGTTCGGTCAAGAGTCACAATGAGCATTCAATGCATATTCACAAATGAGTCCAACCTTCATGCATGTTTATGTATAATACTCTTGCATGAACTCATGTGGTTCGTCCAGATAGGTTCGCTACATTCAGAAAGTTTATGGGGATCTAAGGTTCGGCCAAAGGTTGGTTCGCCCTCCCTAGGTTCGCTCTACCCAAGGTTCGCTTCGAGGAAAGGGTTCAGCTCTCATGAAGTTCACAGTTCCATGCATGCAAGTTCGTGGGTTTAACAGGTTCGGTTGGGCCTGGTTCGGCTGCCATGGGGGAAGGTTCGGCCCTTCCTTTGTCCAGTCCCTGAAGGTTCGGCCAAGAAGGTAACTTCGGCTGGCCATGGTTTGTTCAAGATAAAAGGTTCGCAGCTCCATGGAAGGTTCGCACATGGGAGGTTCGGTGAGCTTGGGTTCGGCCCAGGAGAATCCTAGGTTCGGCTAGGTCCTTTGCCCAACTCCATAAGGTTCGGCTCTTAGATTTCTTCCACGAACCCAGCCCCATCTTCTTCATCTTCATCCCTAACCTGTTGCAGGTTTGTTTCGAATGGTTCCTAGTTGTTTACAGTGGCTATCTTGACGTTTCTAAGTATTTAAGTTGGCTAAAACAATAATGAATTCAAGAATTTGTGGTTCCTACCCAAAAACCGAAACAAAACTAACAATTTACCTCAAAATGGTGGATGAAAGCTTAGATCCATTGTACTTTCGTGGTCTACGTGATGAGATGGTCGTTTTGACACTAAGAATGCTTGAAATGGTGGAGATTTGGATGAGAAATCGTAGAGAGAAGGTGGAGAATAAATTTCTAGAGAGAGAGGAGAAAAACGAAAATGGAGGTGGAAGATGAGGTTGGTGGTGGTGGGTATAGACATAAATGCTTCATTAATGGTTTAGAAAATACCCGCTCGATTTGGTCTCGTTCGGTTTCGCGTAAAATGCCGTTTCTTTGTACTTTTCGTAACGAAAACGACTCGGAATTAAAATAAGATTTACAATATCAAATTAGGTTGTGATTCCTAATAAATTAACTAAATATCGTTCATTTATTTTAAATTTCTGAAATATTTAAATTAACTATTTAAAATCGAATCGTACAGCCATCGCGCGTATTCGTTCGAATCGTCACCCGTACGAACACGACGATAACTATACTTTTCAATATGGTTTTCTATTTATCGGATATCGTTCAGAACGTTAAACTTTCAGATTTATTCGTACAGATCGTCACCTCTACGAATAATCAGTCGGTTTAGCATTCACGTAACGACATTCGTGTTGTTTTGTTCTGTGAAGCCTCACATACGTTTATACATAATAAAATCCTAACACAAAATCACATGATGGTTCTGTGTTGCCAAATAATTATCTGACTGATGAACCATGTATTCTGAGTTTTGTTTCTCTGAATTGATTTCGAATTCACTGTTTGATAACATAAATGATAACGATATATGATATGAACATGACCTGAAATGAAATATGTATAACTTGTACCTGATTACTATTCTTGTTACTGTTTGAGATCACTGTTCCGGTACGATTCCGGCACTGATGTTACACCTGTATAACTCCTCCAAGATCAATCCAAATCTTTCTTTTCTTTTTTTAAATGTCATTATTACACATAAACAACACTTTCTTATTTTATGTGTATGTGTAAATTCATTACCGTTTAAGATTTAAAAGAAGTGTAAGTTTTGGTTATATTTCGTAATTGTTATACCTGAAAAAATTTAGTCTTATATTTCAGAATAATCCAGGATACAGAATATTTCGGGATAAGTAGGAATATTTGGGATTATAATTTTCCATTGACTGATAATATAATAAATAAATAATGATGTTATGTTAATTGTTATTATTTATTTATTTTAACATGTGCTACTAAAGTTTAAAATCAGTCAACAGAATAGTTAAAACCACTCCTCCTATTTTGCCAGAATAAAGAGAAAAACGTGGACAATGTGAAAAACCCATCAACGGTCATGTGGAATATGGACGCATGATCTGGAAGTAGAGCGTAGAATGTGGAACAACATTAAACTACCGTTGTAATCTTTTATATTATAAATTGAGGCAATTATCGATCTAGGAACACACAATCACTCAGCTTACTGTTGCTTATTTCTCGATTATATTTGCAAGATTCATAGTTCTGAACACTTGGTGATCGATTGGTTGTGCTCTTGTATTGTAATATAATTTCTTTATATATATAAACTAGGCAGAGTGACGATTGTCACCTATGAGGTTTTATGCCGGAAATCATAAGGGACTAAGGGCTTTTCCTCGTATAAATCTCGTGTGTTCAGCTGTTTTTCTATTTTATATTCTGAAATATCCCTAGGGATCCTCAGGGATATTATTGTTAAAACTTATTCACAAATTGTTTTCTTGATTATAAAACACAATTCCCCACTAAACTAATTCGGTTTTGCTAAAAGTTATACTTGTTAATTTTTACCCGAAACAATTTGGCGCCCACCGTGGGGCAAACTTGTGTTTTTTTATAACAAAAACCTGGTTTAAAGGCGTTTTCAGAAGAAACATATTGGAAGATGGCTTCACAACCGAGATCAACTGCTTCATTACCTATTGTTTCTGCTACTACTACTAATGTGTCCTCGCAGATTCCTGTTTTTTCCAAGAAGTCTGATAATCCTAGCAATCCTGGGAAGAAAGCCACATTTGTAGCCGAGAGTGTTCCATTAACAAGGATGACCACTTCTGCTCCTATACTTGTTTATAACAATGATATTCTGAGTATGTTCCAACAGGTTCAGCAGCAAATGTTGGATCAACAAAGAATGAATAAAAGGCTTGTAAGGGAAATGGAAACTTTGAGGACTGAAAAGAATAAGCAGATCGAAACTTCAACTCCATTGGCTCCAAGTATCCTGGATTTCGGGACATCAGGAATGTCTGGGAATCATTCCGGAGACTTCATTCCCATGCAGACTAGTCTCGGGGATCCTTCGGGATCCCAAGGGTCAAGGATATCTCGGGATAATACCAATATCCTGGGAACTTCTTGCCTAACTCCCGTTACCAGCAATACTTTTAACTATTCTCCTATTGATACAACTAACTTTGGATCTTTGCAGGAATCAGGGCTAACTCCCCAAGTGGCTAGAAAGATTCAGAAACTCTGGGATATGATCTTTAGTGTTCCTGGAGTGGTGAAGCCTATTCCTGAGGTTCCTGTCACAACCCACAGGATCTCTAGATTTGCTCCACCAATATGTGATGCTGAGATCCAAAGAGATTACAAACTCCAACCATGAAGTTGTATGATGGTACCACAAACCCTGAAGAACATGTGGCACAGTATAGGGAAAGAATGGAGACTAACCCTATACCCCCACATTTGAAGGAAGCATGCTTATGCAAGGGATTCGGCTCAACATTGACAGGGGCAGCCCTGAAATGGCTGCTTAATGTTCCTCCCTATTCAATAACTTCATTTGCTCATCTGATTAATCTATTTAACAGTCAATTTTCTTGTAGCAGCACCTATGAGAGTTTGACTAGTGATCTCTACAGGGTAACCTAGGGATCTGATGAATCCCTCAGGAGTTATGTCAACATGTTTGGCAGAGATTCCCTGGATATCCCTAACCTTGACATCACTACAGCTGTTCAAGCATTTAAGATGGGTTTACAAAGAGACTCACCATTTTATGATGACTTGGTTATGAATCCTTGCAGGAACATGGACGAAGTTCGAAACCGTGCATTAAGGTTCATTAGATTGGAGGATGATAAAGAAATCCAGAAGAGGATCACCACAACACCTCCCAATTATCAAGGAAAAAGAAAATTGGATTCTCCTACCAGCAAGTCATTCAAATCTAAACCATACTACAAGGCTGATTACCATAAGATCAATTCTGTGGATGAAGATGAGGATGATGAAGAATATCAGAGGATATCTGACTATTGTTTTTCTATTGATATCCTTGAATTAATGTGTGCTATGCAGGACTTAGGTGAAAAAGCTAGGTGGCCACCGAAGGAAAATAAGTTTGCAACAAGGGACAAATCCAAGTGGTGTGCCTTTCACGAAGACTTCGGCCACATAACCGATGATTGCATTGCACTAAGGAAGGAAATAATCTATCTGCTAAGCAAAGGCCATCTCATGGAACTACTGGGGGAAAAGAAAGAAAGAAGACAATACGGATTCCCAAAAAGAGCAACATCCCCACCTAAGGATGCAAAGGTAATAAACTTTATTTCTGGTGGTTCTGACATTTGTGGTACCTCTTATTCTGCAGCTAGGAAACATGCTAAAGAAGCCAAGATGGATAATGGAGAGAGACCCACAAAGACATCAACACTTACCACTGAAACAGTGGTGTCCTTTGAAGAACAAGATCGCGAGAATATCCTGGATCCTCACCATGATGGGTTAGTCATTACATTATATGTTGCTAACCACTGGTTGGATTCAGTGGTGAAGCTAAAGCCACTGTTGGAGAAATCAAACTACCGGTATACATCAAGGGGGTAAACTCTATGCAGCATTTTTGTATTATAGATTCCCTATCCTGTTATAATATTATACTAGGTAGACCTTGGATACATGACATGAAAGATCCCCTCGACCTATCATCAGTGTGTCAAGCTGCCAACACCATGGGGAGTAGTGAAGATCAACAGTGATCAGCAGGAAGCCAAGGAGTGCTATTCATCCTCGATGAAGGGAACAACTAGACTTTCATCAACATAGCAATCAAAGTGCGAACTTGGTGATACTCAGGAATATAGGGAAAAGGAAGTAAAGGAAGTACCTCTAAACCCCGATGATTCTGAGGTCAAGGTCCTTATGGGGACAAATATCCCTGAGGATATTGAAGAGAAACTGATTTCTTTTCTGAAATCAAGAGTTTCCACATTCGCATGGAAACATGAGGATATGACAGGGATATCCTCAGATGTCATTACACATAAGTTAGGGATAGATAGGAATATTAAGCATGTTCACCATAAAAGAAGGAAGTTTGCACCCAAAAGAAATCTAATTATTCAAGAGGAAGTAGAGAAACTCCTCAAAGCGAAAATGATTAGAGAGTTGAAATTTCCAAAGTGGCTAGCCAATGTAGTCGTGGTACAAAAGAAGAATAGAAAGTGGAGAGTATGTGTGGATTACACAGACCTCAACAAGGCTTGTCCTAAAGACCCCTTTCCATTACCACATATAGACTCTATGGTAGATGCAACAGCAAGACATGAAATGTTAACTTTCATGAATGCATCAGCAGGCTTTCAACAAATTCAAATGGAACCTTCGGATCAAGAAGATACAACATTCATGACGCCAACAGGGATATATTGCTATACAGAAATGACATTTGGCTTAAAGAATGCTGGAGCCACATACCAGAGACTTGTTCAACATGATGTTCAAAGTGAAACTGGGGGACACTATGGAAGTGTATATTGATGATATGGTGGTCAAGTCGAAGATAACTGAGAATCACCTTAAGGATCTTCAGGAATCCTTCGATATCCTGAACCACTACAATATGAAGCTTAATCCATCTAAGTGTCATTTCGGGGTGAGATCAGGAAAATTCTTGGGATATATGGTCACTAAAAGAGGAATAAAGGCCAGCCCAGAACAAATTCAAGCAATCTTAAACCTCAAATCCCCAAAGAACATAAAAGAAGTGCAAAGACTAACAGGAAGGATAGCTGCACTCAACAGATTCATCTCAAGATCTTCTGAAAAATTTAAAGGATTCTATGATATCCTTAAAAAGAATAAGAAGTTCCAGTGGGAGGAAGAGCATGAGAAGGCACTTCAGGATCTAAAGGAATATTTATCCTCACTGCCGTTGCTCATGAGACCAGAAGATGGTGAACCACTATCATTGTACTAAGCAGTATCCCAAACTATTGTAAGTGCTGTGTTAGTTAAGGATCATCAGGGATCACAAAATCCCGTGTACTATGTTAGTAAAAGCCTAGTAGATGCTGAAACTATATATTCTCACTTAGAAAAGCTAATTCTAGCTTTGGTCATGGCATCAACCAAGCTTAGGCATTACTTTGAGACACATAGAATACACATTAAAACAAACTATCCTATTAAATCCATATTGAGAAAACCTGAGCTATCAGGAAGGATGGCAAAATAGTCAGTAAAACTCAGTACTTATGATTTAATCTATGAACCAAGGACAACAATTAAGTCACAAGCATTAGCAGACTTTGTGGCTGATTTTAGTAATGATCTACAACCAGAAGTGGATCTAGAAATCAAACTCTTAGATGAAGATACTGGAGAGTGGACTTTGTTCACAGATGGATCTTCAAATGTGAGAGGAACAGGACTAGGCATCATACTAAAATCGCCACAGGGGGACATAATACCCCAATCGATTAGTTGTGAATTTCAAGCAACTAATAATGAAGCAGAATATGAAGCCCTAGTAGCAGGACTTCAATTAGCTAGGGATATGAACATCAGAAACCTACATGTTTTTGTTGATTCCCTACTGATAGCCAATCAATTTAACGGTTCTTACACGACTAAGGGAGATAAATTGGCGAAATACTTAGAAATAGTTAAGGATATTTCAGGATATTTTTACAAATTTGATATCACTCAAGTGCCGAGGGATGAGAATGCCGAAGCAGATGCACTGGCAAACTTAGCATCATCCCTAAGGATCCCTGATGATATTAATATTCCTATCATTCATATTTTAAGACCAGCAATAGATATGCAGGATATAGATCAGAATATTGAACCCGAGAATACCGAGGTTTATCACTCAAAAGCACATGAAATATCCTGGACTATCCCTATTAAGAACTACCTTCAAACAGGAAAAATACCTGATGAAGAAACAAATCCTAGAGCTTTTAAAGCAAAAGTATCTAGGTACACTATCATATGAGATATCTTATATAGAAAGTCAATATCAGGCCCATACTTAAGGTGTTTGGAAAAACCCGAAAGTTTGGAAGTAATGAAAGATATCCACGAAGGAGATTGTGGAAATCACATTGGAGGTAGAGCATTATTCTCAAAGATCCTGAGAACATGATACTTTTGGCCAACCATGAGAAGACATGCAATCTCTTATTCTCAAAAGTGTGATGCTTGTCAAAGACATAGCAATATACTTCATCAACCAGCTGAACCTCTACATCCAATAGTCTCATCATGGCCATTCATGAAATAGGGAATGTATATAGTAGGAAAGTTACCCAAAGCACCCGAAGGAAAGGTGTTTATGCTTGCTATGACAGATTACTTCTCTAAGTGGATTGAGGCTGAAGCCTTTGTGCAAGTTAGAGAAAAAGAAGTAATCTTATTCATAAAGAGAAATATCCTGACTAGATTTGGGATACTCGCTGAAATCACTGGTGACAATGGATCTCAGTTCATATGCAAAAGGACTACAAACTTTTGTGAAAGCTGGGGCATAAAGATGATAACCTCTACACCTGTTCATCCTCAAGCTAATGGTCAGGCTGAGTCAAGAAACAAGATCATTATCAATAACCTTAAGAAAAAGTTGGGATCCAAGAAAGGAAAATGGGTTGAGGAACTTCCATTGTCCTATGGGCTGATAGAACAACCACAAAGAATGCAATTGGTCAAACACCATTCTCTTTAGTGTATGGTTCTGAAGCTGTTCTCCCAACTGAAATGGTTATCCCTATTGCAAGATCAAGTTTGCAAAATCTAGAATCCAACAAAGAAGTATTATCTGAGGATCTAGATACTATTGACGAACTTAGGGATATTGCAAGAATAAGGATGGCAACATATCAACAAAAGATTGCCAAATCCTATAACAAGAATATTAGGATACGAAGATTCCAAGTTGGAGATCTGGTTTTAAGAAAGACATTTCAAAACACCACCAATCCAACTGATGGAAAACTTGCTCCCAAATAGGAAGGACCTTACAAGATCTAATCCGAAGCCGGAAAAGGAGTATACAAGTTAACCAACATGGAAGGAGAACCTCTTCCAAGATCTTGGAATGCCATTCATCTTAAGTTATACTTTATATGAAACTCATTCTATCAAACTATAAAGGATCTTTAAGTTATAATCTGTAATCTTATTTCTAATTATTATGATATATTCTTATATATTCTTGTATATTCTTAATTATCTTGCTGCTAACCTAAGCATCTGAGGGGCATCAGGAATCCTGATTCCCAGCTATGCAAAAATCTTACTGTTTTGTACGTATAGCAGGAGAAGAGATGAGACTTTATGTCTTAACCCAAGTTCTGACCTGAAATCAGAACTTGATGAAGACCCCGCACTGACTTTATGTCTAGCTGCAAAGTTTTGACCTGAAATCAAAACTCAAGAGACTTTTGTCTCTCATGAAGACTTAGGGTTCATACCCTCGCCAGTTGTGCACGTTTATCCTGTTATAGTCTGAGATAATGGGACCAATACGCGCATGAGTGGCTGACAATTTCATTATCGAGGGCTATAACTAAGGATCCTCCGAAATATCCCGTTATAGTTGGAGATTTTGGGACCAGTACACGCATGAGTGGCTGACAATTTCATTTTCAAAGACTATTACCAGGGATCCTCCGAATTATAGCATTCATATGTTATACAACCAGGCCTTAGTCGCCAGTATCCCGGCCTTAGTCGCCAGTATCCCGGCCTTAGTCGCCAGCATTCCGGCCTTAGTCGCCAGTATCTTTCGACCTTGTTGCCAGTATTCCGGCCTTAGTCGCCAGTATTTTCGGCCTTAGTCGCCAGTTTAATCGGCCTTGTCGCCAGTACCTTGGGCTTGTCCCAAGTTTTCTTGTTTTTCTATTTATGCAGAACTGATTTTCAAGGATACTTAGTAATATTGCAAAATACTTGGGGATATTCAGTTATGGAATTCTTATAATATTTTGACAGGAACAAAGAAGACTTTGAACTAAACCTGTTATCTCTGGAAATTGGTATTTGTTTCTCAACCATTCTTTATTCCTAAATTATTTTCTATATATATGCATTGTGCTTAATTTTACTTAGGAATATGTTGAACACTTCTATGATGAACCAAATTATTAGATACTTAATGTACTAATATAACTTTAGACTAATGATTATATTTAGACATATGTCTAAGTTATATATATATATATATATATATATAAGCATTCAAGTAATTAAAACCTTAGTCGAATTAGGATAAGTCTAGCTTGAATTATTCCTAATGATTCCTAAGTATATCTGATATAGATTAAACTTAAGAAAAAGTATTCTAAAAATGCCTCAATAGAAATATTGAGAGTGTTTGAACATATTAAGGCGTGTATAATTAGTTTAGACATATTCGAAACCTAATGAAAATTGTACAAGGATTAATTACATATATAACCTGCGAAATAATCAAAATATTATTGAGAATACTCAAGGATACTTGAAAATTCATAAGAACAACATTCAAAATACTTCAGGATATCTAAGGATATCTAAAAACTAAATAACTATATAAAACGCAGAAATACTGCCAAAGATACTAAATGTCATATTAACAACCCAAAAACAGTTAAAGGATTAACATATCAAGCTTCGCCATGAAACTCATGGTCCCTCCACTTGATATGTTAACAAAAGTTAAAGTAAAAAATCAAGGCTTCGCCGTGAAAATCATGGTCCCTCCACCTTGATTTTTATATTGTCTGCCCCTAAACTTGGGGACTTCCCTAAAAATCTATTGTTTAAAAGTATTACATCATCAGAGATTAAGAACCACAAACATTAAAAAGATGGGCTCAGACCTTAGCATTATTGCCATCATCGTCCATCATCACCTCGTGTTCACCAACTCCGACCTCCACACCTGCTGCCTCGCCTTCTCCAACCTTACTGGTCTCTCCCACCTCGCCAGCCTTGTTTATCTCCACAGAAGCCTCCGCCTTGTCTCCTGCCAGGTTCGCCAGTATCATGCCCCATTCTCGCATATCCTTGGCCATTGACTCCACACCTTCGGTCTTAGCCTGATTCACCAGCTGGATCTTGGCCCTTAACACAGCAATGGCGGCATATTTTTTAGCTCCTTCAAGGTGTTCTTTGAACTGAAGCTTATGAGAGGCCTCCATTTCTTTCATTTGTTTCTTGACCTTGGCGAGCTCTTTCTCATAATGTCCGGCTTTGGCAATGAAGATCTTCTTTTGATCTTCAAGGTCCTCCACCTGCTTATCAAACTGCTCCTTCTCAGAAGCGTACTTGGCAGAGACCTAAAAAATAGAGATCATTCAGAATATGTAGGGATATTATGCTAAAATAATCCGTATGCCTTTTTTAGGAGGTCAGGAACAGACAAGTCAGATGGCTCTTCGAGGTCAACAGTGTCTACCCCTTTGCGTTTTTTGGACGTCTTGGAGGAACGGGTAGTCATGGCACGAGACTTGGGGGCAACATGACTCGTTTTTTCCTTTTTCACATCAAAGAAGGCGTTGAGGTCCTCAAGGTCGAAAGTTGATTCTGCAAAATAAATCAGAATACTTAGTTATAATTCAGAATATTTTAGAATAATAAACAAAAATTTTTTATACCTGAGGCCATTGGAATAGCTGCTTCAAGATTAACACCAAATTTCATGTACTGTTCGTCGATTTGCAACAAGGAACGAATTTTGTTCATGCTTTCTTCTTCTTCTGCTACGGTTGACTCAAACTGGAAGCTGTAAATATCAAAAACATAATGAGTAAAATAATACAATAACAAATCTCAGTTAATATAAAAAAATCCTAAGAATCCTACCATTTTCCACCCATTTGAGAGGAAGAACTTCCCCATGAGGAATAGAGCTTCTTTTCACAAAAAAGAACCTATTTCTCCATTCATCCTCATTCAGAGTGATTCCTGGAACTAAAATAGGAGCCCCACTTCTTCTTTGAAGAACGAAACGGGATGACCCCTGGGTTCTGAGGTGGTAGATCAAGGATATTTCAGGAATACCGATCTCTAAACCAAAGTGATGGTTTAGTTGGTCAAGGGTGTAAAGAAGGCGCCATCCCATAGGCATTAGTTGTGCGAAACAAAGCTTGGTAGTCAAGAAAAAATCAAAGATGAGATCGGGGAAAGGAAATTTTAAACCCAATGTAAAAGGATACTCTGGAAAACATATCCAAGTAGGTGAAACATGATAAACTTTGAGTTTTTCTGAAAAATGATGAAAAACGGTTTCTTCAGGGAAAGTTTTTGAAAGACGAAGGAGTTCGATTCGATTGTCATTAAAAATATTTCTGTTTTGATGATTGAAAGCCAAAATATTCTTATCAGTGAAATCATCAGAGTTGAAATCGAAGGAAGAAGATGATCCGGACATTTTCGAAGAAGAAAAATTAAAAATTGAAAGAGAAAAGGAGGAAGACTTACCGCAAGATCTGGTTGAAGATGATGGCATCTAAAGGAGGAGAGATGATCATTATATCCTGCACAAACGGCTGGAATATATGGGAACCTGCCACAATCATAATTGTCATGTCAACGTTCACATCACAATTTAAAATTCAAATTTTGAATCAAGAGCCAAATTAAACGGTTATTTTCAAATTCTTATCAAAAGTTATTACGGTGATAAGAATTTGGGGGCAATTGTTATACCTGAAAAAATTTAGTCTTATATTTCGAAATAATCCAGAATACAGAATATTTCGGGATAAGTAGGAATATTTGGGATTATAATTTTCCATTGACTGATAATATAATAAATAAATAATGATGTTATGTTAATTGTTATTATTTATTTATTTTAACATGTGCTACTAAAGTTTAAATTCAGTCAACAGGATAGTTAAAAACACTCCTCCTATTTTGCCAGAATAAAGAGAAAAACGTGGACAATGTGAAGAACCTATCAATGGTCATGTGGAATATCAACGCATGATCTGGAAGTAGAGCGTAGAATGTGGAACAACATTAAACTACCGTTGTAATCTTTTATGTTATAAATTGAGGCAATTATCAATCTAGAACACACAACTCACTCAGCTTACTGTTGCTTATTTCTCGATTATGTTTGCAAGATTCATAGTTCTGAACACTTAGTGATCGATTGGTTGTGCTCTTGTATTGTAATATCATTTCTTTATATATATAAACTAGGCAGAGTGACGATTGTCACCTCCCGAGGTTTTTATGCCCGCAATCTTAAGGGATTAAGGGCTTTTCCTAGTATAAATCTCGTGTGTTCAGGAGTTTTTCTATTTTATATTCTGAAATTTCCCTAGGGATCCTTAGGGATATTATTGTTAAAACTTATTCACAAACAGTTTTCTTGATTATAAAACACAATTCCCCACTAAAATAATTCGGTGTTGCTAAAAGTTATACTTGTTAATTTTTACCCGAAACAGTAATGTAACCAAATATAACCAAAACTTACACTTCTTTTAAATCTTAAACGGTAATAAATTTACACATACACATAAAAGAAGAAAGTATTGTTTATGTGTAATAATGACATTTAAAAAAAGAAAAGAAAGATTTGGATTGGTCTTGGAGGAGTTATACATGTTACCGCAATAAGAGTGGGTTAACATTTGATCATCTCCATATATATATATATAGGGGAAGGTTCCATTGTTAACCCTCCCTTATAGCGTTAACCGCTTAACCCTAGCATTTTTTGCCCGAATCTTAATTTTTTTTCATGGTTTTTATTATGCATAAATAGAGGGGGTTTCTTTTTTGTGTTTTTGCTAATTCATCACCGTTTAGAAGTTATTGTAAGTGTAAGTTACTTACACTTACTTACAATCTGTATCTGATGCAGTAAATGTAAGTAAGTGTAAGTAACTTACACTTACAATAACTTCTAAACGGTGATGAATTAGCAAAAACACAAAAAAGAAACCCCCCCTATTTTTACATAATAAAAACCATGAAAAAAAAAATTTAAGATTCGGGCAAAAAACGCTAGGGTTAAGCGGTTAACGCTATAAGGTTGGGTTAACATTTGAACCTCTCCCTATATATATATATATATATATATATATATATATATATATATATATATATATATATATATATAGCGGAGGGTTCCTAAAAAAAACCATCATTTTGGAGAAAACTAATTACAATCATTACCAATTAATTTTTTTTCATTTTTTCTTATCTATTTCCTTTTATTATAAGATAAGAAATGTAAAAATAGAAAAAAAATATGTATATTACATATATGTAATCAGTATGTTACACATACTAATTACATATATGTAACTTGATAAGTGACATACGAAACTTTTTGAGTTACATATATGTAATTTCATGATTTACGTGTTTTTTTCCAAAAAATTTTGTTTATTATAACATCTCTATCCTTATAATAAAAAATCATGAAATTTTTTTATCAAAAAATTTATTGATTAGTATGAGTTTTCTTGGTTATCTCCAAAATGAGGAGTTTTCTCATAAACCTTCCTCTATATACATATATATATATATATACACACACATATATATATATATACACTCAAGATCTAGATCAATTCAGAAACATTAAGTATCACCTTGAGGAAACAATTAAAGCTATTCTTCGAGTTGGTTTGTATATGGGTAAGTATTTATGGTTCATGTATGGCTTTGGCCGACTCTATAAAAGATGGGGATTTTTTTAGATGTTAAGTTACCGGTTCATGTGTAGCCTTTCGGTCTGGATGGAAATATTATCTCAAAAGCGTCCATGATTCTTTCTGGCTTTGGATTCAATAGATGAACTAAGGGTCTGTTTGGTATGAAGAAATGAAATGGCCAGGGGAATAGAATGGACAAGGAATGGAATAGACAGGAGAAATAAATGGATCATTACCATTCAATTGTCATGTTTGGTTACTATTGATAATGAAATGATTCATTACTTTATGTTGTTTGGCAGACATAAGACGAAGGAATGGAATACAATTTATGGGTCTGAGTCATGGTTATAATCATTGTTCGAATTATGGGTTCGTCGTAGGCCTGGTCATGTGTCATGGGTTGCTTATTATTTAGCTCATGGTATGATTAAGAGTCTTGTCATGGGGCAGTTGACAGATCTTGTCACACCCCCAAATTCCCACTCGTGGTGTCAGTCCACGTGGGTGTGACGTGGCCAGGATCACAGCTCATGGTCATATTGAACGACTCTATATGAGTTAACTCAATCATACAGTTTGTAAAATAAGACTAGTTTCATAAGTTTAGCAGCGGAAAAGTTCAGCATTAAAGCAGCGGAAATAAGTAATCAGAACTACACTGTTAACATTGTTTAAAATGACAAAAATCAAAACATAAGCCTAGGATTAGAGTCTATATGTATGCAGACTCTCTTGTGCATCTCCATGTGCCTCCTAGCTCATGCTGTTCAGTTACCTGAGAATACATGCTAAAGTGTGTCAACATAAAGTTGGTGAGTTCACAGGTTTAAGTATTGGAAAGCAGTAAAACAGTTAAATATACTGGGTATGTTAAGTAGTTCTGTTGGATCTACGATCCGTGGAGTGTGTCATGTCATCTTACCGAAACTCGACTGTTTCCATTTGCCTCTGCGGGTCATCGCGGAACCCGACATCAACATCGATATTACACTCGTTATGACATCCTGTCAACGTTGTTGCCGAGTGGGGTTGGTCAAACCCAGTAGTACTACGTAATAACGACTCGTTTGTACACAACTAACGGTAAGGGTGGAGAGGACTTGTTGCGATAATAGTACACTCAAAATAGTTTTTCCACATACCAGTCATATATCTAAAACAGTTGCATAGCATTCTCACCCCAAAAGATTAGTAAAACAGTTAAGAGTAAAAGTGGGGCTGTAAACTCACCTGAGTCTGCTTGAGTGCGTTCTTACGAGAACGGAGTAGCTCGCTGGCTAGTAGTTACCTATATCACATAGGTGTTATGAGTTTGTGATCATTTTTGTGTTGGTCTCACAGGACCGTATTCGTGTCTAAACAACTCCTGGTTGTTATGTGGGTCGCGTTGACTGTGGTTGACCGTGTTGGTCGTGTTGACCGTGTTTGACCTAACGACCCGTTGGTGACGGTTTTGGATCAAGTGTTCGTGTAGTGTGTGGTTTGGTGTCGTGTGATGTGCACGGATACCAAAAGTCATTCCTATGAGGAAACTTACTATTTATAGTAAGTTCCTATTTTAGGAAAGTTTCCACATTAGGCAAGTCATGCATTAAATCACATTTCGATTGTTCTAACATGCATATTTATCCTAAATGAGCATGTTATCAAATAGCACATCGTTACACACAGCCGGTTTAACATAGTTTGCGCGTAAAAGTTTCTAAAATTAGAAAGTTTCTAAAATAAGCACATTTCATCAAGTTTAACAACCCACATCATCTAATATCATTATCTTAGTCCTAAATAACCCATTAATCATGATCATTACAACTAACATGTGACAAATCATTAACTTGGCAAAATAAAGTTACTATATTTAGTAACTTATGAAAATAACACAAAATCAAGTCTCCCAATATCATATTCCTTTCAATATCATCATATAATCACCAAATAAACATGTTAGACTCATAACATTATCATACCTATCAACAAGTTGCGAACTTACGATAAAAAGTTACTATTTATAGTAACATTCATGAAAATCATCCTTTTGACAATTCTAAACATTCCAACACATCAATATGTCATCCTCTTAGTTTCTAAACATCATGTTAAACATAACATATAGATCTAAACATGCAAATGCGGTCATTTCCTCAAAAATACCCATTTTGTAACATAAAAGTTTCCATATTTAGTAATAATGTAACTAGGCATGCTTTCGATCAAAATCAATACTTCTACACATTGTAATCCATCATCAATATCGCTTATCATAACATTTTATTATCAAAAATCATGTATAAACACTTAGATCATTCATGCATGTATTCAAAAGTACCTATCTCATCACAAATCAACATATGGCCATTTAAATCAATAGAAATCGTCATAGATCATTATCAAACCACCAAATCAGTGATAAACACATTCAAAAATTCGTGATTAAAGTGGTGGTGGTGATGCATGTGGGTATTACCCCTTGCATGTGTGCTCATATGCGATTTTAAGAAGTTTT
The DNA here is from genome assembly GCA_009363875.1 of Mikania micrantha. Lineage (NCBI taxonomy): Eukaryota > Viridiplantae > Streptophyta > Magnoliopsida > Asterales > Asteraceae > Mikania > Mikania micrantha. Next base: position 54,663,992 of record CM018684.1, read on the forward strand.
GACCATAGAAACTACCTCCAAGGCTTCTTTGGGTGCTTGAATCTCAATGGAACAGAACTAGAGAGCTTCAAAAGCTTCTGGAAATCGTCTCCACAGCAGTTCCCACCGTTCAAGATGTTAGGTGATGTGTTCTAGTCTTCTCGAGCCTTCAAAATCTCCAAGAATGAGCTCCAATGGCTCTTAGATGGCTCCAATATGGTTAGTGGTGGTGTAACAGGGTGATAATGGCCGCAAAAGGAGTTCTCAGTCGAGGGATTTGGAATAGGTTAGCCAGAAATGATTTCATCTTGGTTTAATAAAGATTTTGTGTGTTGGGGTCGTCGCGTACCGCGGAGACTGCCTAAAAAGCAACCCCGCGTACCGCGGTGATTAAAATAATCATTCTGTTCCTGAAACACGCCGCGTACCGCGGTGGTGGAAGTTGATCGGTTGTCGCGTACCGCGATGGTTTTCGGAGAATTCAAATTCTCCCACTCGAGCTTCGCGTACCGCGAAGGCCCAATTGGGTGCCCATCGCGTACCGCGATGGGTCTCGGTTGAGCCCAATAGGCCCAATTTCATTGTTTTGGACCGAATTTCTCGTATTTCTCGAATACGATCATCGTTTCTCGACACTTAAGCGTTGTTCTACTAAATTAGGTTCTCCGGAACCTAATTGTGCAGTGTATGTGTACTGTGGTTCGATCCGTTCACCAACGTTCGTCATTCAAGACACGTGCAAGTTCTATGCGATAAATTCTCGAATTATCGGTGTGTTTGGTCCGTTGTGCCACGTGTCACACTAAATACAATTATTCTAGTGCCACGTATGAAATAATAATACACTTTATTATTAAAATAAAATAAATGCTGACCTGGAATTTGCGAGGTGTCACAGATCTGGTCATGGTTTGGTTTGTGGATCGGGGCGTGCTTCAGTTATGGGTCCGGGACACGATATGGTTCATGTGACCGATAGTAATTCGAATCATGGGTTGGTTCATGGGTTAGGTCGTGGTTTGGTTCATATATGGGTCATTGTTTGAGTAATGGGTCGGGCCATTGTCATGAACCATGGGTCAGGTCATGGTTCGAGTCATGGTTCACGTCATGATTCGGGTCATGGGTCGAGTCATAGTTCAAGTCATGGTTCCGGCTACGGGTCATGGTCTTGGTCATGGGTCGGACATGGGCCAGGTTATTGGTCGGATCATTCCTGCAAGAGAAGGGATGAAAAGAAAAAACACCCCTACTATAAGGAATGAAAATCATTAAAAAGTAAAAGAATCACATTCCTTATAAAATAGTACATTCCATTCCTCTAGGGTAACCCAACACGTTTCTTTTCTTTCCAATGTAATGACTCATTCCATTCCACCATTCATTTGTGCATATCAAACACTACCTAATTCTAACATCGCTTAAAGCAGAATGTAAAAGCACCAACATTTGATAGTTAGTATTATTATTTTTTAAATAATATTTGATAATTACTATTTTTAATATATCATTTAAATAATGATAAAATGATGGACAAAATACAAAAACTAGGAATATTTTAGTTAAAACTATAAAATCTATATTTTTACAGTAAGTACCTAATATGATATTTAAAAAATAGTATTTACAAATTTTTATGCTCAATGAGGCAGGAATGTGTTTCAACAAAATTATCTTAAAACCGTTATTTTTTATAAAGGGTAAATTTCACTTTTAGTCCTTTATGTTTACACAAAATTTCAGAGATGGTCCTTTTATGTTTCGAAATATCAGAATCAGTCATTTAAGTTTCTAAATGTTGCAAACTCGGTCCTTTTTTCTTAAATTTGTTAAATACTAACAGAATAAAGGTGCATATCTAAAAATTTATGTAATCATAAAGGACCAAAAGTGAAATTTACTCAAATACTTATATGATTCTTTTTGACATTTATGCCCACTATTTTATATTAATACTTAACAAAAGGACCATCTCTAAAAGAAAAGAACCGATTCTACAACATTTGCAAACTTAAAGGACTAAAAGCAAAATTTAGTCTTTTATAAACTATATGCATATTAATTTCTATTTAGTGGCTGCAATTGCATATTTAATCCTTGTGTGAATTTTATTGGTTAACTTGATGTTTCTTAACTAATTTTCAATATTTCATGTTTTAGGGTTTTAAACTTGTTTGACTATAGTAAACCACAAGATTTGTTTTTGCATGATTGGTTATGATTTGTTGAATGTAAATCTTGAGAAAGAGTCACAGAGATGTGAGAGATTATTAGGTTATTTTGTTTGTGATATTTGACTTGATTATGATTAAACAAGAGTGAAATTTTCTTATTTGCTTTGAATCTTATAATTTCAATAAGTGATGTGACATTCCTTTGTGTTTCTCAAGTCAATTGTATTCATTTTTTGAGAGTTGTTGAATCATGGTCCGTATTGTTGGATTTGTTAGCTTTTCCATTATATGATTTCCGTTTTCTTTATCGTCTTGTTGGTTTCTTAGTTAAATTGTCTTTTAATTTGTTTTAAAGCTTCTTCAAACATAACTCTTTGAAAATCATTTTCAAACTTTTCCTTAATGATAGTGTCACTATTTGGGTTTTAGTATCATCTAAGTTTATTGTCCCTAAGTTCGATATCCAAACTTTCATTTGCTATATTATACTCATCATGTACATTTGCATGTAGTTTATGGTTTGATTTAGGTTATTTCCACTTTGACTAGACTTTGTTCACCAGTAGATTTGATAATATTTTTCCCGCTTCTCTCTTATACTAAATAAATTCATATTAATAATTATATTATTTATATATTTTTTATTAAAATTAAATTTAAATTCATGTAGTTGAATACATGTATCAACCTATATTTTGTAAAAATATTTTATTTTCAAAAAATGATTTTAAAAAAAGCATTTAATAAAAGTATGTTTTAAAAATGGCCGTTTAACCCATATCAACCAATGAGATTCCTCCATGTCACATTCTCCTTTTTATCTCTTTAAATAGTATAATTGGCATTTTATCACAACAATCATTTAATGTTTTTGTACTTATCTTTTTTTAGAATAAAAACTTAGCTTTTTCATTATCAAAAGTGAAAACCTACAATAAATTGGCAAGTAAGCAGGCAACTAGTTGCGTCGCAACCCCTTTTGAATTGCAAATCCAATCCTACAAAAAGCAATTTTTTGGGTCCTAAGAACTGTGATGCTGCTATGCATAACCCTCTGAAATCGGTTCAAAAAATTCACAGTCTTCAGGGCCAAGAACCCAAATGTATCAACAGCAAAGGGAGTAAACACATGTTGATTCTCCAAGCAAGCCTTATCATGTTTAGCAACCTTGCATAACTCCGCCTTTAACGCAGCTTGACCCGCCACGAATCCCGTATCCCTCAGACCAATAAGAGGGGCCCTCCTGTACGGTCCACACACGAGTGTTTCCCCATTCCCATCCAAACACCAAAATATATGCAGACCATTCATCAGATTTTCAAATTCATTTATAGGTTAGTTTTTTTCTTATTTTGCACCTTTTTTCTTTTATATTCTATTCTCAACCATCTCAGCTACTAATACTTCCTTCATCTATCCCTCGTTTTACTTTTCTGTTGTCTTATTTTTTCAAATGTTTATATTATAACAAAGTAAGAAACAAATGTAATAATAAATTGCACTCGCATGAAATTCAAATATAAAACATGAATGAAATAATAAATTACGTAGTTTGGTATTAATAAACAAAATATATGTCCAAAAAAACAGTACTATAAGTTGATGTAAGTAACTATGTAAGTTGAGGTAAGTGACTCTGTAACATCGATGAAAGTTGATGTAAGTTACTCTAAGTTGTTGTAAGTTATTGTAAGTTGACGTAAGTCGTTGTAAGTTGCTGTAAGTTGATGTAAATTGTTGTGAGTTGATGTAAGTGCCTTGATGACATATATCTAGCGAATTTACCCCTACGTTGTGACGCCTCCATATTCGGCGTGTTTGCCGGTGTTTATGTGACACCCCGTAAATTCCAGGTCAGCAATCTAATTATTTAAATATTAATTTAAATGCTATTTGTACCCGTGGCACTAGAATTAGTTTAATTTAGTGTGACACGTAGCACGACAGTACGAACACTGACACACAACCAGATAATTCGAGGAATTATCGAGAAAACCGCACACACATGTCAAAACACTCGAACGTTGGTGAACGTTTAGCACATCGTGTAACACAACACTCGGAATCTCACGAAACGCCCAAACATTGAACTTGGAAGTTCAAACAAGGCCAAACGATAGTTCGTAAACGTGAAAACAACGACGAACGGATCAAACCATGAAAATTGGGCTTATTGGGCTCATCAGGGACCCACCGCGGTATGAGATGGCCCACTAAGAACCCCATCGCAGTACGCGAAGAGTTTCGGGAGAATTTGAATCCCGAAATCCATCGTGGTACGCTGAGAGCATCTAGGAGCTCCTCTACGGTACGCGACGCCACCCAGTTGACAATATATTTATAAAACCAAGACTATTATGGCTAATCTATCCCTTCTAATCATCATTTTCGACTGAACACGCCACCACTCGACCCAATCCTCCGCAAATCACCCTGAAACCCCCATTGGCAGCCATTGAAGGCCATAGTTGAAGCTTGTGAACCTTTAAGAAGCTTGAGAGAGGTTGAAGGAGGCACTATAGAACACCATCCACCACCACCATCTTCTTGTTTCGACCAAGACCAGCGAACCAGAAGCTCCAGAGGCTGTTCTCATCATCATCTCAGGATCTTTGAAGCTTTGGAAGGTAGTTCTATGCTTAAAACCCACATTCACACCTATTACACACACATGCATGTGTTAAATCTCACATGCAAGCACCTTTGATGCACATACACGAATTCTAGATCTGGGTTTGTTAGTTTTAATGTGTTTCATGATGATCTAGGATGATTAGAATGCAATTTCATGATGATCTATGATGATGTGCTTATGGGAATATCGTTATTTGATTATAAAATGTTGAAAAATTGCCATGCATGTATGATCCATGATTAATGGGATTATTTTGAATATTTAGATGTGTTTCTTAATGATATTAGAAGAATATTGCATGAGTAGATGTTGTTGAAATGGTTGAAAATATGGTTTTTAACAAAACTTTCCATTAATAGTAACTTTTTATTTATAAAATGGTGTTATGGGTAATATTAGTGACATGCATGAATGTGGATTTGCTATTTGGATAATGTTATGATGATTAGAATACTTAGAATGTGATTTTTATGTTGATTATGATCATTTTAGCAAAGTTACTATTAATAGTAACTTTTACAAGCTAAATGTTGATAAATGGTGATATTGGCCAAATGTGTATGATTAAATTATGTTAAATGGATTATTATAATGATTTATGAAGTAAAAATGATTTAGAGGTGATTAGGATAATCATTGGTATGTAAATTGATAAAATTACTATTTTTAGTAACTTTATCATTAGAAAAACAAACTTATGAATATTTTGTATGATTTGAGCATGCTTAGTGGTTTATTATGTTTTAATTTGACAAATGAATGCTAAGTTAGATGGTTTCCGATATCGCATATGCTAGAAATGAAAACTTTCCATTTTAAGAAACTTTTATGTGCCAACATGATATAAGTGACTTATGTGATTTCGTATGATGATGTGCTATGTGTTAACATGATCACGTAGGACTAACGAGCATGCTAGAACTTTAAAATCGTTATGTTTTGTGAAACTTGCCATAAATGGAAACTTACTATAAATAGTAAGTTGTCCATAGACGCACTTGCGCGTTTTGCACACGACGAGCACTTACACGAATGTTACACGATTCACAACCGACACACGGTTCACCAACGGGTCGTTGACTTGACACGGTCAACTTTGGTCAAACACGATCAACTTTGGTCAAACACGGTCAAACACGGTCAATGTGGACCAACATGAGCTAACATGGTCATTATGGACCGACACGGACAAACATGAACAACCGAGGGTTGTTGAGCACTAACACGAACACAAGCACGTTCACTTACACGAACTCACGTATGGTATACGATATAGGTAGCCGGTGACTGACGCACTTTCTACTCGAGGAGCTTATGCTTACATTTGTTCACTATCACTAAGGTGAGTTTACGGCCCCTCTTTACTCTTTTCAAACATTTTAAAAATAGGGGGAGAATACTAGTTGCATCGAGTCAAACATCTATAACTGTACAAACATTTTACTGTGTATGCTGGTTTATTAGACAAACATTAAGTGTTGAACTCGTAACAAGCCCTCACAAAGTCTTACCTTTAATGTACGAACAACGTGGTAGGTTTGAATGGATCCGCTTGGGTATGACTAACCCCGCGTGGCACAATATTGACTGGATGTCATAACACGTGAAACTTTGACCTAACTTGCTATGTATACGAGACATAGCGAGGCAAGGACAAACAAGTCTAGTTCGGTAGTGACGCATTGACACTTGGAGCCTAGGGCTCGGTACTAACATTATGATAAACAGCATGACACACGTTTTCTTATTATATGTATATATCAAAACCTGTGAACTCACCAACATTTGTGTTGACACTTTTCTAAACTTGTATTCTTAGGTAACTGACAGGCGTATGGATTCAGGACACGCACCTAAGGACTTGAGCTTAGGACCTGCACATGTCGTGTCATTTTATTAAACATTTTCTAACTATGTTATGTATTAAACATCGTAGTGTCTGACAATTTAGTTTCCGTTGTTTAAGCAATTATATTTCCGCTGCTTGTATTAAACTTACTATTTCCGCTGCAAACTATTTTATTACTTTATGTCAAACAGTGTATTTGAAAACGCATATAAAGTTGTTCTATATGACCTTGAGCTGTGATTCTGGCCACGTCACACCCACGTGGACTGACACCACGAGTGGGAATTTGGGGGTGTGACAGTTTATTCTTCACAACGGTTATGTCGGGTGATTTCTTGCGCTATAGGAAGGAAAAAGAACATAGATGTCCCGAATTTGTGGGTCCTGTTTCTGATAGTATTGCTCCGGCCAACGGATAACAGCCGGAAAGACGCACATGACACCGGAGTTTCACTATCGTGCAACATAAACCTAGCTTGTCTTCAAACTCCTCCAGCCATTGTAACTCGTCGTTAGTTCTCATCGGCGACATATATCTAGCTCGCCTCCTTGATGACTTAGACCTGTCACCAAACTTCAAACCTCTACCTCTTCCAACTTTGCTCATCTCCTTGACGACAGTTCTTGGAAACCAAAGTTTTGAAATTTGTTGATTTGATAAAAAGTTGGAACTAGAGTTTTCAAATATGATAGATTTGATAAATAGTTTGGAAACGTGATTTGCTCAGATGATTTGATGTAGGTTATAAAAAGAAAAAGACTAAAAATCCTTTAAGTACTATAAAAGCATATTTTTTTTATTTAAATAAAATCTCAACCATTGGATGAACTACTTTAGATTGATCCAATCAACCAGATTTGGTTAAACAATTAACGCAATAATGCAAGGTTAACATCCGATCACTTCCATATATATATAGGGTATGGTTACATTGTTAACCCTCCCTTATAGCGTTAACCCGTTAACCTTGGCAAAAAATGTCCGAATCTTTGAAAAAAATTTTCATGGCCTTTATTATACATAAATAGGGGAGGTTTCTTTTTTGTGTTTTTGCTAATTCATCACCGTTTAGAATTTAAATCAAGTATAAGTAAGTGTAAGTTTGCGTTACATTGCTTACATCAGATAGTGTAACTCAAACTTACAATTGTTTTAAATTATAAACGGTGATGAATTAGCAAAAACACAAAAAAGAAACCCCCTATTTATGTATAATAAAGGCCATGAAAAAAATTCAAAGATTCGGGAATTTTTTGCCAAGGTTAACGGGTTAACGCCATAAGAGAGGGTTAACATTTGATCATCTCCCTATATATATACAGGGGATGGTTAAAAAAATAACCCATAAAAAATGAGATGACTCATTAACTATTATCCAATAGTTAATTTAAAAAGTAAATGCATAGGGTCGTGTCACGTATCATTTTTTAACATGAGAGGGTATTTTAGACATTTTGTAATAAATCAAGAATTTAGATTTAATTTGGTAATAACAAGTGTCACTATATAATATATTTTAATAAATCTAATTTTTTATATAAAGTTTATCATCTTTTTTTAAACATTAATAACTTTTTATACTATATTATTTTTTTTAAAAATTTGCACCATTATACTCGTCTCATTTTTATCTTAAATTCCGTTATAGTCTCCACTGTTTTTTTTAAATGCTCCGTACTTACATCATTGTAACTATGGGTGTACTCGGTTCGGTTTGGTTCAATTTTTGGCAAAAACCGAAATCAATACCGACATATTCGGGTTTTAGTTATGATGAAGCATTCGGTTTTCGTTTTTTTGGTTTCAGTTCGGTTTTCAGTTTGTTTTTTTTTGTTTTTTTATTCTCTCTCACACCCTGTATTGAAAATACAAACATGTTTAACAATTAGTAATTCATAAATAAATTGATCGATCACCAACTATATATATTAATTTTTAAAAATATTAAAAATCGGGTCGGTTCGATTCGATTTTTAGAATATGAAAAACCAAAACCGAAAAAGCTGGTTTCAGTTTCTTTTTTGTTCGGTTTTTTTGGTTGATTCGTTCTGGTTCAGTTTTCTGTTAATTTGGTTCTGGATCGGTTTTTCGGTTACGGTTCGGGTTTTTCGGTTAATTTTTTCTAAAAATGGTAAATTACAGCTTTATAAATTACATCACTGTAATTATTATTGTTAGAAAAAATCAAAAATAAAGTGTTATGTTACATGACTGTAATTTATTATTGTTAGAAAAAAATTCAAAATAATGTGTTATTTTTATGCTCGTTACATCGATGTACATAAAGGACATATAAGAAAAAATTAAAAAATTAGTCAAGATTATAACAGAATTAAAGATAAAATTACATCACTATATATAATATCATTGTATATTACTTCATTTTTTATTATATGATTGTAATTTACCGATGTTAGAAAAAAATTAAAAGATTGTGTTTTGTTTATGTTCGTTACATCGATGTAAAGCGTGATATTTGGAAAAAAAAATTAAAAAGTAGTTAAGATTAAAATGGAATTAAAGATATAATACATCACTGTAAATAATAAGTTATATCTCTGTATATTACATCATTGTAATTTACTATTATTAGGAAAATTTTCAAATTAATTTGTTATGTTTAAGCTTCTTACAATGATGTAAATGTATCACATCTTAAAAAATAAAAATAAACTAGTCGAGACTAATGAAATTAAAGAGAAAAATGAGACGAGTATAATGGTGCAATTTTTTTAAGAAAAATAATATAGTACAAAAAAGTTATGAATGTATACAAAAGAGGAGGTAATTTTATATAAAAATTAACTTTATTAAAATATATTAGATGATGACACTTGTCACCACCGTATTTAAACTAGCATTTTGATTGGTAACAAAATGTCTTAAATACCCTTGTTTATTAAAAAATGGAATATGACACATGACATGATCCTGTATATTTACATTTTAAATTAACCATTAGATGATGGTTAATGAGGTAGTTTATTTTTGATGGGTTATGAAAAATTTTATCTCTTATATATATATATATATATATATATATATATATATATAGGGGAAGGTTCCATTGTTAACCCTCCCTTATAGCGTTAACCGCTTAACCCTAGCGTTTTTTGCCAGAATCCTAAATTTTTTTTTTCATGGTTTTTATTATGTAAAAATAGGGGGGGTTTCTTTTTTATGTTTTTGCTAATTCATCACCGTTTAGAAGTTATTGTAAGTGTAAGTTACTTACATTTACTTACATTTCCGTATCTGATGCAGTAAATGTAAGTAAGTGTAAGTAACTTACACTTACAATAACTTCTAAACGGTGATGAATTGGCAAAAACACAAAAAAGAAACCCCCCCTATTTTTACATAATAAAAACCATGAAAAAAAAAAATTTAGGATTCGGGCAAAAAACGCTAGGGTTAAGCGGTTAACGCTATAAGGGAGGGTTAACATTTGATCCTCTCCCTATATAGGGGAAGGTTCCATTGTTAACCCTCCCTTATAGCGTTAACCGCTTAACCCTAGCGTTTTTTGCCCGAATCTTAGTTTTTTTTTCATGGTTTTTATTATGTAAAAATAGGGGGGTTTCTTTTTTGTGTTTTTGCTAATTCATCACCGTTTAGAAGTTATTGTAAGTGTAAATTACTTACACTTACTTACAATTCTTATCTGATGTAAGTAAATGTAAGTAAGTGTAAGTAACTTACACTTACAATAACTTCTAAACGGTGATGAATTAGCAAAAACACAAAAAAGAAACCCCCCTATTTTTACATAATAAAAACCATGAAATAAACTAAGATTCGGGCAAAAAACGTTAGGGTTAAGCGGTTAACGCTATAAGGGAGGGTTAACATTTGAACCTCTCCCTATATACACACACACACACACACACACATAGGGGAATGATCAAATGTTAACCCTTCCCTATAGCGTTAACCGCTTAACCCTAGCGTTTTTTGCCCGAATCTTTGTTTTCTTTTCATGGTTTTTATTATACATAAATAGGGGGTTTCTTTTTTGTGTTTTTGCTAATTTATAACCGTTTAGAAGTTATAGAAAGTGTAAGTTACTTACACTTACTTACAATCCCTATCTGATGTAAGTAAGTGTAAGTAACTTACACTTACTATAACTTCTAAACGGTGATGAATTAGCAAAAACACAAAAAAGAAACCCCATATTTATGTATAATAAAAACCATGAAAAAAACAAAGATACAGACAAAAAACGTCAGGGTTAAGCGGTTAACGCTATATGGAAGGGTTAACAATGGAACCATCCCCTATATATATATATATATATATATATATATATATATATATATATATATTGTGACGTCCGTCTCCCGGGACCATCACTAAATCAGAATTATAAGAGAACACATGGTATAACAGGGATAAGCAGCGGAACTTTTATTAATATAAAACAAGTTCCAATACAAGATGCCAACATGATATAATTTACATCATTATACATATGCCAAAATGTTCATTAGCTTGTTATTCTTTCTTTCACACCTTGCCCTTGTCATGGCTACACGAAGCCTTATCTTTCCCTGATATGCATACCCAAAGGGATCAGTTTTCACTGGTGAGTTCTAAGTTTTAATCATACAAAAATTGAGATAACACAACTACGAAAAGATTTACATGAAACGTTTTAAATAATAATAAAGGGAATTCATAATCATGGAAGAAACAAACTTTGTGCAGAAAAGTTTCAAACCAATAACCAGGTTACCAGAACCCACAACCACCAGGTTATCAAAACCCAAATACCAATCCGCCAAGTCCACGCTATGGTTACCACCTGCCAAGTCCACAATGTGGTAGTCCTTATATTGCATCTATAGTAATATCAAGCCACTGTCTAGGGTCACGTTCACCGTCTGCAGGCCCGGTCGTCACCAGCCAAATACAACCAATTGATCAATTAACCCCTATACCGGCACATTTTCAAGGGTTGTTTCCCACCAGAAACAGGCAACAAAGACAGGCACGACGCTAGTTTTTACATATATAGCAAGGGCACCGTCGACTACGGTCGATACATTTGTCAAAAACACAATTTTTGACTCAAACTGCACAATCACTGCTTTATCAAACATTTTCCCTGCTCAAACTAGCATCGCAATACCCAAAACGTTTTCAATACCTGTTTTAGGACCTCTGTCCAAATAACAGTCGTAAACCGTTTAAATCGTCCAACTAGGCTCAAATAGTGGCACACAACCATAATACGTGTCAAAACATTTCCCCCGTTTAAATCGTCCAACCGGTTTTAACAATCGAATATGTTTTAAATAATCATTAATAGAATGATTGTAATTGTTACAAATTGAAAATATGTGAGAAATCATGAACGTGAGAGAAAACCGTGTGCGAAACGGAGTTCCGGATTCTCCGGAATCGCAAAATGAATGAAAAATTACAAAAATATCAAAATCAGTGATGCCAGGCGGTACGCCTAGCCCCGAGAGCCCACGATAGGCGGTACGCGCGGGGCCAAGAAAATATCTGGAGACCTTAGTATGGCGCGCTACGCCCCGGGCCAAACGCCCACGCGGGGCGATGCGTCTGGCGCGTGTCGGTTTGGCAGATTACTTATCTTATCAAGAATTTCATGGAAATTTTATTTTTCAATCTCTTCGAACTTCAGCTCCACCACAACTCACCATATTGAAATTTTATCATCTAAACTCAATTTTGAAGCTACCAGAACGTCCGGATCGAGCCAGGGATTTTTTTCTACAAGTTCGGATCGTTGTATTTCAACCAGAAATCCGTTCGAAAGGGTAACGATTCATTTTCTCCTACTGGTTTTGCTAATGTATGGATTAAATATAGTTTTGAACATGATCTAATGATTATTGTTGATGATTATTGCCTAGATGGTGGCTAGGAATAATTAGAAACGAAGGATTTGATATTTTAACAGTGAAATCTTTGTTATAAACCGTTATAGTGTCCGGTTGTCATGAAATCCATATCATTGTGATTAATAACTAGTTGGGATGATTAAACCATGGTTATGATGAATGTGGATCATTCATTGGAGTTATATAACCGATTCAGGTGTTTGATTAAATGTTTGAGATTTGAAAGTTAATGATTTTGGCATAAATATGCTAATTATAAGTGATAACTTGACTCCTAAATGCCACATAGTGATGAATGAGATTCAACTGAGTTTGAATCAATATGTATGGGTGTTGTGTGTATTGAAACTAGTTGTATACATGTGAATTGCAACTAGGTGTTGGTAGTGGGAGTCAAGAGACAAGTCACAGAGGTGGAAAAGAAGTTGTAGAAAATGATAAACCATTTGAACAAGGTAAGTCACCCGTTACTGTTGAGTTGCTTAATGTTGTGATAATGAATCGCAAATATTGTGATCATGTGAACAAAACTAAATTGGTGATCTACATGGATATAAACCATGTGTTGAATGTGATATAGTGATGACCTACAAGTGTGTAGGCATTTATGTTTGCTTTAATTGATATTAATCCACATGAGTGTGGATAATGTTTATAGAAAGTACGTTAAAATTGGTTCACTTGGATGTGAACAATTTGTAATTGATTTACCTTTATATGATTCACAAGGTGTGTGAACATATGTAAGGGTGATAGACTTTATGTTGAATTTGAAGTTAGACACTAATATATGTTATTTTGAATCACAATTGTGTGACTATTTGTTGTTTGTGTCTAATGTTGACAATATGTGTAAATAACACCTATTGTAAACTTTGTTCTAGTGGATTCTCAAGGGTGAGAACATAATTATATTAGTGAAAGTTTGAGTAATTCACAAAAGTGTGAAAACTCAATGAGACACATAAGTGTGTTGTTTTGAATTTTAATGATGTGATACCTATTTGATAGATAAAAAGAATTGTATTTAATGATCTACAATTATGTAGAAAATTTTTGTTAATTCATTTGAGAGTGAACATTTAGTGTGTTAAAGTGTAGTTAAATGATTCACATGTGTGTGAACATATGAATTGGGAGTGTATTTGATGTAAAAACAAGTGAATGTATTCAAATTGTGTGTAAGTTACCCATTTGATTGAACTTGTAGTGGTAGGATTAGGTGAGTCCACCTACAAGTATTTGTGCATTTAGCATACATGTGATTTGTTGCTTTGATTGAATTTGATATAAATGGTTATGGTTTGTGTGGTTATTGTAGTTGAATGATTTACAAGATGTGTGAACATTCAACTAATGATAATGATTGAATTGATTTTCAAGAATGTAAACAACCATCATAATGTTGAGGTTATGATTTACAAAAGTGTAAACAATAAATTAGCTATGTGCATGCTTTGATTCACAATTGTGTGAACATAAGACTTGCAAAGCTAATGTAGTAGATTCAAAAGGTGTGTGAACAAAAGATGATCTACAAAAGTGTAGACATTAAATTAACTATGTGCATGCTTTGATTCACAATTGTGTGAACATAAGACTTTTAAAGCTAATGTAGTAGATTCACAAGGTGTGTGAACAAAAGATGATCTACAAAAGTGTAGACATTAAATTGGCAATGTGCATGTTTCGATTCAAAATGTGTGTGAACATAAGACTTGCAAATCCAATGTAATAGATTCACAAGGTGTGTGAACAAAACATGATCTACAAGAGTGTAGACATCCAATTTCAAGAGTCAAATAGCTTAAGTTGACTTTTGGGAAATATGATGCACAATTGGAGTTTTGTGTGCATATATGTATTGTATTAAATTATAATGATTGTGCATGAATGGAAGATTTAAGGGATTTTGGGTGAAAACGACCCGTTAGTAAATCGTTTTGTGTTCGATTGAATAATGTCACCAAATTATATTTGGGACATTATTAGTGTATCTATATGGTGTTATGGAATACACTTGGGGAAATAGAGGGGTGATTTTACTTAGTTCTAACGAACTAACGGTGATTTAAATGTGGTGTTTACATGTACAAAAGAGTCGAGTGAGCGGTGATTGTGATCAGAGTCGAACATGAATACTTGGACGGTGGTTTGAAAGTAATAATCAAACCTCGTGTGAAAGTTTTGCATAAGTTAACTTATTTTAAAACTTTAAGTATGTGAATATATATAAACATACTTATAATGTTTGTACGATGTACAAGGTGTGTGTTTACAAACTAAACACAGAAAGTTTTTCTGAGACCTAAACGAAAACCTTAAATAGATGTTTTAAATGTCCGAATAGGACATAAAGTAACATGGGTGTAACAAGTGTCATCCATTGGTTAATTTCAAAAGTAAGTGTATAGAATCGCGGTACGAGTCATTATTATTTTTTTAATATGGAAGGGAATTTAGAACATTTTGTTACCACTCAAAATGCTAGAATTAAAATGGTGACGACAAGTGTCACCATCTAATATATTTTAATAAATCTAATTTTTTATATAAAGTTTACCCCCTCTTTTTTTAGACATTCATAACTTTTTTACACTGTATTATTTTTTTAAAAAAAAATTGCACCATTATACTCGTCTCATTTTTCTTATTAATTTCGTTATAGTCTCGACTAGTTTTTTATTTTTTATTATGACATGTATTTACATCATTGTAACGAACTTAAAGATAACAAATTAATTTGAATTTTTTTCTAACAATGGTAAATTACAATAATGTAATTAACGTTGATGTAATTAACAGTGATGTAACACATTATCTATTATAGTGATGTAAATATTCTTTTTAATTCTGTTTTAATCCTTACTAGTTTTTTAATATTATTTTCCAATTATCCCGTTTTGCATTTATGTAACGAACATAAACATAATACATTATTTCAATTTTTTTTCCTAACAACGGTAAATTAAAGTAATGTAATACAACATGAAGTAATTTACAATGACATAAACGGTGACGTAACATATTATATACGTATATATGTATACATATATACGTATATATAATATTATAAACAAGTATATAATTAATTTGAAAATGCTATAATCTCAATAAATTTGAATATTTATTTGAATAACATGAAATACATGGAACACAACAAGAAAACAAAAAACATATGTTTAACAAAGAATACAACCCTCAACGGATCAAATCATCATACAAATGAAAATCTCAAATGCATTATGCCACAGCAGGCATATCCTTCAACCACGAATCCAATGGCTTCCCAATTGAGTATGCAATAAAACCAATCTCCCTCAATTTTTTTGGATCCATAACATTTCTTCCATCAAAAACAAACGCGGGTTTTGGCATGCTGTCATAAATCTTCTTGTAATCAAGATTCTTGAACTCGTCCCACTCGGTCATAATGCACAGCCCGTGTGCACCCTTTGCAGCCTCGTACGCGTCCCAAACCACACTCACTTGCTTCACCGAGCTCGGGCTCATGGGCTGCAGGTGCACCGGGTGGTCCCAGTCAAACTTGTTCATAGAAAGATCCCTTTGAATCTGTTCTTCAGTCACTTGTGGATCATAGATGCTAAGATTAGCCTTATCTCCTAACAATCCTTTGCAAACATCAATGGCTGGAGTTTCCCTTGTGTCACCTGTGTCTTTCTTGAAAGCAAATCCCAAAATCGCAATCTTTTTGCCTGAAACAGTGTTGAACATCGAGGAAACGATCCTGTTGACGAAGCGATTCTTTTGGTAATCGTTGACTTTAATAACTTGTTTCCAGTAGTTAGCCACTTCGGGTAACCCGTTGCATTCACAAATGTAGACCAAATTGAGAATATCCTTCTGGAAACAAGATCCGCCGAACCCTACGCTGGCGTTCAGAAACTTGTGGCCAATGCGCGTGTCCTTTCCCACTGCATGGGAAACCTGTGTAATGTCAGCGCCTGTTGCTTCACAGAGTGCTGACATTGCGTTCACAGAGGAAATCCTCTGTGCCAAAAACGCATTGGCCGCGAGCTTGGACAACTCTGCTGACCAAAGATTGGTGCAAAGAATCCGCTCCTCAGGCACCCAATGGGCATAAACATCTTTTAATGCCTTAATTGCCCTTTGACCTTCAGGGGTTTCTCTTCCACCAATCAACACACGGTCAGGGGCAAAAAGGTCATTTATCGCCGTCCCTTCGGCTAAAAACTCTGGGTTAGACAGGATTTGGTAGTTAACCCCTTTGTTATTGTGGGTGAGGATCTTTTCTATAGCCTCAGCTGTTTTCACAGGAACCGTTGATTTCTCGATCACAATCTTGTCGGATTTCGATACGTCAGCGATCATACGAGCCGCACTTTCCCAGTATGCGAGGTCAGCGGCTTTCCCAGCACCAAGACCTCGGGTCTTCGTGGGCGTGTTAACAGACACAAAGATTATGTCAGCCTCAGAGACATGTTTCTCAACATCTGTGCTAAAGAACAGATTCTTGCCCCGACATGACTTGACCAGATCATCAAGCCCTGGCTCGTATATAGGGAGCTGGTCACTGTTCCAGGCAGTGATCCGAGAGACCGATATGTCAACAACAACTACCTTAATGTCAGGACATTTGTGGGCAATAACAGCCATTGTTGGACCTCCAACATAACCAGCTCCAATACAGCAAATCTTAACCATTTTTACCAATCTAGCCTACAAATGATTAGATTTTGTTAAAATCCCACAAATATTTCATCTTGAAATGCAACAAATTTCATCATCTAGATAAAACACACCATATTAGATTTACAAAACACAGTCCTACATAAGTGCACGCCTCATTTGTGGTGCACGCATATCATGTATATATGTGTGGGCCCTTAAGGGGCAAAAGTAAAAGTGCACTAATTTTAACGTTATTTCAATTATTTTGTGAAAATAACGTTAAAATCATTGGGATGATCAACTTCAAACGATAACTTTGAGCCGGGGACTCTTTCGGAGCAGCCTCTCCATCCCAATTGGGATAGGGGTAAGGTTTGTATATATCCTTCTCCCCAGACCCTACTGAAAGTGAGAATATACTGGGTAAGGTTGTTGGTCGTTGGTAGTCCTATATAAGTGAAAAATCTGATTTAAATTAAAAAAAAAAATCAAATTGCAAAAAACAGTGAACATGAAACTGAGAGCAACCAGAAACTTTCAGCAAAACACATTTTATTTAGAAAATCAAATAAAAATCTGATGAACAATTAACATAACTGGCAAAAGTTTTGAGATCAAAGTTCATACCTGTGGAAGAAGTTGCAGAAAGGAAATAAAAATGGAAGAGAAGTAGTTTTGAGGTGAAGTGAGAATTCTATTTAAATACCCACAAAAAAAACTAACTTAAGATCTGAATTTTTAGGACACTCAAAAACTAAGCAAAGTGCCAAAAGCAAGATCAGAACATTCAACACGTTTCCAAACTACACCTTTCGGTAGTTAACAAGGGAATTTTTAAGTAAAATCTTCATTAGCTTATAGTTTTCTTTCTATTTAATTTCTTGGTGAAATATTTATATAAAAATAAAACCAAATTACATATTTCAATTATAATAAATGTAATTACAACATGGTCTTCTTCGAGATTTTAAGTAACTCATGTGAGTAGTAAAGTGATTACCTAAACATTTAAAAAAAATTCATATATCGATAATCAATCAATCAACGTACTCAGTATATCCCGCCATTAGCATGCTAAGGCAGGGTCTGAGGAGGGTGAGATGTAGACAGCCTTACCCCTACCCCAACAGGGGTAGAGAGGCTGCTTCCAGTGAGACCCTCGGCTCATGATGCTTGATCAACCGTCCGAAACGATTTTAACGTTATTTTCACTGAATAAGTAAAATAACGTTAAAATTAGTGCAATTTTACTTTTGCCCCTCAAGAGTTGTCGACACATATATACATTATATGTGCGCACCGCTAACGGGGCGTAATCATAGTTATAACAAATTAAGTCAATACACTTATAACAAATTTATGTCTTTACCTAGTAAAATTATATTTTTTTAAAAATAATTTTATGTGCAACATACATATAAAAGAATTGAAATTTCAGGCCTCACAAAAAACTTGGTCTTGTGCAGTCACACATTCAACACCCATAAGGGCCGGCCCTGAATTACGGTAATAGTTATATGTTTGTGTATTAAACAACAATATCTGAACCCAATATATCATCGAGCAAAACTCGGATAATATGACAACACATGAACCTAGGATAACCTACTTACCTACCCCAGAAGGAACGCTTTGGGAAAATCCCCTAACCCCCAGCCCCAATATGCCTTGAGAGAGAGTTAAACCCATAACCTCTCATTTGGAAAGTTATAGTTCCACCAAAGCAAAAATAATTGAGTTGATTTGAAAAAAATTCAGGAAAAAAAACCATGTTATTTATAAAAAGCACTTTCAAACATATTTGACTCATACTTAATTTGAGTTAACTAGTAATCTGCTAGCATTTAACTTAATCTCGTACTTGGATCGTATATAACAAGTTTGTTTTAAACAACCTTAAATTATTCGAGATAACTAACATCATCACTAATTCCTCATGAATGTTTATACGAGGCAAGTAGCTCGAGTCAAATCTAACTTAAATTAAAATAAGTGTGAGCCTTTTCCAAGCGAGTTACAAGTTAGATAACGTTGACCAGACAAAAATTTTAACTAGTAAAAACATATGTAATGTTTGAGGGTTAGTGATTGTAGAGAAATTCCAGAACACGAACACCCGGATGAAATTGAAAGTCGTGGATCGCACTTTCAGATCAAACTATTTGCAGTTCACTCAAATATTTGATCGGATAAAATTCAATTTCGATTTAAGAACAAGTATGAAAATTTGTTGTGAATGCGTGAATGAACTAAAAGAAGAAAATTAATCATCGATCAATATTTGTTTGCAGGTTTTGGAAACTGCTTTCAAGCAGTTTTCAAGTTTTCCTTTTCACAAAAAAAAGCCACTAAACTTTTAATACGAATTTTATATCCAAATTCGTAAAATCAATTTTTCTATTGATTTTTCAACATAGTAACTTAGGTCGACCCCAGCCAGGTGCTCTGCCCTTGGACCCCGCCAGGGGCTGCCGCCCGTTGGACCCCGTTAACCAGGGGAGCTACCCCCGGACCCCTGCCAGCCTCCTTGGGACCCCCTTGAATTATAAAACATTAAACAAGTGTGCACCTCACACCCAACTTAGTTAATGAATTTTATAATTCATATTGATCGATAAAATTAATCTCAATGACACTAAAATATCTAAAAGTGATGAAAATGTGGTGACATCTAGGCCGTGGTTGCGATCACTTTATATGTAAGTGATGGTGTTTGTGTGAACATGTGCTTTCGTTTAAAAAGCGAAGATGGTGTACAATATTGTCGTTGATGAAAAAAATAATGATAATAATAAAAAAAAAAAAAAAAAGATAAAAGGTAGAAGCATTTCGTGTTTTGCCCCATCATGCCTCGTGTCACAAGTAAGGGATGGTGTTTCAGGAGTTACAGGGTGGCAACCAGTGGTGGAGCTTGAAAAATATGTCTAAGAGGGGCGAAAGTTATAGGCCAGATGCTTTAGGCTAAAAAATCGGGTCGGCAAATGGTAATTCGGGTCGGGTCAAATAATTTAAACTATCAAATATTTGTTTCACTAAAAAAATATGTATGTATCAAACAAGACATAAAATGTTTAACACGAAAGTATGAGTACCCGGAAGAAGAATCACAATTCGACACGACGAAATGTTTGGGCCGGGTATGTTGCTGGATTTCTTTTTTTTTTTTTAACACAAGGTAAATGGTTAATGTTCAATAGTTAAGGTCCATTTTAATTTTTAAGGCCTAAAACAAGTTTTAAACTCAAGATCGGCTAAAGACTGAGATAACAACCACTATTAAAAGAAACAACATTTCCGACGGATTTGCTACAAAAACAGGTCACAAAACCGATACTGTAAACCCTTAAAGGTAATGTTAATGCCTATAAAATTTTCCGACTGAAAACTACTATATCGAGGCTTCAGACCAGAAAAACGGCAGAGGCCGGGGCACCCCCGGGCCCCTTAAAACCTCCGCCACTGGTGGCAACTCACCCTGTCACACCTTACTACGGATGGTTTAAGATAGGGTCATGTTATTCTCACACACACCTTACATTTTTCACACCCTTTATACGCCTCGTATATAGCCTATATGAGGCGTATATGGGGCACTTATTGTTTGTCAGAGATCTTCAGTTTTAATGGTTGGAATCCTATACACCCCGTATATGCTTATACGAGTTGTATATGTCCTATACGATACGTATACGAGACCAAGCATTGTTGAATCAATGGGTGTTAGAGAGCCTCGTATAAGCCTATATGAGGCATATATGGTCGGTGAAGTATTAAAATAAAATGAATGGGTGTGTAAATAACTAGCTTAAAGATAACATGATTCACTTGATTGTTCAAATCGAATTTCACATAATTGATCGTTGCAAAAACCCTATTAAAAAATAAGGAACTCAATCTTATTTTAATACAAAAAAATGTACACCAATTAAATATCATACCATTACGTTTTTCTTTAATTACTTGTTACTAACGTAGAAAAAATGAATCTAGAACAAAACCCATGTTCAAAAACACTAAATTTTCAAGAACTTTTCAACATTTAGGGTAAAGTGATCCAAGAACATGTGCTTTTGGTTAAAAAGAAATATGTCAAAGAATGTGAAAAGGAAGCTTGAGGGGAGAACATGAATAAATGATGTTAAAAATAAGAATATAATAATACAAAAGGGGATGTTGATAGTTGAGTAAGATTAAAGAAATTATTAAAAAAACAAAAAAAAAAAGTCATAATTAATGAGACTTGATTTGAAAGGAAGCATAGGCAAGAGGGTCTTTAAACGTGTTGATTAGTGATTGACTGATCAAAATGCAGCAACTTCATTAGCCAGGAGGCGTGCCAATGTGGCTTCAAATGCACTCTACTTAATTGCAACATGTTTAGGTAGCGTTTTATATACACGAAAGAATAATGTAATGTAATGAGTCATTACGTTGGAAAGAAAAAGCGTGTTTCGTTATCACATAGAAATAGAATGTACTATTCCATAAGAAATGTGATTTCTTCACATTTGATGATTTTCATCCATTTGAGTAGGGTTCTTGTCTTATTCATTCCTTCTCTTGAAGGAATGATCCGACCAATGACCTGGCCCATGTCCAAAATCATGACCCGACCCTTGACCTGACCCATAACCCAAACCATGACGCGAACCATGGCTCGACCCATGACCTGAACTATGATTTTAACGATGACCTGACCCATAACCAAACTTATGACCCAAACCATGACTCGATTCATGACTCAAACAATTACCCAACCCTTACCATGATCTGAACTATGACCCGTCACATTACCCAAACCATGACCCAATCCACAAACTAAACCATGACCTGCTCCATGAATTGCTACATGACACGAACCATGAGCTAAGCAATCGACCAATAAACCAACCAATGGTTCGAACCATGACCCACGACCTGACATATGATTCGAAAAATGATTAAAACCACGACTCGATTCATAAATTGTATTTCATTACTTCATCTTCTCATGTCACCAAACAACATGAAATAACGAATCATTTTATTACCAAAGTAACCAAACATGACAAATGAATGATAATGATTCATTTCTTTCCATACTAAAGTTTTGGTTTTCGTATTAGGGTTATTGTTTTTGATTTAATGTTTGGGTTTTAGGGTTTGAAAAACCGGTTCCAATGACGCCAAACTGAATTCAATCGCAGTTTGTTTGGGTTGGTTTTCGAAATTTTAAAAATCCTTCTTAGCCTTCTTACTCAATATTGACATTTTAAGGGAACTTTTCCTTTGTTCCATCTATTGAGCAATATTAGGATTTATACAAGATGACTCTAGGTAAGACTATTGGTAGACCCTTCGACCCTTGAAAAAGAATCAAGTAAAAAAAAGAAGGAAATTATGGTCATAAAATCACTATGGAAGCCATGGAAGAAGAAGGTACAATTCATCACAAGAAAGTTGGTGTGGTAGAAAGTTTATAAAGTGAAGAAAAAGAAGTGGAGCATGCCTTAATATGATACATACTAGAATCGAAACAACAAAGGAAATAAATCTATAAAAGATTTCAACAAGTTGCAATGTTATAATTGTAGTAAGTTTGAACATCATGCCTTGCATGTCTTGAAACAAATTAAAAAGAAAAAAAAGATAACTACACACAAACGTTTAACAAATACATAATGACGATAATTAAACACAATGAACAGAAAAAATTTCATTTTTTATACTAACATTATACTCATTTTAAAAATAAAAAATGCTCGTTTTTATGATATACTAATTTAAAAAAATAATAATATCATATGTAAAAGTTATAAACGTTTAAAAAATGTGAGGGAAAGTGGTCATGATTACTCGTAATTAATTTTATATTAAATATCTAAAAATGTATTATTTTAACATTTTTATTATTTAATATTGTTATTTAATAACATATATAACTGAAAAAAATATAAGTGATGATAAGAGAGGTGCACAAATCGGGTTTTTTTGGGAAACAGTTCCGGTTCTAATCGGTTTCAGCTCCGGTCAACAAAGTCAATACCGATTCCGATTCCGGTTCCGGTTCCGGTTCCGGGTTTCGGCCGGTTCCGGTTCGGGTTTTGGCCGGGTACATGTGGAACCAGTTTCGGTTTTAATTTGCCTAAAAAACCGGAACCGTTTGTACCCATCGGTTCGGGTATGATCACTGTTGTAAAAGGCGGTCTCCAATCGCTCCAAGGAGTTGTTCCGAGGCCGAGTACTTCCTGCATATTACCCGAATACTCCCGCCTAGGGCCGAGTACTCTCCGATTACTCGCTCCAAGGACCTGTTCCGACCTAGGAGCGCCTAGCGACTTTTGCAATCATGGGTATGATCGGTTCCAGTTCGGGTTGCCGGTTCCGGCTCCGTTTTTTTGTCCACCTCACTCTCATAAGACACAAGATAGCACGTAGCATGTGTCCTCTTAGTTAGCAAAACAGATGTAGTAAAATACAAACGAAATAAACAAGTGACCCATGTTATCTTAATTACATATTTCTTACTTAATTAGTTATTGAAGTCAACGAAACCATAAAAAGTCAAATTAGGAAACGTAAGAAACTATGTTCTCCTAGGGAACAAGAAACTCCACGTTACTTGCAAAGCACCATCACAATCACATTCACATTCACATTCAAAAACAACCACCCTCCTCACCACCATCCTACAACCTCTCAACATGAACAAATCACCACCAAAACACCCAACCATCACCACCACCGCCGCCATCATCAGCCCCACCACCCCGGTTAGCAACCTCTATGACTCGTATGAGTTTCGTGCCATTTCAAAACAGCTCAATCGTGCGATCAAAGGCTCCAACGGCCCCTTGTCTCCTTACTCGTGTTATCTCAGATCGGCAACCCCTTTCTACTCAAAGCAGGTGCGACATATGATCTGCGGATCGAATACGAGAAATGGTGTTTTGTGCACGAAGGAAGCCACATTGCGTTCGAAGGGATTCGTGTGGCGCCTTTGGGCTAAGGTTAAAGGCACTTTTATACGAACTAATTGATCAGTTATTAACTATACGTCTTTCTAGGTGTTGTGCATGTATACATGAATGAAAATAATCTAGATTCGACCGTTCATTTGGCTTGTGTAAATAATGATTCTTCAAGGATTTATAATATATTGATACGTACTCACGAATTTTGTATAAATATAAAGCGATTTTCAATGTTTTGCTTATCTTCAGTTGCAAAGTATCAAGTTATTCAAAGAGAAAATAACAAAATGAGTATTTGAGTTTTGTTAAGAAAAAATACCCGAAATTGTATATATATTAAAAATACAATGCCTAATGAACAATAGGTGTTGAGTAGTTTAGGTTTTAGTTTTTTTTTTGGATAACCATGGGAACCCACTTGCGTGGTAAAATCCTGAGTCCCGTCAATACCCGACTAACCAAGAGGAACAGTAAAAGGGTGGTCGCAAGCAACCAGGTCGTTATAGCATTCAAGTAAAATTGCTCTAAGTGGGGATTGAACTTGAAATCTCTAGGTTGCATCTCCTATACTTTAACCACTACACCACTTTCTTAGAAATTAGGGTTTAGTTCGTGATGAAAGATTTGATTTTGTTATGTAACTTATTCTTCAGCAAATGATATATATTATCTGTTATCGAAAGTGTACTGTGATAACCCGCCGCAACGCGCGGGTGGAATAAACCTAGTTTGATTAAAAAAAAGTCATTCTTATATGGTAGGAGAATTGATGTAAAAATGGGTAATAATGTAAAGGTGAATTTGCTTGTAAAGTCATAATCATTTAACTAAAATAAATTACAAAAACAATATATATTGATGTATCTCACTTTTGTCTTTTATGTGATGTATATACGAATTAACATGCATTTAAGATTTAACACATGCGCAATTTAGGGGTGTGCAAATGTCGATTCGGTTTGATTTTTATACTCTACTGAAACCAAAAACAATGGTTCGGTTATTGGAATTCATGCAGCAAAAACTGGTTTGGTTCATAAATTTTTCGGTTATTTTCGAAGTGTTTATCTTGAATCTATAAATTTGGTTATGAAGCTCCGTTTCATTGTTTTAAAGTGTTTTGAACATGTTTCAAACATGCAAGTACATATATAATAAATCAAATATATAAAATAATACATCAAAATGTGGTTCAAATACATTAAAATACATGAAAACATATGAAAAATATACAAATTTATAGGTATTGGTTCCGTTTTGATTATTTTGGTTATGGAAAATGAATAAACCAAAACCATAATTGAATGGTTCAATTTTGGTTATATATTAACAGTAAATGATTGATTAAGACAGTTTTGGTTATTTTCGGTTTGGTTTCGGTTATCAGTTTTGTATACTCAACCCCATGGTTGTAAAAATCTCCGATTAGGCCGATTAATCGGCCGATTAATCGTTAGTTCCCTAAGGCCGACTAGGCTCGACTATCAAATTAGGCCGATTAGTTGGCCGATTAATCCCTAGTCCCCACCCCACCGACCGACTACCGACTAGCGATTTCTACAACATTGCTCAACCCTAATATGTACTTTTTAAGAATTATACACATGCGCTAACTAAAAAAAGTAAAAAGTACACACATTTGTTAATTCTCAAATGCACATAAATTTACATATACATGTAAAAGAAGAAAGTATTATATCTTTCTTGTATTGAACTTCAAAATCATAAACCACAGCTCCTTTTCCTTACTTATATCTCCAAAAACACAAATCCCATATGTTTTTCGGGCTGAACGACTGATTTAAGCCAAAACAGGTACAAATCCAAGGGCATGCCCAATCGTCACCCTCCACCCACCAGATAAACGGGAACTTGATAAATCCGTAAACCCTCTCCCTTGCTCAGGTTTGAATCCATGACCTCAATGAGATGCAACCAATCCCCTTCATTGTAATACCGCTAGACTAGAAGCCATTTGGTCCATCAAATGCCTCTTCCTTTCCCACTTTGCATTTTGCAAGCTTTAACAATTTTCTCTATTTCTTTCTACTCATCTCCCTATTCCTCTCAATTTTCCACTGGAGTTTGAGACCCAAATTAAAGCTACAACACCATCATAAACCAAGAATAAGATTTAGGGAAGTGCAAGGTGTTCATCCTTCACACCCAAACCCGACTCGTGGTGAGTTTATTCTTCTAAACTTTTTGTTTAACATCTCTAACCTTTGGATCATTGTTGTAACTGATTCATCATCATTTCCAGCTGTTTTTCAAGCTTCTAACTCAACCCAAGAGTTGGAACTAAGTGGTAAGACTATAAACCTAACTTAAACTCTAAGTTTACATATAAGTTAGTAAAATAAATATTTTTCTCCAAGTGTTTTTGAACTCGAAACACGTTTTACAAACAAAACAAGTAACTGATGAGCCCATTTAGGTCCAATAAGCCTTTAGGTTATTCAAGCATTTTGATTAGAAGTTTTTAGTCCAATAGCTTAATAAAAGCATTTTATAACTAATCTCATCGATTTCAAGTGATTTAGACTTATGAAACACGTTTTATTACAAAAATGATTGTATTGAGCTTGCTGGCATTAGGGGTGTCGAAAATTCCCGAACCCGAATAAGCTTCATAGGGTCGGGTTATTCAGGTCAAAAATGTTAGTCGGGTTGTTTGGGTCAACCTGATTAACCCGAATTATTAATAGGGTCGGGTTTCGGGTATATTTTTAAACACTAGTCGGGTTTCGGGTTAACCCGAACAACCCAAATAAGAATGATTATAATTTTTTTATATACATTAATTATTAAATGTATTAGATATTCAACTTTTTTCCTAAATATTTAATTACGTTAACTCCATATGACTATGATTATTAATCAAATTATGTATAGTTTATCACATTTTTCATTGAATTGTATGTTTGGAAAATGAATTATTTGTGGGAATTTAAAATTAAGCCAAGATAATAACAAATAAATAGCAACCCGATTAAACCGACTGGCCCGACCCGAATAACCAGTGACCCGAGTAACCCGAATGTTATTCGGGTCGGGTTGCGGGTCAATAATTTTTTTTAGAAAAAACCCGACTAACCCAACCCGATTAACCCGAAATTCGATTGGGTTGACCCGATCAACACCCCTAGCTGGCATAATAGCCAATTAACACATTTTTCAAGACCAAAAATCCAAAAAAAAGATAAATAAATTAAACCAACTTAATGATTAAACTTAGCATTTCTAAAGTTTTATTGTGCTACAAGCCTATTAAGCTAAAGCTAAGCCCAATAGCCTCTTTAAATCTTTAAGCCCAATAATTGTAAACTTAATCTTTTTGGGCCTTTTACCCTAAGTTACACTCTAAATTATGTGATTAAGTTGTAATTTTGTACTTAGAAGCAAATTAAACCAATATATGTTTAAGGGCTCGTGTAGAGCCAATAGCCCATCTTATATTGTCTGGGACACTAAGCCCACTAATGAACACACATGAATACATGATAACTTTTTTACTTTACATATTGTTGCTAATATTTAAATTAAGTTAGTTATATACATTCCGTTGTCTTGAAATTTATTCATTATATTTTGTTACGGTTACCTTTTGTAACCATTCAGTTTTAGGTTACAACTCGACTTGACCCACCTGCCTCGAATGGAGTGGTGTCAGAGTAAAAAGGAGGAAGTTATATAATTAAGATGTGTAACCAGTATATTCAAAGCACTTCTACTTTCTCCTTAACCAAACTATATATCTTCCCCTTTTGGTTCTTTTCTGACGACGATCGAAGGTTTTTGTTTGACGATTTTGAAACCTTGGAGAGGAGGTAAAGGCTAAAAATTAGAGATCCAAGCCACTTTTAGTTCGATAATCATTAGTTTATGTCATAATTTATTATCCTTAATCTATTTTCATCCCACCTTGGCGGTACTCTACTACTAACACATTATAGTATAATTATCATCTCAACTAAATGATAGTTCAAATCTTTTATAAACCCATGATCTAGATTTATCAAAAAAAAAATTGAAATAGTCCCACACAAATGAGGTGAGGGACCAAAACATAAAAGTCTAGCAGTATTTCTGTGATGGGATAAAGCTGCGCACCCAAATGGACTTTGATTCGAGTTTCACAAAGGAGCTTTTACAAAGAATTAAGTTTACTGTATAACTGATAACTTTATGAGAGATTTAATTGGTTAGTACTGATGGTGACACTTTGATCCTTTAGTAATAGTTAGTAATCCAAAATTTAGGGTGTTAAGGTTAGTTTAGTTTAGTTTACCCACCCCCACCATAATCCCATCGGCTCGCAAATCGGTTTTCACACCACTTTCTTCCTCCTCCCTCTGTTTTCACAGCCTGCAAATCTCATTCCCTTTCATCTCCATCATCAATGGCGTCTTTCTCTGTTCCTTGCCCTAAAACCTGTGCTTTATTCGCTCCTCATACCACCCCTAACCACAACCGCAACCACCGCAGCACCTCCATTGCTCTCTTCCACTCGGATTCCAAATCCAATCGAGCTTTGGTTTCTGGATCATCTTCTCCACGAGTTCAGGTAATTTCGTTTCCTTTTTTTTCTTTTTTCTTGAATGGAAATGTTAAACTCACTTCACTTTTTTTTAGGTTTATTTCTTATTTTGTTAGCTTATTACATGTGATAAAGCTCAGTGTTTGTTAATTCATTAATTTCTTTAGTTGTTTTTAATCTAAATGTGATTGAAGATGAGTTCTGATTCATTTCGAGATATCACCTTTTTTAGTATTTGATCCACTGGATTTTATATATCGTTGATTGAATAATTTTTCAATTATTATACTGGTTGGATTTGCTTTTGAAGAAATCTTAATAAGTAGTTTACTCATAATTTCTGTAAGTAATTACACCCTATGTTAGGGGGAAATCTTTATTTGGGTTTATTTGTTCAAGAAAATGTATACAATACACAAGAAGAAATCACTAGGCAATTAATTGGATTGTAATTTAATGTGCAATTTTTCAAAATAATATACATATATAATACCAAATTTTATATATAATTTTTATAAAAGTGTTTAGTTTTATATATATACAAAGGTTTCGCTGAATTTCGTCAGATTTTCAGGGTTTTGCTAGAATTTAGCCGGATTTACCGGCTGTCATCAGAAACTTGCCAGAATTTGGTTGGAAGTTGGCTAACTTTTTGCAGATTATGGCAACTTAGGCCTGCCTAGGCTTAGTTTTGACCGATTTTTAGGGAGGCCGATTAGCCAAAATCGAAGTGGTGAATTGCTGCCTAGCACCTAGTCACCGATTAATAGGTCACGTAGGCCAATTATACAACACTTATACACATAACAGATAGGAACCAAATTCAAACCAGAACATGTTGGAATAGACAGAAATAAGAAAGTCAGAGAAGATTGAGGTCACGTTTGTTAGATAGAGTTCTCTTTAAACAGATTTCACCACATTATTCACAAATCACAATGGTCTACTCTACTAGAATATAACAGCTGAAAAGTAGTTTTACTACCGAAAATGACCTCACAAGCTTGAAAATAGCATCTACGTATTCTTTGTTGAATTGTTTCGGAGTGAGCAAGTTGTAGTAGGGACTTGGTAGTGTGTTTCAAGTATGAAACTGAACAAGAGGGCCTAGTCTTTTGATAATTACATATTGTGTCCAAAATTAGTAAATCACATATTAAACTAGTATTCAAATAATGTATCATAGAATTTCACATAAAGTTCAATGAGAAAATCAAGCTTATGTTTGCAGATTTGTTAACTTTTAGATATATCTTGTAGGCAACAAAGAGGAATCAAAATGGTGCTATGAAAGTGTCTGCTCAGCTTAATGAGGTAAGCTGCATACCAAGATCATAACATCAAACATCATTTAGTTTTTCTAGTTTCCAACCTCTATTTCATAATTACTTCTCTTCAGGCTGATCAAGAGAAACCATCAAATTCTGCACAATCATCGGAAAATTCAAGCAAAATATCTTCTTATAAGACCACAGTTCCTGATGTTGCCTCCCTCACCGCATTTATGAATCAAGTTGCAGGGCTTGTTGAGTATGCCAACAATTTCTTTAAGAAAACAATAATTTGAATCTTTGAATAATATATTTTAGGAGACTATATGCATATAAAATAGACTTGTGACCATTCCCTTTGAGTATTTGACCTATGACCTATCCTTTTTTAGCTAAATCTTGTTAGGAGTGTGCATGAAACCGAAAAATTCGACACCAAACCAAAAAACCGAAAAATCCAAACCGAAATAACCGAACCTAAATATAAACTAACGGGTTTGGTATAAATTTTATAAAAAACCAAAATTTGGGTTGGTTTTGGTTTTACCTAAAATACAAGCCGATAAAACCGAATATATGTGTATGTATGTATATATATTAACTTTAAAAAATTCAATAATTTATAAACAACATACTTTTATTTTTCTTGGTTCTTGATACCAAAAACCATATACATGGATTAGAGTTTCAAATTAATTAAATGCATGATACCAAAATATAAACATTGTATATTTTATTATTTTTTAGTCCCATGATACCAAAAACACAAATGGTTTTTACTGAATTTAAAAATCTTTTATATATAATTTTAAATGTTAAATGGTGTTGTAGTTTAAATATTTTAGTGCAAATACAATATTTTGGGTCCTTTTTTTTATAAGCCTAAAAATTTTAGGCCTAAGTAGAAAAACCGAAAAAACCAAACCAAAATGGCTTTTAAAAAGACAATAATTGAACCCAACGGGTTTCAAAAACCGAAATTTCGGTTTTGGGTTTGGTCTAAGCCAAAAACTTATCCATGCACATCCCTAAATCTTGTGATTTGACTTGAGAGATAGAAGGGATCCCAAATTGACACTTCACAAGTAAATGGGTTAAGGGTACCACCTATTGTTACAAAGAGATATTTTTAAGTGTATAGAGAGATATTTGTAATAGTTAATTACACACATCGTCTTTGTTGTTTGCAAAAAGTAATAGTTTTGGCACTAAGGGCTGGTTTTATGCTTTCAATTTTGTAACGAGTTTGATAATTAAGGCTAACTTCTATTAAATTAGGATAAAATGACCAAAATATCCTTTGACTTTATGAATAGTCAAAATCAAAGGTAAAAAGGCAAAGAGTATTTTGGTCATTTTATCTTAATTTAGTGAACAAGTTAACGGTTAGTGTTAATGAGCAAACTTGTTACAAGATTGAAAGCATAAAACCCAAACGTGTTATTTTAAACTCTTAGTACCCAAGCCTTTTATTTTCCACAAACTATAGGGACCATCGGTGTGATCAACTCTATTTATTATTATTATCACCTTCAGGCTAGTAGATTCAAGAGATATAATGGAACTGCAAATAAAACAAGATGATTGTGAAGTCCTAATAAGAAAGAAAGAAGCTTTGCCCCCACCTCCAGCACCTCCTATGGTGATGATGCAATCTTCACAACCTCAGCCTCTGCTTCACTTACAACCGTCCCCGTCACAGGCGGCTCCTGCCTCTTCTGCACCAACACCTACTGCATCACCGCCAGCATTACCAGCCCCTGCAAAGCCAAAGTCCTCACTTCCACCTCTCAAATGTCCAATGGCCGGAACTTTCTATCGGGCTCCTGCCCCTGGAGCTCCACCATTTGTCAAGGTAACCTCATCCCCTGTAGTGTCTATTATCTGGTTTTCTTCTATAACTTTCGTTTGTTAGTATGAAAAAAATCATGTTATATCGACTCACGGTCTTCGTTTTAAATTGCAAAAATGTGCTCTGATGCGTTTGGTCCTAAGTTCCGATGCATGATGCGAGCACATCACGTTTGTGATGCGCTTAGTATTTAAAAAAGATACTAAAAATTTATTTATGGATCATATTTTAATTTGTAAACTTGTAAACACAAAAAAAAAAAATACTAAATTAAAATAAATAAATACAAAAGAAAGCTCTAGTACCATCAAAGAAGGTTTGTGCTACAACCAACATTATATTAGGAAAAATATTAGTATTATCAAAAATAATGTTAGAAGTATTAGTAGTCTATACGTATAGGAATACTAGGAAATTTATTTATCCAATTGATGGTACATGTTGGTACCATAAAGAATGAGACTGACACCGACTAAAGAACTACAGTCTGGTTATATAATTGTTTTTTATCCATGTTTCAGTTTTCATAATCGATTAATGTCACCAAGTCAACACACGTAACGAAGTTCATAAATGCTTCGCAGCGTGTGATGTCGCTTTTGATCTTACCACTCCGCCGCAACTTGTGGGTTTTAATCGTACCTCTCCACCACAACTTGCGGGTGGCTTTGCTCGTTATAATAAAAACCCATATGCTCAAGATAAATATTTGTCACTGCAAATTGTATGGTATGATAAGGTTGGGTATTGGGTCAAAATGGGGTAAGGCTGAAACTGTTTAGTTTAGTACCGGTCAAAACAATATAGGTTGGGTTGAATGCTAAACGATTTTTGCCCTTATAAGTAATTATCATTTTGCTAATCTTTCTCTAATTTATATTATTACTTATATGTTTTTTAATTTGAGAATGATTTGAATCTGAGTTATTGTTGAAGATATTTAATGTGTGTTAACCAGGTTGGAGACAAGGTTCAGAAAGGTCAAGTAATATGCATTATTGAGGCAATGAAGTTGATGAATGAGATAGAAGTAACTCACTTTCTTCCTCAATTTGGTTTACTATTTTTAAATTATCCCCATGAATTTAAAAAAGTTGTTAATTTCATATAAAAGTTATCATTAGGGTTGTAAACGAACCGAACAAACATGAAGGTGTCCCGTTCGTTTAACATTTAACTTGTTCATGAACTGTTTACAAACACTAACAAATTAAAAATTCTTGTTCGTGTTCGTTCATTAATGAATTGAACTTGTTCAAAAATGCAAACGAACATGTATTTACTTTAAAAATAAAAATCAGCATTCTCAATCTCAAACATTAGATATAATCATCTTGCATAAAATATCAAATACCTGATACAAAAATCAAAAAATAATTATCTTGAAACAAAACAAAAGTTAGAAATAATAATCTGTAATTGAAATTACCCTAAACTCATGTTTCAAAGATCTAAGTTTTAAATTGCTGTGTTTTTAGCAAAATACAAATTCCGAATGATTAGATTTCTTGTTTAAATGTTATTGTATTAAACTAAAAATAAAAAAAATTAAGAATATAAAATACATTTAACGAATAAACATAATAAATGAACATAACGAACGTTAACAAACATAAATGAACACATTACCAAATGTTCACGTACACAAATGAACACAATCTCTGTTCATGCTCATTCATTTAACTAAACGAACGAAATTTCTTGTTCATTTTCATTCAATTATTAAACAAACGAACATAAATGAACTTCTTGTCAAACGGTTCTCGAATGGTTTGCGAAACATTTGGTTCGATTACAACCCTAGTTATCACATATGAATATGTAACTGTTTGACTACTTAAGTCACATAATATAAGGTACATATTGGTACTTTTAGCTTGAAACTTAGAAACAGAAAACAGTGTGGCAATTGACATTCATTTTATTTTGTTAGGCTGATCAATCAGGAACAATAATTGATATTATTGCTGAGGATGGGAAACCAGTGAGCTTGGACATGGTATCTCCCTCTCTCTCCCCCTCTAGCCCTCCATCTATACAATATTACAATACATTTGAGTAGAACAAGATTGTTTTTTTTTTACATTAATTATTAAGAGTTTAAAGGGACAAAATTGCCTTTTATGAATGCAAAATTGTATTTTATGAATGTGATTAAATACAAAAAAGGTAGATAGTGATCATAAATATCTTAAGTTAATTAGATTGCAACTTCAATCAAACCGGTGTCTCTGTTAGTGTGTTATGTTCCTTGACGCATCATGCAGGGACTCTTCTAGCACACACATAAATTTATTTTTCATATGAACCAAATCACAATTTTTATTTGCAGCCTCTACTTGTTATTGAGCCATGAGGAGGAACATTGTGAAGTTATGTGATGAGTGCACAGTTGAAGTCATGGGGTCACATTTTCTCTTCTTTTTGACCATTTTTTTTGGGGATGTTAGTGTTACTGTCATTTATGTAACAAACTGGCTAGTTTGCTATGCCTTAATAGCACTACAAATATATAAAGGTGCATTTAGGCAACTGCATCTCTCTCTCCTTGTGTGTTTATTTCAGTTGTCAAAATATAAACATTAGTTTTTGTATCTTTAGAAACAGAAGTTTGTTTCGGTTTATCGTTTGTATGGTGGTTTACTGCTTTGAATTCAGTAAACTGATGTGTTCTTATTCGCAATACTTAGAATCATAATGACATAATCCGTTTGTACGAAATCAAAATCAAAAGCAGTCAGAGTCCAAAGCCAAAGGTGGTACTGAATCAAAAGGCCAAAAATCTCCTTTTCTTTTTAAACTTCAATTCTGATGCCTTATTATTTAATTCAAATTGAATTGTTTGTGCCAAAAACCAATAGTATTGATAGTAATAAAAATAAATATTTTTCATGTTAAGAGCAAGCGGGAGAGGATCTAGTAAGTCATGGATGAGCGACTCTGGAGCATATTTCATCGTGTTCGGTGGAAAGTGTGGTGAAACATGAAGGTGAGTGAAACGAGTGAATGTGTTCATGAATGGAGTCATGTACATATGTGTAACTATTACTCATCACTCACAACTCCGCACTCCTCACAAATAGCCGTGACTACCATCACATGTTTAACCGGCTCACGCCTGGTGTTGGAAGATTCCAACAGTTTTTTTCTGCTGACGATATTATTTCTATTATTTGAGCAGACAAGTCCTAGTGATGCATCAATTTTTGCCATCACATCAAAGAGAGAGAGGTTAAGCAAACTAGCAAAGGGGTAGTGACTAGTGAGGGGAGATGAAATAGGTTTTTATTTTTTTAATTTTATTTTATTGGTAATAAGTACGGAAGCAGCAAAAATAAACGCAAATATATTAAAACACAATATATTTTACAAAATACCTTGATTTATGTTACAACTGATGGATTTTTACTAGGTGGGAATCATTGACATGGACGGATTGAAGTAATTTTTCCTTGTAATTTGTTTGTCTTCTGCTGTTGTTTTTTCTCATTTGGTGATTGTATATGTATTTGGATTTTTTTTCGAGTTCTAGCTCCTTGCTGGCTCGTTTTTGGTGATATTTATGAATTTTGCCGTTCAAAAAAGAATGTTGTGAGTTTTTAAAAGTAGAAACCACTCACCTAATTTCAGAATTCTAAAGATCAAACATGAAATATAATCAAATCACGGAAACTATCCATGTAGTTAACTCTTTTGCATATTAGTAAAAACTGTAGCATGCATGTCATCAAGCATGAACAATGTTTAATAAAAATGACAAATATGATAAGTAGGTGCTCACATAAAAATGCATGTCACATTAACATCACCCCAAGAGCATCTTTCCTTCCATCCTAATATCATTAAAAGGGTATGTGAGCAATTTTATTTTTGTTTTTAAAACTATTTATAAATTAATATGAAATTATATGTTTGAATTTGATTGGTTAAAAAATTGAAATGAAATCAAGATCAAATTCACACGTGAAGCTGATGCCACCCCTCACACAAAAGGAGAGTGGTGTGTCATGAAGAGTCGCACCATAAGCTTTCATTTACACGGATCATACCGAAGGCTCTAAGGCTAATGTTAAGTTTTTTTAGAACAGCAACACCTGAACCCAAGATATCACCGAACAAGAATCGTACCATATGGCAACACCTGAATTCAAGGTACCCCCAGGAACCCTTTGGAAAACCCTTGATCCCCTCTAAACCCCAGTATGCCTTTAGATAGATTTGAACCTATAACCTTATATTTGAAAAGTAATGAAGTACCATTAAGACAAAACCCCAATGCACACAACACAAAATAAACCAAAAGTACCATAAGAATATTAACAATAAATTTAGTAATTTGATTTTATTGTTAGGTAAGAAAAGTAAGACTGTGCCATATATATAGTCTGAATACAAAATTATGCCTTTCAAGATATAGCATCTGTTTACTCCTTAAAAAAACTTGGTTATACATTTATATAGCATACAAATAATGACAACAATAATTATATTATTTTAAAATTAAATTATTTAATAAATCAACTTAAGAGGTTTTACAGATTAATAAAATTTAAATTTTTAAGATTTATTTAGAGGTAAAACAAAGCCTAACTCATTTATCAACCAGTTAAAGACTTGAAGGCCATAAATAAACCGACGAACAAGAACATTTGTTCTTTTGACAATTAATTTGTCCACAAATGGTTCACAAAAAACTAACCGAACAAAATTTTTTGTATTTTTTTTTGTCCACTTAGAAATTGAAGTTGTTTACGAGAAGTTCACGAACACAAACAAACATATATTATTAAAAAAAATAAAAATCAATGTTCATAATTTCAAATATTATATATAATCATCTTAAATATTTAATATAAAAATTAAAAAAATAATTATTTGAAATTATTAAATACAATATACAAAATTCAAATGAATAGATTTCAAGTTTAATATTATGATACTAAACTAAAAATTAAAAATGTAAAACATATTTAGTAAATATATATAATAAGCGAACGTAAAAGAATACATTATCAAATGTTCACGAACACAAATGAACGATGACAATATCTGTTCATATTTGTTGACCATAATTTTTTTCATGTTTATTCATTTATTAAACGAGCAAACATGAACTTAATTCATGCCAAAAGGTTCATGAGTTCGGTTTACTTATAGCACTATTTAGAACCATTTATTCAGCTGTCCAAGAAAAATAGCCAAAACAAGTTTCAGCTTTAATAATTAATACCACCAGAAGTTGGAATGCAACTCAAAAGTTACAACATTGCTTATAACTTTAACAAAGAAACTATCGGTTTACTAACAAACGAAACATGATCGACTGGATTCAAACCAAGTATATAAGCTCAAGTCTTCACCCCTCCTCGAGCAGGGCTCAGGTAGTTTGTTACCAGTCCCATAATAGCAAACCTGAATCACAATATTGACACGTTATGTTGGGTTGCATCTCTAACATGTCAATATGGCCGTCTTATAGAGGTGGACGACCGCACAGTGCCATGTTCTATGTGGAGCTGGAGCATTTACATATTTTCCCTTTCTAAAATCATTTATTACATATATATATATATATATATATATATATATATATACACCCATGTTCTATGTGGAGCTGGAGCATTTACATATTTTCCCTTTCTAAAATCATTTATGACATGTATACCCATGTAAAAAAAGTCAATTATATATTTCCCCTTTTAAAAAGATATTTCCCCTAAAACATAAATTCGTCAATTACATATTCTCCCCTCTCAAGGGGAAATATGTAATTAATTTTAAGGGTTGGGTAAATATGTAATAAAGATTCTTAACAGGGGGGATAAATGTAAAAATCCCTAAAATGTTTTATTTTATTTAGGTGAGTCGTATGCCAATTAACATGTATAAAAAAATATTAACTTACCAAAAATTACAAATTTTGGAGGTATACAAAATTGCATGTTTCATCCTTAAATTTTACTAGTTACAAAGAACAACCTTTGTTTGAAAAAGGCTGTAACACATTTTGTCATTTTCACCCACAGATGTTAGTTATACTCTCATGACATGACAGGGTTTACTGTTGGTGAAAAGGGCAAATGTGTTGCAACCTTTTGAAACAAGGCGTTATCTGTAACTCGTGAAATTTTAGGACTAAAGTACTAAACATACAATTTTGTATACTCGTGAAAGCCATAGGACAAAAACTGTAACTTACTCTTTTTTAGACAAATATAAACCAATAAATTATAATTTAGAGGTCCATTTTTACCAGTCACATGGGCAGGGGCCATCCAAAATCTCAGAGACGGCCATGTCAAATTTGGTAAAGATAAGAAACAAACAGGAAAATAGTTTTTTAAAAACAGTAAAATAGTTTTTGAAATTATATTGAGCATTTATTAATTTACAAAACTCCAAAAAACAGATAAATATCTAACCTGAAAAATTTTCTGATCTAAAATATCATTCTAAGTACTTCTAAAAATCATATCTAGAGTAGTCTTCCAAATTACATTTATGTTTATGGATAAAGAATAAACTATGGATCAAAGTTTGTAAGTTTGTCTATGCCAATAACTTGAAGAAAGAATAAACATGTTTCGTTAATTTTTTAAACAATAATCTAATTATTCGCATAGTAAGATTAAGCTGATCTATTTTAAAGAACAAGAGATTGCAAGCTTGTAAATGTGTTCAAACACCATTGAAACTAACCAAATAGTAGGCAAGTTGGCCGGTTCAGCTGGTTTAAGTTTTTTAAGGTTTTTACGGTTTGGTCCAGT
Source organism: Mikania micrantha (assembly GCA_009363875.1). Lineage (NCBI taxonomy): Eukaryota > Viridiplantae > Streptophyta > Magnoliopsida > Asterales > Asteraceae > Mikania > Mikania micrantha. The sequence continues at coordinate 54,702,543 of CM018684.1, forward strand.
CAATGATTTGGAACATGGAAACAGACATTTAACATTTTTTATTTATTTATTTTAGTTTTGCGATGTGTACTTGTGATTACTATCATATTCATGAACCATATACAAGTTAATGATTTTGAAAAAAAGAAAAAAAATTAAATACTAGTTTAAACAACCAAAATCAAATTGCCAAATCGCTGAAACCGATTGGTTTCGACTTTCGTATGTCATTTTCAGAAACCGTAGTTGGTGGCTTGGTGTCAAAACTATCCGAAGAGGCTTAACACCCCTACAAATTGGTGCTTCAAGTTATAAACTTATAATATGAGAAAACAAACTTACATGAATCCTGTGGACATCTGCTTCAAATCCGTCTCTACATTCTTCATATTAGCAAGTGATTGCGCACAGAATATGAGAGCAAGCCATGAACCAAGCTTGTACTGGAAAAAAAATCCGTCAGGCTACATAATCAGCAAAGTTTTTACGATAATAGTAAACTTAGCATCACCAAAAAAAACAAAAAAAATAAAAATGAAGTAATATGTGTGCTTGATTGTATACAATTAAATTCAGGCAGAAGTCATCAAGTCAATCATGACCCGTAAAGTTCTTTTTTCTAATATCTAACATTCTTTTGATCCAAAATTTGGTCTATCAGGGGCTGACATGAGTACATGACACATATGGACCTACCATGAGGTTCGCAGGTTTAGATTGAGTCTAAACAGGTTCATGTCAAACCTACAACATGCTTAGTTTAATGGCTTAGAGTCAGGTTGATATGGCAGATTCACTTCTTGACCTGTTTAAGCCGTCTAGTTTTATAAAATTTATAAAATGTTTTATTTTATAACTTAAATTAACTGGGTATTTATGCTAAAATTTAAAAGATAATAGAGAAATGAACAATAAGCTTTATAGTTTAGATGCAATTGTTAGTACACATTTGTATATTTAGTGTTAAATGTAATAATGTATAACTTTAAGGTATTAACATAAAAAAATAAATTTAAGGGCAAGTCAGCTTTGTAACCTTGAGCTGATGGTTTTAAGTTATGACAAATAAAACAACCTCTTGCATAAATTTGTAGAGTAAGACCGAGTACATGGTATGCCCTTTAAAATAAAAAAAAAAAATTAAGATTATATGGGTTGTTTCACGTCAATTCATGATTACCGTCAATCCGTGATTGTGCATGCCATATTCTTGTGCTCAGATTTGTTAGATATCACATGAACATAGACACGCAAACACACAAATACCAGGAAGCAGTAAACAACATAGAACTTTTAACATGGTTCGGCATAAATTAACCTACGTCCAAAAACTACATCTAGAGTTTGGTTCTTATTAGGTGCTCCAAGGAATTACAAGAAAATAGCATTGTATTTATAAAGAAAAATTTTGGTTTAGAAAACTTAGTCCCCAAGTAGGTCCAACCTGTGTAGAAACCCATTAGGGCTCACAGCCCCTTTTGAGTCTCCACAACTTTGGGATTAGTGTCAGGTCCAAACTGTTTGGCACCCCTAAGTTGAATCACCTTCTGCTAATTCAGTTTCTTTGATTCTCCATCATACAATAGGTGAAATCAGTAATTCAACTAAAGTTGCAGAAAAGAGTCAGCTAATTCAACTCCAGTTATCATCCCTAAAATTCACCGAAACCTTCACAGATCCACGAGTTCCTTACTAAGCCTAAAAATGTTCTGCACCTTCTTAATAACCAAATTAGTGCAATAATAACAACATAAAATCAAATTAAAGCAGCCTGATTATCCTATGAACCATTAAAACAATCATTAAGGAAGTTCCAGATATTACCAGAGCCCTCTCGTGTTTAATTTAGATCATTACAGTTACTGAAGTAATATCTAGATCACAAATCATCGGTAGCTAAATCTAGAACAATATACATTTACATTCAACGCGAATAGAATGCGTAATTTTACAATCTTGCGATGGTATGAAGAAATTGTACTCAAAAGTTACCCGGAACATAACGCCAGCAACGCCTAAGATGATGGCGATGAAACCAGAATAATCAATGGGGAGATTGTCAGGGTGAACCGGTTGAGGCTTGTAAGGCTTGGCCGACCACGGTTGCCGGGGATCGTTGCCGGACGACGACATCGTTGCAGATCTGGTTTCTTCTGACGATCGTTTCCTTCGATTTTGTCGCGTTACAGTTCACGATATGAATCGCCTAAAATAGTGTCTAAGGATATATAAGAAAAAAAAAAAAAAGTCTTCGTTTGTTTCTTTACCTCTTAATGGAACCATTCAACACTTATCGATTCAGTTCAATATTTAATCATTTAGCATCAATATCATGTTAAATGGAAAATACATATCATTCAGCACTTAATGGTTCAGTTCAGCACTTTAATCATTCAGTTCAGCACTTAATGGTTCATACCCTCTTAACCATTCAGCACTTAATGATTTCGATCTACCAAACAGCCCCAAATTGTCATGTTTAACATGTTAGCTAGAGATAACACGGGGATTGAGTCCTATGAAAACCCAATTTTTTAGAGAAACTCTTAAATCTTATGTGAGCTATTGATTTGGAATTTTGAAAATAAATATGTGGTTCATATTAACCCACATTAAAAACAATTTGTTTATTCAAAACCCAGTTTTTTATTCAGGTTTAATTTAGACCACATATTTATTTTCAAAATTTAAAATAAATATTCACAAGGGTTTTCATTGAATTTTAATAGAATTCAATCCCAGATAACATGATTAATATAAATACAAAATTTGAAAACGACTCATTTAATACCCGGCTTGGTGATTTAATCATAGATTCAGATTTTTTTTTATTAAAATAAAGTTATAAGATTACAAAGTGTATTTTTTGTTGAACATATTTAATTGTGTTTTATTGAGTACGTGTTTTGTCATATCTATTTAAGAGGTAATTACATTTTTATAAAAGTATAATCTTTAATCCTTATCTAACATCAATTTTGTATGATACGATTGAAATGAGGGGTGTGTTTGGACTGATTTGAGTAGGGTGTAAACGAGCCAAGCCGATCTCGAGCTCGATAAGGCTCGAGCTCGGCTCGTTAAAAAATTTTTAGGTTCGTGTTCGGCTCGGCTCGTTTAGATTTTATTTATTTAATTTATTTACTTTAATTACTAATTTAATTATATTTATAATTATATTTTCTAAATTTAACATAAAATATTTGATTTAAATATATTTATCATAATTTTATATATAAAAATAATTAATTTTATAAATAAACACTTAATATAATAAATAAAAATTATATTTCAGAAAGCTCGTTAAGGCTCGCGAGCTGTCTCGAGCTCGATATGTAAAGCTCGAGCTCAAGCTCGATAACTAAACGAGCCATATTTTTGGTCTCGAGCTCGGGATCGTTAAGGCTCAGCTCGTTCGAGCTTTTTACCGATCCGATCCCGAGTTTTTCGTTTTCACCCATAGATTTGAGCCAATTTTATATTAAAGTTATAACGATAATTAAGATGTAATCAATCGTTTATAACATGTCGATTAACTATATTTGGTATAGATGTAAAGTTTAAACAATAATTATTACAAGTTGTGGTGGTTTTTGAACTAATCTGATGATTAGGATAAATTAATCTAATTTAATTGGTTTAGAATGTTTATAAATTCTTAGATACAATTTTGATCGATCAACAAAGTGAGAGTTTAATGCCAATTTTTTTTCAAACATTTATGAGTTATTAACGATATAACTGATTTAAAGATCAAGATAACTTGATTCAAGTTTTGATCCGTTGTAAATTACCTTATATTAATTTATTATGAAATAATATTTTGATTTAGTAAAATGTAATAACTAATGGTGGTTTAATTGTATATACTCTTAAAAAGCAACGTCGGTGGTGGGGTACGTGTGCTTTTCTGTGCATCCATATTATATATATATTTGTTATACATGTTTTAGAACAAATGTGAGTTTTGTGGAGTTGGTAGGTTTGTTTGCGTAGATATAAAAGGTCAAGAGTTCGATTCCCTACCCTTTTTATTTTACCAAATTTTCCTTTACCATCTTTAAAATGTTATTTTTCCGTATTGTGATGTGTTTTTAACATTTAGGTTTTGGTATAAACATTAATCAAAATCGAGTCGATCTATGTTTCCATTCGAGTTAATTATGGTATATTTTCTTTTTAAATACGTTTTTAGGTTTCGTAATTTTAATGGTTACAATGACATGATATTTAGCTACATATCGATTATTTTCATTTTTCTTAGCATTTTTACAACGGCGTAACTTATTCATCATTTTTGAGTATAACGTAACTCGTGTTTTTTAAAGTTTAGAGTTTATCTCTAATATTATATACGATATGATTTTTCATAATGACTTTTCTCCTATATTTCCAAATTTTTTTTGTTACTTTTAGAATATAATATTCCCATGTACTCTGATTTAATGTTACGATGTGTTTTCGATAATTACTTTAAAGATAATATTTCCATATACTCTAAGTTAATGTTAGGACATTCTTTTAATAATTGAGTTTCGATGTAAATATATTAATCAAAACCAAGTTCGCCTATGTTTCCGGTCGCACTAACTACAATATATTCTTACTCTTTATAAATACGTTTTCGTGTTCCGTAATTTTATTTTTGACAATTACTATTTCAGCTACATATTGATTGTTTTACTTTTATAATAGTTTTTTAGAACGATACAACTTATTAATTGTTTATAGTATATCGTTGCAACGTGTGCTTTAATGTACAAAGTATATCTCCAACATTACATACGATCTGATTTTTCACAATAATTTTCCTTTGTAAATTTTAAAAAATGCATAGAATTTCGATTTATATCAACTGACGATGATATGTTGTTCGTGAGGAACAACACCAACACCAACACCAACTATTTTGATTTTTCTTATATTTTTCAACTAATATTGTCTTAATTCATATAGCGCAACGTATAAGACACAATTATGTTGTCTATCTACGTTTTAATTATATATATTGATATTGATATCCAGATCCGAGTCGCTGCGACTTTATACATCTCTTTTATGTACACAGGACGAAACATACACAATGATTTTCATAAAAATGTTGCACCACGCGATAACGCATTTGCTTTTTCTTATATTTGTTCATATTAATATTTTCTTAATTCATATAACGTAACATATAAAACACAATAATGTTGTTCATCTACTTTTTAATTTTTATAACCGATCAGACTTGACTCCATATGTTCCTTTTAATCGTACGAACACGGTGCAACGCAAGAATTTTAATCGTATCACCCGCCGCAACGCGCGGATAACTTTTCTAGTTTAGAGATATTTATGAACATTTTATTAGTTATTTATTAAAACAAGCATTTAAAATAATGTGGGACTAGCCCACTTGGTAGAGGCATTATCTCATAGAAAGGAGGTCTTGGGTTCAAATCCAAGCAAGGGGGAATATTGGGTGTAATTTGGGAGTAGGATAGTATGGCCGTTCAAAAAAAACATATACCTCTTATAAATTTCATTTATTACATACCAGCATTATAAACACATGTATCACATAGGTTGAATAATTATAAATGTTATAAATATCAATTTTTATACAAATTTATATGTTAGATTTATCAACTATTGGTGAAATAAGAAATGTGAATATCTAAAAAATTATAAAACAAATAATAAATATATTCGATAATTATATAATTATATTTTAAGATAATACTTATTATAGTTTACCAAGTTTTTGTAAAATACTAAATTATTAGAATAACAAGATATATTTCAATATATAATTATTAAAAATTGTTAAAATAATTAGAAGAAAGAGGCGGTAAAACAAATTACAGAAATCACCAGGATGTGACACGAATCTTCTAAATATACTTTTTTATTAGAGTATGTAGATAAACCCAATCCAAAATTTTAATTACATATATTTCTTCTATATTGCTAGAAACTAGGTTAGTACCCTGTGTATTACACGGGTTAAATAAAAAAATATAATAAATAGTTATCAATTAAAATTTATACAATATAAGATGATATTTAAATATGACATATAATTAAAATTTTGTATATTTAATACTTTAAGTAATAATATAATTATATTATTTCTTTAAATACTAAGTTAAAGTTTGTTTCTTTAAACATGTCATTTTAATAAACTATTTTTGAAATTTTATATTTTATAATAATTTGTTTTTTTAAACTATTTTTTAATAGTAATATATTTTTAATGTATTAATAAAACTTTTTTTAATTATAGAATATTTAAAAAGTATATATAATATTCAATATTATTAGTTAATATAAGATATATTTAATAGGAGAAGAGGAGGGAAATTAAAGTTGAAGAGCTCTAGTAAGATGACATGTGTCTCTAGAACTCAATATGTTATCAATGGTTTGGTTAGAATTTGCTTTACGGTTTGAGATTTTGGTACCGTTTAAAATAAAATCGAATCAAACCAAACCTTTATAGTTCAACACGAACTATTTACACAAAGTTCGTATGTATTTTTTTAAAATCGCGAAAAATCAAGAACTCAATATGTGCATACACACATGTATAAACATCCATATATGCATATATATGTATATACGTATATCTATATTTATATATACGCGTGCGCACACATATGTAGTTTGGTCTGGTTTTCTATGATCGGTTTTTTTATGAAACTTGTAAACCAAACCGTTGATTACGATTTTAAACTATTGAAACCGACCGACCGAATGTCTGAAAACAAACCAACCGTGAAACCGAATCGATGAACGGTTTGGGCGGTTTCACGATTTGAAATCGAACCGTGAACACCTCTAGTGTGACACCCGGCAATTTCAGGTAAATTGCAACTCTTACATTCTTTACATTTTACATTCATACTTGTTGCATTTCATTTAATTATGTTTAATTAGATGAGTTGAACACAAACGACTACGAAACGATAGTTCGAGGAACTATCGAATCGTACATTGCACATCGGTTTTGGAAACCAAGTGTGGCAAACACAACACTAACACAAAACGATAATCCGGGAATTATTGAATTGTGCATTACACGTTGATTAGGATTAATCAAGCGTGCTAACACTTCGAAAGACACGAACACAAACTGCCAAAGATAATTCAAGGAATTATCGAAACACACACGAGTCTCACGAACGTTGGTGATCAATCAAACTTATGTGCTATTTTGTACTTATGTGCTTAAACGTGCATTAGATGCTTAGGATAAATGTTAGAAATCGAGTACGAGCGAAATCGTATCAACGAAATCGGAAAACAAAGAAGTGGACTCATCGCGGTACGCGATGGTCCCTCGGTGAAAGGCTCCGCGATACACGAAGAAAACCGGGAGTCGAGACTCCCGAATCCCATCACGGTACGCGAAAATAAATTTTGATCGGCCTTCGCGGTACGTGAAGGCCATGCATATCGAAAAATTTATAAAAACCAACCCCAAACGCATTTCAATTGGTTTCTTCACACTTCTTCCGATTTTCTACTCTTATGCTCGACCAAAAACCTCTGAGATCAGCATTCAAACTCCATAGAATCACTAGCAAAGCAATTTCTTGGTGATTGAAGATCGTAGGAACAACGAAGAAGCGTTGGAAGCCACCCACGAGTGAAAACCTCATCATCAGCCTTCAATCCAGTTTCCAGGAGCTATCCAAGCACAAATCGACGCTTCTAAGGTAGTTTTACATGATTGCTTATGGTTAGATCGTACATGCAATGGGTAAAAACCCACATGCAACTCCTTACGATTATTGTGCTCAAATTTGTTGGTGATTTGTTGTATAGATGTTATAGATTTACTATTTTAAAGTATTAGAATGTTAGATTTGAGTTTTGTTGAGTCATTGGTTGATTTGATGATGTATTGGTACACTTGCCATAAAAGGAAACTTTTATGTTACAAGTCTTGGATTTGTAATGATCTAGACATGTTAGACATGTCTAGATGTTAGTAAATGTATATTGGAGTGCTTAGAAACACATTGGGATGTTTGATTTTGTCAAAAACATGGTTTTGTATAAACTTACTATATAAGGAAACTTTTAAGAATCAAAAGAGGGCTTTTGATGTTTTAAAACGTTTTAATGAACTTTGAGCATTGGAATATGCTTAGAAATGATTTCTAACATATTTAGAAACCTTGAATTGTGAAAACGAGTTTTAAAACGAATACTTTCCAAATAAGGAAACTTTATTTGGGCAAAACGGCATAAACGGTGATTTATGCGCAAACGACATGTTTCAAGGGTATAAACGTATTTTACAAACACGTTGGGAGTGTTAACTTTAAGAAATGGGATTTCATAACCATACTTTCCTAAATTGGAAACTTTCTAAAAATGGTAACTTGTGCGATTGGAGTCATAGGATGCATATTGGTGTCTTATGTGCATCAAGGCACATAAACACAACAATCGTGTCACCAACGATTCGTCGAGTCTCACTAGTCAACACGCACACACTCGGTTGAGCACACCGACATTTGGAGTTGTATGGGATACAACACACCACAAAACACATACTCACACCTATATGGTTATAGGTGCCTACTAGCAGGATTGCTAGCATTCGCAGACGCGAACACACAAACACACCGGAACTGCTAATCAGGTGAGTTCACGGCCCCTTTTACTTTTCTACCTTTGGGGGAGAAAACATTGCATGCTAAACTGTTTTACAAACAACAACTCATTTCATTTACGTATGGACATGCTTTATCATATATGTATATGTGTGGACCACATCACAACTAAAAGACCTCGCGATACTCCACGGACCGTTAGTAGCGCGTAGCGCCTAGCGTTGTAATCTTGAATAGTACTATTTGGGCCTGACAAGCCCCACCCATCGCGCATGGAAGGCCAACCCGACTGTAGGTCGGAATGGGTGCAATATTGACCAACACTTTGCCATTGTCTTGTGATGGACATGGCGGGAGGCACAACTGTCAGCTTCGGTACGACCCCGCATATAATATAACTGTATTGACTAGCTATCAATCGATGCTGCATTGTAATGATATGTAAATCGCAACTGTTACTCTAAACATTGGATGTTTATTGCTTATGAAAAACCTGTGCTCTCACCAACCTTTGTGTTGACCTTTTACTCGCATGTTTTCTCAGGTAGCTAAGGCACGCGCACAAGGATTAGGATGCTAGGCTGGAGTCGCATGCATCTGATTATGTGTCTTAGACTATGAAACATTTGTTATCATTTTGTTATGTATTGATAATTACTTAAACTGCTTCCGCACTATTACTCTGAAATGTTTTGAGAATCGTATTAGTCTTATGCTTCCGCAACCTATGAACTTAAACTGTTTTGATAATACTAAACTTCCGCAACTCTGATTTTACTGAATTGTTTTATCCAAGTTATTGGATGTACGTATGTAACCAGACATGTAGGTCTCGCAACGTTGTGTGACCGGAGACTGCGATCCTGACAATCTGTTGCCGCTCGCGCCCCGGAAGGGACGGGATTTCTCGGGGTGCGACATCTAGCACCGATGACAGTCATTGAAACTTTTGATAAAGTAGGACCAAGAATATATGATTACCTCGATTGTTGCTCGGTTTCCCTCTTATTATAGTTATATCTCAAAGCCGAACATACGAACCTTTAGATTACCAAAGTGTTATGTTTGTTGTTGCAACACGCGGTGTATCATACTAGTTACTTTCTTATATAAATGTTTTATTTGATTAGTTTCGTAATTAAAAAAAAAAAAAAGGGTAATTGGAGGGAACCCTTAGCCCCGGTACCACATTGGGTACCCATCATCCCACCCCGCAAGGGTTATGATGCCGGTAAAATACCTCCCCTTGATACCGCACGGATCTGGGCTATGCCCGCGTCTTTTAAACTTCCCCGATTGGCCCAAGGATCGACGGCAGCGGGTACCTCAGAAGGATGGCTAGAGTGAGGCTTGAACCGGGGACCTTCGGTACCCCAAATCCTTGCCTTACCACTCCGCCAACTCAACGTTGGTTTAGTTTCGTAATTAAGGTAAAGTGGTAAACTAGTAAAGTTACCCGTCACGATACAGCAGCGGCGTTAAAACATAAAGTATTTTGACCTTATTCCATCGAGTAAAAACATGATATATTTGACCCAACCTATCCTCCCAACTGTTTTTACGTCGAAATGTAGACTAACGAAAAAATATATAAAATAAGCACGAAAACATACTATATCTGACCAAACTCGTTTGTAGAAAATTTTTATAGTGAAACATGTATTAACATGAATTTATACGGTCTCGTGCGTGAAACTAACCACGTAAGAAATAATTATTTTAAGGTAACGAACAAAAGGTCTAAGCTGGTGGCCCTTTATTCACCACCGACATTACTAAGGTAGGATCTCGCACGCTACGATGGAGCGGTACGATTAATACCGAAGCCGTGCAGTGTGTGACATCAAAGGGACTTTGTTCTAGCGGTACCCTTGGTTTTTCCAAATGGAAGGTCATGAGTTTAAATCACTTCCAAGGCGAAATGGTGAGGTCTCAATAGAGATCATGGTAACTAGACCTTGGTAACGTGGCCTGAAAATCAGTGGTTAACACGTTGAGATCAAATTTCCTTAAAAAAAAAAAAATACATGGATTAAGTTGGATTTAAAGCCCAAGTCATCAAAGAATATTTCATTAAACCGTCGTTCCTTATTCTCCGGCTTCTCAAATCATCGTCAACGCATTTGTTACGCCAATTGGTATCGAGGATCTGCTTTCCGCCATTGTTGAGCTCACTTGGCCACCACCAGCATGGTTGGTTTCTTCTCATTATTCTAATAAACCCTAATCTTCATTTGGTTGTTACGGTATCATCTACATTGTTAAATATGCAATCATCTTGAACACAAGTTCATTTTATTAGTTAACGCAAATTAATCGGGGGTGTTCATTTATTAGGGTTTTTGTCTTAATTCGAAGCATTGAATCTGTTTACATTACTGTAATAGCTCAGATTTATATACTCAGGGTTTGGATTCATCATTCATGGCGGATGATGTTGAGATGGTAAGTCTTCATAAAACTACTCAAATTGAGCAAGCCTGAATGGTTAAGATTGTTCCGTTTGTGTTGTTTTACTTTCTTAAAATAGTGCTTGACTGATTTTTTGGATCTGATGATAGATTATGATAAGTTTCTTGTTATTTTTATGTTTATTAATGCTATTGGTCTTTATTTGAATTAGTTTTAGGATCTATTGTGAAGATTTATGTGCTTTAAACTCGAATTTAACTATAATCATCCATCCACACATTGCAGGTACTTTAGAAAATTGATATTTATGTATTGTGTGCCTTAAGGTTATTTATTATAAGTTGTTTAACAAAGTTTGAACTATAATGAAATTTGACATGATAAACTTCTTGAAAACTTATAGTATATGTATATATATGCTTTGTATTATGTGAAAACCCGATTTAGAGAGAATATCCTTACCTTATTTGGATATATTTGGAATCTTGAAAATAAACATGTGTTCCATATTAAATCACATTAAAATTGATTTTTTTATTTAAACCCTAATTTTTTATTCAACTTTAATGTGGGTCATATATATATTTTCAAGATTCTAAATGGACGGTTCAGATAAGATTAAACGGTTTTCTCTAGTAACATCGGATTTTCACACGAAATTCCTATATATTTTTTGGTTTTGTCTTCTCTGTTGTGGGACCCAAGAAATATGTTGGTTCATTTGTTATGGCACCAGTTGGGTGGATAGGGGACACCTTTTTATTAATTTATTATATTTTCCTATGATTTTTGTGGTTGAGATTTTTTCCAATTAAGTAGCAGATATTCTAATGTATAGTATAAAGTAGTGTATAAACGTATAACCATGCAAAATGTATAGAATCTTTCATGCATATTCTGTGAACAAGCTCCTTAAGAGATTGTTTGGTTTCGTATCTGCTCATTGGTTTGAGTAATCATGCAATAACTTTATATTGACCTTGACTTTAATTTTTAATTTAAACTTTGAACTCATGATTTAGTTATTAATATGTTGATTTTTATTAAAGCCCATTATGTCTATAGAAGTTTTTGTGGTTTATTGTATCCAACATGGCTTTTAACCATCCAAGTTGAAGAGAATCTTATAATCCAAATCAATAGCACAAAAGCTTCTAAACTATGACAAAGGGGCAAACTGGTAGTTTTAAATGAGCATTGCATGCAATGCTAGGCATCCTAAAAGTTTACTACTTTGCAGGTCAAACCATGTGATATATGTGGTGATTGCGGTGTCACTGAAGCTATTATTATCTGTTGTGAGTGTAAAGTTGCGCGTGAGCATCTGTAAGAACCCTCTTCTCTATGCCCATTCAACAGATTTGTATAATTACTAAAAACACCTTGCATATATTACTAAGATGGTCTGAATGTAATATTTTTAGTTACTGCATGAGGGTACTTAGGGCAGAAGCTCCACCCTTTTGGCGTTGTGAAGAATGTGAGAAAAATAAGCTGGTTTCTCCAAAAATAACTGATGATGAACACAGACCAAAAAAAGTCTCGAGCATAATGCAACAAGCCACTTCAGCTATAATTGACGATCCAAACAATAATCTCACTGCTAGCAAATTTAATTTCAAGGAAAAAAGGGTTGATAAAGGAAGAACAAAATATCTAACTTGTGATGAAGCTGTTAAGCTTTCTTCGGGTTCCATGAAATTAAATGATACTCGAAAAGCATACTCTTCCGCACATGGAATGTCAAAAGCTTTGTCTCCACCTCGTCTTTCTCAACAATCAACTTGTTTAAAAGGTGATTGTTCATAATAGCTATGCTTATTTTGGTTATTGAGTTAATGTTTCTATGAAATTCATGTCATGGGTGCTAATTTATTTTTTATCATCATTATAATAGAAAAAGCCACACTTTCTATTAAGTCCCCTGCATGTGAAAGGACACGTCTTAAATCACCACAAGAAAAAAGAAATTTTAAACCAAATTTGCAGCAACCGGTTTTACAACAATCATTTGTCCGAAAAGGTGATGTTCTTTATCGTCATATATTAGTTTGTGAATAGTAAATTATTTTGAAAGTCATGTCGTGGGTGCTAATTAAAATCTACTAATCACTATAGCAGAAAAAGCCTCTGTGCCTTTTAAAAGGGTTGAAAGGTCAAATCCGGAAAGAGATATTAAAACATGTATGTATCCTGAATCCTATGTTGAGTTCCAAAATTCTCGGGGTCTTGTATAATTTAATGTAGTTTTTTTTGTAATCATTAGCAAAGAGTGAATTGCCTCCCAAAAAAGCAGTAGATATCAGTACGCATATGGAGGTGCCTCGAGCTTTAAAAAAACTTGAAAAAACTGAAACAATATCAGGCACAAAGATTACAAAGATTGGTATGTGTTTTTGTGGAAGTCTTTGTGCTATTTTTCTTTCTTGCTATATTTATAAACACTAGTTGCAGCTGGATGTTGAAATTTTTACCCATATATGATTTGAGTTATGGTTTATCCCTAAATGGTCAGTTGGCTAAAATCAATAAAATTTGCTAAAAGAGAGACAGGTCGGAGGTGTTAAATGGAATTAAAGTGAATTGTACTTTTAACATCATAACTAAAAAGTAAAAAACAAGATTATTATCATAATACATATCTTTTGTAATCATATATCATGCATTGACCCTACTTAAAAGTGGGATTATACTGGGTACGTTTGTTTGTTTGCTTGTTATATCATGCATTGAATATTCGTAAAAAATGAACAATGGTTACTAAAAACAACCCATTTTAACCTGAAGCTATGTTGGCCTGTTCTCTAATCTGCATGACCCATTTGTCATGTCTAGTTGGAAATTATCAATTTCTTTCTAAATTTTTTAAAAAATATTTCTTTTGGTAGGTTGTAAAAGGTTTTCTGATGTGGAGGCAGGGAGATTTGATGCTGGGAAACCAAATCTAACAAGTGGCTTGTCTGTTTCTGAGATGCATGATCCATATATTCCTTCTTTAAAATCTTACTGGAAGTAAGCACATTTTCCACTCATGCATGAATTTTAGCACTTACCAACCATGCATATCTTATTCTACTATTTAAAAAGGGTATCTACTGTTTTCTTTTGAATTCTATCTTATTTCCAGATTGAAATCTTTATAATCATCTGAGTTATTTAGAATTCAAATATATTATACCAACTGTAACACCATCAGCCAAGTTTTTAAAAAAGGTCATGTGTTATATGCACATGATCATATCCAAGTGAAAAATGTAAAATATATCCCCTCCCGTAAGCATAAAAATAAAAGAAAAAAGGAAGTCTCTTGCTAAAACCTACAAGTTGAGCAAAGTCTAGGGACCAAAGTAGTAATTATATTAATGCTGTTATAAGAGTTATCATTCATTCATTCTTTTATTTGAAGACCAAACTCGTCTAAATTTCCTAGTGAAGGGAATAGAGAATTTTTGAAAATTTAAACTTGGACTTTTTGTTTAGAACATTAGGATTATTTTGTTAAATGTTAGAAAAATATAATCATTTACCTTTACATTGACTTCTTTGTTTTGCAGGGGATGTTTTTATCTTCCAAACGTGCCTCAAAAGTTCAATGAAGCATTCAAGGCTCATCTGCCATCAAGAATACACTATAAGGTCTATGAAACAACGAAGAAAATGCCTGAAAATATTTACTTTGAGCTAGTTCCTAATGATGATATACGGATGGAGATATTTCCAGCTGATAGAGATGACATTGGGTTGTACTTCTTCCCGATGTTCAAAAGGTGGTTTGCATCTATATAAATTTAGTAAATTTACTTATAAATGGGTTGATTTGGGTTATGCATCCTCTTTGGTGGGTTCTATTTGCTAGGCTAAAAGATTTGACTAAAACTGAAACAGGTTATACAAGTCAAGCAGGCTGTTTGAATGCAAAAACTAAAAGGGTTAATGAAGACTGGTACCTTCGATCAGAATAATAAAACCAGAAAAAAACTAAGCTTTATTGAATTAAAATTGAGGTACAAAATAACCTAAAACCTTAACCCCTATTTATAAGAAACAAAACACAAAAATCAAAACTCTATCCCTAAAAACACTCCAACTAAACAATCTTATCCAATAGTTTATCTAACCTTAAACTTTAAAACTCAATTAAGATAAACCAAAACAATTTAAAACAAACTTTCTACTTTAACCCCTTAACTATTTCATAGTTACAAGATTAAATCCAACAATCACCCCCCTAATCTTGTAATTATTGATATGGCTCTCTCTAGAACACAAAGTTCTTTTCAGCATCAATCTCTTGCATACTCCTTTTGCCTTCTCTTGTTTCCTTGAACAACCACACACAGCAAAACAACTAAGAAGGTTACTTCTTGTTTACCTACACAGGTATCTTCACACAGATTGCTCCACTCAAGTCCTCTTACTCAGCCCACACAGATCCTAATCACTCCCACACAGGTCTGCTTCAGTCCACACAGGTTCGGTTACTCCCACACAGGTCCTTATTACTCCCACACAGGTGCTATTACTCAAGGTTTAAAAAAGCGGAAACGAGCCTCGAGGCGTTTTCTGTTAGCCTCACGAGGCGTAAGCCTCGAGGCGGACCGAGGCGTAAGCCTCAAAACAACCTTGAAAAATAATTAAAATTACATATATATTACATAAAAGCCACAATTTAACATAAAACAAATGATAAAAGTATCACAAGGTATAATACAATTGAAAAGGTAGAGCAAATCGAATTCGAAAATGCATTGTATAATGAAATTAAGTACCATCAGCAGTTGTATATTTTTAGTATAAAATGGATGCAAAGGAATCCTAAAGAATTTGGAGGTGTTACTTACACGCTAGTTAAGATTTCTAAGCTCCCGACCAAGCGGGGGTCAAGGGGGCCGCGCCCCCTTGCGGGGTCCTAGGGGCAGCGCCCCTGGCGGGGTCCAAGGGGCAGAGCCCCTGGTGGCGGTCTCGCTGGCCAGTCAGCGGGCGGGGGTCAAGGGGGCAGCGCCCCTTGTGGGGTTCGGGGCAACGCCCCGAAACCTAAACGAAATGCTAGATTTATTGTATACGCATGCTTTAGTTCAATTAGGTTTCTTATTTTACCTAAACGGGTGAAATAAGGGTCAAAAAACTCAAAACAGGTAAAAAAAAAAGCCCAAAATCAAAAAATACCATCTTTAGTGAGGCTTAAGCCTCACCGCCTCGCCTCACCGCCTCTACGCCTCAACACGCCTCGGTCCGCCTCGACACAACCGAGGCTTAAGTTCCAAATCACCCACCTGAGGCTAAGCCTCAAAGGCGTTTTCTGGCCGCCTCAGCCGAGGCGTACGCCTCGAGGCGCGCCTCACGGCGCCTTTTTAAACCATGCTATTACTCCCACACAGGTTATTTCTCATGTACTGTTTCACACAGCACCAAGGGTCCCTTACTTTTCTGTTTTGATTCGCCAAAACTGCAGCAACAAAACACACAATCTTTTTTCACACAGATCAGCCCAGAATGTGATCAATCTATCACAGATTGATGATTTTTTTTCCCACGGTATCACACCTCATCGCCTAAATCACACAGGGTTTATCACAGATTGATCTTGAAGCCTTCACATAACTCGAGCACCTCTTCTCAGTCCTCACAGTTGCTTGTATCGGACTATCACAGCCCTCCACCCTCGTTTAAACCTATCACAGGTAATATATAACACAATTGAAGCCCTCACAGCTCCCCCTCTCCTGAATCACACAGGATTGTGTTTAATTTGAAGCTCTCACAGCTTTCGATCAGCCTTATCCAGCCCTCACAGCCTTCGATCAGCCTTATCCAGCCCTCACAGCCTTCGATCAGCCTTATCCAGCCCTCACAGCCTTCGATAGCAAGTTTGAACCTATCACGGGTTCTTCCCTTTGATCGTTATCACACCTGAATCGCACAGGTTGATCAATTTCTTGATTGCGTCACGCAATCAGCTCTCACAGCTTCTCTGAAACAGATCGAACCTATCACGGATTCACAGGTTCGTATCAATCCTATTTTGATTACGCTGGCTACTTTGAACCACGCAGGTTCTTAGTCAGCCTATTGAATCACCCAGATTTTTTTTCTTCTTCATCAGATCTAGACCTTTTATCTCTCTTCTCCGATGTCTGCCAGCAACAACAACAGCCAAAAGGCTGCTGCCTTTTCGACTCCAACTCACGACCCTCAAACCGGCATAGACTAGCTCTGATACCAATTGAAGACTGGTACCTTCGATCAGAATAATAAAACCAGAAAAAAACTAAGCTTTATTGAATTAAAATTGAGGTACAAAATAACCTAAAACCTTAACCCCTATTTATAAGAAACAAAACACAAAAATCAAAACTCTATCCCTAAAAACACTCCAACTAAACAATCTTATCCAATAGTTTATCTAACCTTAAACTTTAAAACTCAATTAAGATAAACCAAAACAATTTAAAACAAACTTTCTACTTTAACCCCTTAACTATTTCATAGTTACAAGATTAAATCCAACAGTTAAAACTTAGTTTTTTAATTATATTTGGAAATCTATGTTTTTATAAAACTAAAAAAATATTGGAGAAATTTGCAACTTGGGCCAACTCAACGTGATCCAACCTTCAAAAGTTGCTAGTTTTGACCTTAACTTGAGAATGTTCTCAAGTTAAGATCAATAGTGTTCTCAAGTTAAGATCAATAGGTCCAGGTCAAAACTAGCAACTTTTGAAGGTTGGATCACGTTGAGTTGGCCCAAGTTGCAAATTTCTCCAATATTTTTTTATGATTGTGAGAACCCGCTTACATGGGTTTTGTATTGTGTCAATGAGCCCACTAGATTAAGCTTATGGATTTTTTTATGATTGTGAGAACCCGCTTACATGGAGAACCCCCCGGGTTCCTCCAATACCCGATTAACCGGGAGGAACAGGAGGCTTAAGGATTTGACCAATAAGGAAATGAGTAATGGGGTCCAAATAAGTCAAAGGGGTTAAAAGTAACAAATAATTACATATTAATAAAAGAGGTGAGAAAATGCGTTTGCGGTTTAGCCCCAGCAGGTACAACTAGGTTTGACTTGCACGTTACTCATTTTGACCTGAACTTGTTATGGCCACTCAACTACATATCTTTATATTATAAATGTTTCTTATATGAAAGACTTTGATTGTATAACTGCAATTTATGTATTTATTTTTTTTGAAGATCTGAGAATGTTATCTCTATAATCAACTTCATTTGGAGAAATAATCTGGTGATGAAAGGTAATGTGGAAGGGGTGGAGTTATTCGTGCTTTCATCTCGAGTCCTACCATCACATTCGCAAGGTCAGTTGATTAAGTCATGATTAGATGCGAACCAGTTAAAGGTTTATTATTTTATTAAGTTTTGTTTTATTTTTATTTTATACATTTTGCATTAACTAACTAATAGAGTTTATAAGTATCTGTAACTCAATATTTTTTTAGCTGTTTTCAGAATTTGATGGGAAATACTTTCTATGGGGAGTCTTTCGTCGCCCAAAAATCACCAAGACTGCGGCTGATACGCTCCCCTTGGTGGCAAATTGTGAACCTTGTGTTGATGATGACGTTCCTCCTGGTTTTAAGAAGATCTGTAAGCAGTGAGATGTTACATCTGACCATTGAATATGTATTATTAGGTCATGTCTATATCTAACTTTGAAGAACATATATGTGCATAGTTATATGGTATGGTTTTGGTTCTGAAATTGGGAAAGATAAAAAGGGTATTATTGGAGCAAGTTTATATGGTATTATGCAACCCTAGTTATGAAGCCTACTATGTTGGTACCTTGAATGAATTTATTTCAAAATTTTAGTTGCATATATTTCTTCTTGAACTTAGTCAATTACATATCCATATAGCTTAAATATTAGTACATGTATTAATTTTTAAACCTGGTTTATTACATATGCACTCAACCTAAACTTTTAATTACAAATATTTATTTTGTCATATCATTTCAAAAAATGAAATAAAAATTTATTTAACTAATTTATCTACGTAGTTATTAATAGATATTATGAGTTAGGTAAACATAATCAGTTTTACGTATGCACTCAACCTATACGTATTTTTTTAAACCTGGTTTATTACATATGCACTCAACCTATACCTATACCTATACCTATACGTTTCGTAGTGGTCATTACGAGGCATATTAGTTAACCTTAAATTCTGTAAACATTCTGATGTCAGACAAAAACCTATACACAATTTAGAGACCTTTACGTAACGTATAGGTTTAAAAAATAAAATAAAATGTTGTTTTATTATCATTTTGTTTCCGAGATATTTCTTATAATTTGCAAGTATTTATTTTTAGTATCTAAGTTTCAAGATTTTGATTTGACGAGTAGGTTTTTGAGTGATCTATGAGGTGTGAGGTAGTTTGTTTGGGTTGATCGGGAATGTATGTGTCTCTGTGGTGAGGTGTGAGGTAGTTTGGTCAACCCGTTTGACGAGTGGGTTTTTGAGTGATCTTTGCGGACATTTTTTATTCTTGCCTTGACCTTGTAAAATTAAAATTAATAACACCTTATGTTGTTTCCTCATTTGATTGATTTGTGAATTGTAATTTTTGATTAGGGCTGCAAGAACTCTAATTATTTTGATGCATTTTGTTAATATCGAGATTATTGGTTTATAAGGAATGTTCGTTATCACCAACACATTTTGATTTTACTATGGATGAGAGGAGAATTCCGTAGTTAAGCATGCTCGAGTGAAAACAATCCAGGATTCGGTTACATAAATGAAAAGTTTTCACCTGTACAACCAAAAGCAAATTCAAGAGCTTCGAGTTGACACAACTAACAATATTTGTGGTAAATAAGATTGGATGTTCCAATATATTAAACTAGCCTATTGACCCGTGTACTACACGGAGTTGTATAAAAAAAGTTTTCCAATTGAAACATTAGAAAATTAAAATATGCAAATGAAGAAAATATATAAGAATTACAAAAAAAGACAATTAAAATTTACAAATTTGTAAACACTTCCTTGTACACAACACTTGACGTTTTGTTTGTAAGTTGTCCGTCTTTATCTAGAATCAATAACTTCAGCCTATCTCTGCTTTTAACCCTGGACAACGCAACGTATAACTGACCATGAGTGAAAATTGGATCTTTCAAGAACAAACCAACTTTTGATAGTGATTGACCTTGACTTTTATTTATTGTCATTAGAAGCATACAACAATCGGAAACTGTCTTCTTTGAAATTTAAAAGGTATCTTTTTGTCAGAAGGTGGTAATGGAATTCTTGTAATAAAAGCTCGAGTTCCGATGTTACTTTCAGATATTATTTCTGCTTCTATAACACGATCTCCAAGTGAAATGATTTGTAGTCTTGTTCCATTGCATAAACCATTTCTTTGATCAATATTTCTTAACAACATAACTGGAACACCAACTTTAAGTTGTAATTTATGATTCGGCAAACCAGATAATTTAAGTCCATTCAAGACATCCGGTGAGTACAAATTATGATCAAAATTTGCATGTAGATGCTATAACTCACAAATGTTGTCTGAACTTAAATATTCTTTTTCAGCACCAGGAAACATTGATAACAGCTGATCATTTATTTGTTGTACAACTTCATTTGTTGGTGCAAGAATTGCTCGTTTTTGAAAAAAATGTTGGATGTGTGTAGTTTTGAGCAATTGAAACATATACAAAGTCAATAAGATCAAAAAGAGGATCCGATGAGTTAGAAATTACAAGATCATCTGGTATGTCAATAAGTACATCACCATCACTACACCCACCAACATTTCCTTCTCCAACATCCAACAACCATTTAGCAAATAACTTTGTTCTTTCAACGTCAGATGATCCATTTCCCATGGTTAGCCTCATGTTTTTCGTTAGTGTAAGAACTTTACATTGACTCCACAAGTAGGAAGAACTTAACGATGCATTTACAAAATCTTTTCTACTTCCATTTTTGTGACACCCCGTAATTTCCAGGTCAGCTTTGATTTTATTTAAATGTTTATTTAAATACATTATGTACACGTGGCACTAGAATTAGATTTATTTAGTGTGACACGTGGCACGACAGTACGAACACTGACACATGACTAGATAATTCGTGGAATTATCGACGAACAGCACACACGTGTCAAAACACACGAACGTTGGTGAACGTCTAACACATTGTGTAGCACAACACTCGAAACCTCACGAAACATTGTCACAAGTCAATTATGGCCGATAATTGACCAATAGAGTCCAAACGACACTCGAATGATGTTTTACAGTCGAGAAACGAGCAAGAATGGGCCAGAACAACAAAACAAGCTTATTGGGCTTGAAATTCAGGCCAGGCGGTACGCCTGACCCAGGATGCCCGCGACAGGCGATGCGCGCGGATGAAATATGAGCGCCTCGTCTGTCTGGATCCGCGCGTAACGTACCAACTTGCACAACCACGCCAGGCGATACGCCTGACCTCTCTGACAGCTTAAAATCTTCTTGAGCAACACAAAATCCATCATTATCTCTATATCATCATTTTAGTCGACTCCAGACGCCATTGCACGAGTTTCTCTTCCCTAGCACCTCTGTTACATGCAAAACACACACAAAGGAAGCCATTGAAGCCATTGTTGAGGTCCTTGAAGCCTTGGAAGCTTGAAGGAAGACGTTGGAAGCTTGACACCACCACCATCACTTCACCTCTGCTCAAATCCGAGTCCCAGGAGCCTATAGAAGCTGCTAAGATCAACATCTCTCAGTTCTTGAGCTTTAGAGGTAGTTCTTGTGACTAAAACACTCATTTACACATCACTACACACACATGCAAGAGTTGAATCTCACATGCAAGCACTAGAGTGCACATGCACGAATTTTCTTGATGATGAATCTGGGTTTGAGGATTAAACCACTGTTGATAATGATCTATGATGTTATTATCGAGTTTTATGATGATCTAAAATGATGGGTATGGACCATCTTACTTAAAATGATGTTTTGTGATGACATTGATGCATGCATGTACGATCCATGATGATAGAGATGATTTTCAGTATTGGAATATGCTTATTGATGATATTGGGATGATTACTCATGGTTAGATTTGGTTGAAATGGTTAAAACTACGATTTTTATGAAACATTCCATTTATAGTAACTTTTTAGTTACAAATAGATGATTTGGTGAATTTGGTGAACATGCATGTATATAGGATTGTTGCTAGGATGATATCATGATGATTTGATGTGTTAGAAAGAGGTCTTGATGATGTCTATGATCATATGTAGTGTTATTTCTATTTTTAGAAACTTTTCTAGTTGAAATATTAATAGATGATGAAATCGGTTATGTTGACATGATTAAATGTTGTTAGAAGATATACTATGATGATTTGTAGCATAATCAATGGATTAGAAACATTAAAGGTTCATTTTTATGCAAAAACCACAAAGTTACTATTTATAGTAACTTTATTTTTAGAAAAACCGATTTGCCAACATGTTGTGTTATTTGAGCATGCTAAATGACTTATTGTGTTATAATATGCATAATAGATGCTAAGTTAGATGGTTTCCGATGTCACGTATGCTAAAAATGGAAACTTTCCATTTTAGGAAACTTTTGTGCACTAACATGTTATAAACGGCATATATGAACTTGTATGATAATGTGCTATGTGTTAACATGACCCCGTAGGACTATTGAACATGCTAGAACTCTAAAACCGTTATGCTTTGTGAACTTTCTAAAAATGGAAACTTACTATAAATAGTAAGTTGTCCATAAACGCGACCTACGCGTTGTGCACACGACAAACACCTACACGATTGCTACACGATTCACAAACCGTCACACGGTTCACCAACGGGTCGTTGACTTGACACAGTCAACTTTGGTCAACACGGTCAAACACGGTCAATGTGGACCAACACGGTCAACACGGTCAAACACGGTCAATGTGGACCAACACGAGCAAACACGGTCATTGTGGACCGACACGGACAAACATGAACAACCCAGGGTTGTTGGACACAAACACGAGCACTAACACTAGCACGGTCACTTACGCGAACTCACGAACGGTATACGATATAGGTTGCCGGTGACCGACGTGCTACACGACAACTCGGGAGCTTACGCTTACGTACGATCATATCACTAAGGTGAGTTTACGGCCCCTCTTTACTCTTTTTCAAATGCTTTTAAATAGGGGGAGAATACTAGTTGCATCGAGTCAAACATTATTACTGTACAAACACTATTGTGTATGCTGGTTTATTGGACAAACATTAAGTGTTGAACTCGTTACAAGCCCTCACAAAGTCTTACCGTTAATGTACGAACAACGTGGTAGGTTTGGATGGATCCATTAGGGAATGACTAACCCCACGGGGCACCATGTTGACTGAGTGTCATAACCCGTGCAAATTCTGACCTAACTTGCTATGTATACGAGGCATAGCGGAGGCAAGAGCAAACAAGTCTAGTTCGGTAGTGACGCATTGACACTTTGGGCCTAGGGCTCGGTACTGACATTGATAAACAGCATGACACACTTTTCATTACTATATGTATATCAAAACCTGTGAACTCACCAACCATTGTGTTGACATTTTTCTAACTTGTATTCTCAGGTAACTGAGGAGTTGATGGACATTCAGAGATGCACCATAGGGGAACGAGCATTAGGGCCATCATGCATTCCTGTTTTTGCTTAACTTTTGAAAACTATTTTGTTTGGTTTATGTATTAAACAATGTTATGTCAACAATTAATTATTTCCGCTGCACATGTCAAACATTTGATTTCCGCTGCAATATATTATGATAACTTTTATTCCGCTGCAAACTATTTTATTCTATGTATGTGTCAAACACTGGATTTGTAAACGCATATAGAGGTGTTCTATATGACCTTGAGCTGTGATTCTGGACACGTCACATCCACGTGGACATTTGCCACAAGTGGGAATTTGGGGGTGTGACAGACTGGTATCAGAGCCTTGGTTATAGGGAACTAGGTTTGCATGTAGTAAACTTAGACTATAGCCATTGCTCAACTCTAGACACTACACGTAGAACTTGCACAATGATGACATTATTACTTATCGAACTGCTGCTTACTAACTTAAAAACTTGCAGGATGGCTGACGATAACACTAGCAGGAGCACCGACCGACACCAGATCCCTGATGACATGGCTGCCGAGAGTCGGCGACGCGTCGAGAGCATCGTAGCCCAGGTCGATGCCGAGATGGATCGGAGGGCTAGGGACTCAGCACGGGCTAGGTACTGGGGATGGCTACCCGCCATCATACAGAGCTGGATCATAGAGGAGAGAGTACCACCTTACCGATATCCCGGCGACACCACTCCAGGCCACCGTTTACCACCACTCGGAGTGTCGACAGAGCAGGCGTTTGCGGCACACGTGGCTTGCACACGACAGGTGATTCGGGAGAGTAGGGAACTAACTGATGAGTTCCGGACTCTTCGTGAGAGAAACGATCGTCTAGAAAGGCGAAACGATCAGCTAGAGGAGCGCAACAACAGACTGGAAGCCCAGATGGAGGCTCTACGACTCCAAATGTCCCAACTACTGACCGAGCATGGACAGGTCGTCGATGTCATGCAGGAACACGACGTGCGTATCACCGAGAATCGGACGGACATCACCGAGACTCAGGCCATGGTGCAGGCCAGTGATGCCATGCTTAATGCATGGGCTGCACAGTTTATTGAGGAGCCACCTCAGGAGGATGGTCCTGAATTCGAGGCCGAGGACCTCGAAGAAGAGGACCTTGATGAGGATCCTAATGAGGATCCGGAGGAGGATGATGATGACGGAGACGCTGCTAGCGATATCTCACACGTCTCTATGGATTCGGATTAGAGGACTGTTGTATTTTGTATTTTCTTATTTTGGCCTAGACGAGCGGGATGTGCTCGAAAAACTTATTATGTATTTCCTTTTGAAATCATTGTACTTCAAGCTTATTACTAATGAGAATTATGTTTTGTCTTACTTATTACATGTTGACCATGATTGCTAGATAACATAACATCTGACTTGACTACTAGCATGACATATGATCTGACTTCTGACATGACATCTGACTTGACTTCTCTTATGACATTGGCTAATGCTCAAACACATGCTAACTAACATTCTAACCTTCCGTATAGAACATGTCAGGGAGAGGAGCAAATGCCCTAAGACTCAAACGCAAGGCCGAAAAGGCAAGAATCAACATGATGGTTGAACGCAGATTCAACCGGATGCTCGCTGAGTACGAGGCAAACAAACATGCCAGCGAAACGAGTGGCACTAACAACGGTACCAACACTTGCCTAACATGACTAACATAGTGTAGCTAACACGCACTAACACACGACCTTGGTTTCTGAACCACAGGATCGCAAGGCAACAGCAACAACAAAGGATGTTCTTTCAAATCCTTCCTGAACTGCCACCCTCACAAGTTCAAGGGAACTGAGGGAGCTGTTGGTATGCTTCGCTGGGTGGAGAAGGCAGAATCTGTGTTCGCCATGTGCGAATGTTCTGAAGAAAACCGGGTCAAGTATGCAACCGGTACACTGGAGGGACCAGCTCTTACATGGTGGAACACCCATGTTCAAACCTTGGGATTGGACGGTGCCAACTCCATGTCATGGACCGACTTCACCCGACTACTGCATGAGGAATATTGTCCTCGTGATGAGATCCGCAAACTGGAAGCGGAATTCTGGGTGCATAAGATGGTGGGATCGGAGATCGAGCAATATTGTACTCGATTTCATGAGCTGTGTAAGCTATGCCCGGCTATGGTGACGCCGGAATACAAGAAGATCGAGCAGTTCATCAGTGGACTGCCCGAGCAATTCCAAAGCATAGTGATGGCGTCTGACATCACCACCATCCAACCACTGATCAGACTGGCTCATAAACTGACCGATCAAGCTGTAGCGCAGGGCAAGCTACCAAAACGAGGCGAGCATGTGAAGCCTCAAGAGAGCCAGAAGAGGAAGTGGGAACCCAGCCACCAGCAAGCTCATCAACCCCAACAACAACAAAAATCTGCACCAGCCAGAGCTTTCACTGCCACCCAACCCGATGACAAGGGGAAGGGTGTATATCAGGGGAAATACCCATTGTGCAACCGATGTTCATACCACCACTCCGGGCAATGCGAACGATACCGTTGCTTGAAGTGCGGAAGACACGGCCATATGGCCAAGGATTGCAGAACAAGATTCCCCATCAACGACAACAATCCCAACCACAACCAGAACCAGAATAACAACAACAACCAGAACACTCTTAGAGGGTGTTATGAATGTGGCAAGCCGGGCCACATGAGGAGGGATTGTCCTCAACTGAAGAAGGCCGGAGGAGGAGCGGCCAAAGGAAGAGCTTTTGTGATTGGCTCGGGAGAAGCCAAGGATGACCCAAATATCGTAACCGGTACGTTTCTTTTAAATAATGTCTATGCTAGCATATTATTTGATACCGGTGCCGATAGGAGCTTTATATCCAGTGAGTTTAGCAAATTACTAGATATTACCCCAACACCACTAGACTACAAGTATACCGTAGAGCTAGCCGACGGCAAGCTAATTGAAACACAACACATCTTTCGAGGATGCGTCATGGTTTTGGCGGATCACGAACTCGAAATTGACTTGATGCCGGTGACTCTCGGAAGCTTTGATGTGGTCGTTGGAATGGATTGGTTATCCGCTAACCAAGCTGAGATCGTATGCAACGAGAAGATCGTACGAGTGACGTTGCAGAACGGAGAACAGATCTCGATTCAGGGGGAAAGGCGGGGAGTACCTCTGAACATCATATCATGCATGAAGGCGAACAAGTACTTACAAAAGGGATACACTGCCATACTAGCCCTCATCGCCGAGCAACCCAAGAAAGAGAGGAAGATTGAGGACATCGCCGTAGTCCGCAAATTTCCCGAAGTGTTTCCCGAAGACCTACCTGGACTACCTCCGAAACGACAAGTCGAGTTTCAGATAGACCTTACACCAGGAGCAGCACCGATTGCTAAGGCTCCATACCGACTAGCACCAACGGAGATGCAGGAACTGTCTAACCAGTTGCAAGAACTGTTAGACAAGGGATTCATCAGACCGAGCTTCTCACCTTGGGGAGCACCGGTCTTGTTCGTAAAGAAGAAAGACGGGTCATTCCGTATGTGTATCGACTACAGAGAGCTGAACAAGGTGACGATCAAGAATCGATACCCGTTGCCACGAATAGACGATCTGTTTGACCAATTGCAAGGGTCAAGCTACTATTCGAAGATCGATTTAAGATCAGGTTACCATCAATTGAGGATACAAGAAAACGATATTCCTAAGACTGCCTTCCGAACTCGATACGGACACTACGAATTCTTGGTTATGCCCTTTGGACTGACCAATGCACCAGCCGTGTTCATGGATCTCATGAATAGAGTGTGCAAACCTTATCTTGACAAATTCGTGATAGTGTTCGTTGACGACATTCTGATTTACTCTAAGAATCAGGAAGAGCATGCCGAACATCTAAGGCTAGTCTTGGAACTACTGAAGAAAGAGCAACTGTACGCGAAATTTTCAAAGTGCGACTTTTGGATTCGCGAAGTCCAATTCCTTGGACACGTGGTTAATGAACGGGGAATACACGTAGACCCAGCCAAAATCGAAGCCATCAAAAACTGGGAAGCACCCAAGACTCCGACTGAGGTGCGACAATTCCTAGGTCTGGCCGGGTACTACCGGAGATTTATCGAAGGATTCTCAAAGATTGCCCAATCGTTGACGTCCTTGACACATAAAGATAAGAAATTCGATTGGGGAGACAAACAGGAGGCTGCATTTAACTTGTTAAAACAGAAACTATGCACTGCACCTATCTTATCCCTACCGGAAGGATGCGATGACTTCGTGGTGTATTGCGACGCCTCGAAGCAGGGACTCGGTTGTGTGCTGATGCAACACGAGAAAGTGATAGCATACGCTTCACGTCAACTGAAGGTGCATGAAAAGAACTACACGACTCATGACCTTGAGTTGGGAGCCGTAGTGTTTGCTTTAAAGATCTGGCGACACTACTTGTATGGCACCAAATGCACTATCTTCACCGATCATAAGAGCCTACAACACATCTTCGACCAGAAAGAGTTGAACATGAGACAACGAAGATGGGTTGAACTCATAGGTGATTATGATTGCGCCATCAAGTATCATCCCGGCAAAGCCAACGTAGTGGCCGACGCGTTGAGCAAGAAGGAAACAACAAAACGCATGCGTGCCCTACAACTCACGATTCATTCTGAATTACCAAAGCAGATACGGATCGCACAACAGGAAGCCTTAAAAGCTGAAAATCTCACTCTTGAAGCCATGCGCGGCATGGATAAACAATTGAAGGCAAAGGATGACGGGGTTTACTATCTGATGGAACGGATTTGGATTCCACGCTACGGAGGATTGAGAGAAGTAGTGATGGACGAAGCTCACAAGAGCCGGTATTCCGTACACCCAGGCTCTGATAAGATGTATCACGATTTGAAGACAACCTACTGGTGGCCAAACATGAAAGCTGAGATAGCAACATACGTGAGTAAATGCCTAACGTGCTCAAAAGTCAAAGTTGAGTACCAGAAGCCATCAGGGTTACTTCAACAACCGGAATTACCAATGTGGAAATGGGAACAGATTTCCATGGACTTCATCACTAAACTGCCTAAGACGGCAAGTGGATGCGATACCATCTGGGTTATCGTAGACCGACTGACAAAGTCTGCACATTTTCTACCGATCAAGGAGACTGACAAGCTAGACAAACTCACTCGGGTTTATTTAAAGGAAGTGGTCACTCGACATGGAGTGCCAATCTCAATCATATCTGACCGCGACAGTCGATTCACGTCGCATTTCTGGAAGTCCTTGCATAAGGCTTTGGGCACGAGATTGGACATGAGTACCGCTTACCACCCGCAGACGGACGGGCAGAGTGAGCGAACCATACAGACACTGGAGGACATGCTACGGGCATGCGTTATTGACTTTGGAAATAGCTGGGAATCTCATCTACCATTAGTTGAGTTTTCATACAACAACAGCTACCACACAAGCATTCAAGCTGCACCATTCGAGGCACTCTACGGACGTAAGTGTCGATCACCCATCTGCTGGGCAGAAGTTGGGGACAGCCAACTGACTGGCCCAGAGCTTGTGCACGAGACGACTGAAAAGATCGTGCAAATACGCAAACGAATGGCAGCAGCTCGAGACAGACAGAAAAGCTATGCCGACAAGCGACGCAAACCGTTGGAGTTCCAGGTGGGGGACAGAGTATTACTCAAGGTCTCGCCCTGGAAAGGTGTCATTCGGTTTGGCAAACGAGGAAAGTTGAACCCTCGTTACATTGGACCTTTCGAGATCACCAAACGAATAGGCCCTGTAGCCTACGAACTGAACCTGCCAGTTGAGCTGAGCAGTGTACACAACGTATTCCACATCTCGAACCTCAAGAAGTGCCTATCAGATGAAACACTTGTTATTCCTCTCGAGGAAATACAAATCGACGAACAATTGAACTTTGTTGAGGAACCGGTGGAGATTATGGACCGGGAAACCAAGAAGCTCAAACTCAGTAAAATCCCGATTGTAAAAGTACGATGGAATTCGCGACGAGGACCGGAATTCACGTGGGAACGTGAAGACCAGATGAAACAAAAGTACCCACACCTGTTCGCGGAACAGACCAACACTGACAACACAAGTTGAATTTCGGGACGAAATTCTTTCTAACATGGGGAGGATGTGACACCCCGTAATTTCCAGGTCAGCTTTGATTTTATTTAAATGTTTATTTAAATACATTATGTACACGTGGCACTAGAATTAGATTTATTTAGTGTGACACGTGGCACGACAGTACGAACACTGACACATGACTAGATAATTCGTGGAATTATCGACGAACAGCACACACGTGTCAAAACACACGAACGTTGGTGAACGTCTAACACATTGTGTAGCACAACACTCGAAACCTCACGAAACATTGTCACAAGTCAATTATGGCCGATAATTGACCAATAGAGTCCAAACGACACTCGAATGATGTTTTACAGTCGAGAAACGAGCAAGAATGGGCCAGAACAACAAAACAAGCTTATTGGGCTTGAAATTCAGGCCAGGCGGTACGCCTGACCCAGGATGCCCGCGACAGGCGATGCGCGCGGATGAAATATGAGCGCCTCGTCTGTCTGGATCCGCGCGTAACGTACCAACTTGCACAACCACGCCAGGCGATACGCCTGACCTCTCTGACAGCTTAAAATCTTCTTGAGCAACACAAAATCCATCATTATCTCTATATCATCATTTTAGTCGACTCCAGACGCCATTGCACGAGTTTCTCTTCCCTAGCACCTCTGTTACATGCAAAACACACACAAAGGAAGCCATTGAAGCCATTGTTGAGGTCCTTGAAGCCTTGGAAGCTTGAAGGAAGACGTTGGAAGCTTGACACCACCACCATCACTTCACCTCTGCTCAAATCCGAGTCCCAGGAGCCTATAGAAGCTGCTAAGATCAACATCTCTCAGTTCTTGAGCTTTAGAGGTAGTTCTTGTGACTAAAACACTCATTTACACATCACTACACACACATGCAAGAGTTGAATCTCACATGCAAGCACTAGAGTGCACATGCACGAATTTTCTTGATGATGAATCTGGGTTTGAGGATTAAACCACTGTTGATAATGATCTATGATGTTATTATCGAGTTTTATGATGATCTAAAATGATGGGTATGGACCATCTTACTTAAAATGATGTTTTGTGATGACATTGATGCATGCATGTACGATCCATGATGATAGAGATGATTTTCAGTATTGGAATATGCTTATTGATGATATTGGGATGATTACTCATGGTTAGATTTGGTTGAAATGGTTAAAACTACGATTTTTATGAAACATTCCATTTATAGTAACTTTTTAGTTACAAATAGATGATTTGGTGAATTTGGTGAACATGCATGTATATAGGATTGTTGCTAGGATGATATCATGATGATTTGATGTGTTAGAAAGAGGTCTTGATGATGTCTATGATCATATGTAGTGTTATTTCTATTTTTAGAAACTTTTCTAGTTGAAATATTAATAGATGATGAAATCGGTTATGTTGACATGATTAAATGTTGTTAGAAATATATATGATGATTTGTAGCATAATCAATGGATTAGAAACATTAAAGGTTCATTTTTATGCAAAAACCACAAAGTTACTATTTATAGTAACTTTATTTTTAGAAAAACCGATTTGCCAACATGTTGTGTTATTTGAGCATGCTAAATGACTTATTGTGTTATAATATGCATAATAGATGCTAAGTTAGATGGTTTCCGATGTCACGTATGCTAAAAATGGAAACTTTCCATTTTAGGAAACTTTTGTGCACTAACATGTTATAAACGGCATATATGAACTTGTATGATAATGTGCTATGTGTTAACATGACCCCGTAGGACTATTGAACATGCTAGAACTCTAAAACCGTTATGCTTTGTGAACTTTCTAAAAATGGAAACTTACTATAAATAGTAAGTTGTCCATAAACGCGACCTACGCGTTGTGCACACGACAAACACCTACACGATTGCTACACGATTCACAAACCGTCACACGGTTCACCAACGGGTCGTTGACTTGACACGGTCAACTTTGGTCAACACGGTCAAACACGGTCAATGTGGACCAACACGGTCAAACACGGTCAATGTGGACCAACACGAGCAAACACGGTCATTGTGGACCGACACGGACAAACATGAACAACCCAGGGTTGTTGGACACAAACACGAGCACTAACACTAGCACGGTCACTTACACGAACTCACGAACGGTATACGATATAGGTTGCCGGTGACCGACGTGCTACACGACAACTCGGGAGCTTACGCTTACGTACGATCATATCACTAAGGTGAGTTTACGGCCCCTCTTTACTCTTTTTCAAATGCTTTTAAATAGGGGGAGAATACTAGTTGCATCGAGTCAAACATTATTACTGTACAAACACTATTGTGTATGCTGGTTTATTGGACAAACATTAAGTGTTGAACTCGTTACAAGCCCTCACAAAGTCTTACCGTTAATGTACGAACAACGTGGTAGGTTTGGATGGATCCATTAGGGAATGACTAACCCCACGGGGCACCATGTTGACTGAGTGTCATAACCCGTGCAAATTCTGACCTAACTTGCTATGTATACGAGGCATAGCGGAGGCAAGAGCAAACAAGTCTAGTTCGGTAGTGACGCACTGACACTTTGGGCCTAGGGCTCGGTACTAACATTGATAAACAGCATGACACACTTTTCATTACTATATGTATATCAAAACCTGTGAACTCACCAACCATTGTGTTGACATTTTTCTAACTTGTATTCTCAGGTAACTGAGGAGTTGATGGACATTCAGAGATGCACCATAGGGGAACGAGCATTAGGGCCATCATGCATTCCTGTTTTTGCTTAACTTTTGAAAACTATTTTGTTTGGTTTATGTATTAAACAATGTTATGTCAACAATTAATTATTTCCGCTGCACATGTCAAACATTTGATTTCCGCTGCAATATATTATGATAACTTTTATTCCGCTGCAAACTATTTTATTCTGTGTATGTGTCAAACACTGGATTTGTAAACGCATATAGAGGTGTTCTATATGACCTTGAGCTGTGATTCTGGACACGTCACATCCACGTGGACATTTGCCACAAGTGGGAATTTGGGGGTGTGACAGACTGGTATCAGAGCCTTGGTTATAGGGAACTAGGTTTGCATGTAGTAAACTTAGACTATAGCCATTGCTCAACTCTAGACACTACACGTAGAACTTGCACAATGATGACATTATTACTTATCGAACTGTTGCTTACTAACTTAAAAACTTGCAGGATGGCTGACGATAACACTAGCAGGAGCACCGACCGACACCAGATCCCTGATGACATGGCTGCCGAGAGTCGGCGACGCGTCGAGAGCATCGTAGCCCAGGTCGATGCCGAGATGGATCGGAGGGCTAGGGACTCAGCACGGGCTAGGTACTGGGGATGGCTACCCGCCATCATACAGAGCTGGATCATAGAGGAGAGAGTACCACCTTACCGATATCCCGGCGACACCACTCCAGGCCACCGTTTACCACCACTCGGAGTGTCGACAGAGCAGGCGTTTGCGGCACACGTGGCTTGCACACGACAGGTGATTCGGGAGAGTAGGGAACTAACTGATGAGTTCCGGACTCTTCGTGAGAGAAACGATCGTCTAGAAAGGCGAAACGATCAGCTAGAGGAGCGCAACAACAGACTGGAAGCCCAGATGGAGGCTCTACGACTCCAAATGTCCCAACTACTGACCGAGCATGGACAGGTCGTCGATGTCATGCAGGAACACGACGTGCGTATCACCGAGAATCGGACGGACATCACCGAGACTCAGGCCATGGTGCAGGCCAGTGATGCCATGCTTAATGCATGGGCTGCACAGTTTATTGAGGAGCCACCTCAGGAGGATGGTCCTGAATTCGAGGCCGAGGACCTCGAAGAAGAGGACCTTGATGAGGATCCTAATGAGGATCCGGAGGAGGATGATGATGACGGAGACGCTGCTAGCGATATCTCACACGTCTCTATGGATTCGGATTAGAGGACTGTTGTATTTTGTATTTTCTTATTTTGGCCTAGACGAGCGGGATGTGCTCGAAAAACTTATTATGTATTTCCTTTTGAAATCATTGTACTTCAAGCTTATTATTAATGAGAATTATGTTTTGTCTT
Organism: Mikania micrantha; assembly: GCA_009363875.1. Lineage (NCBI taxonomy): Eukaryota > Viridiplantae > Streptophyta > Magnoliopsida > Asterales > Asteraceae > Mikania > Mikania micrantha. The sequence continues at coordinate 54,736,416 of CM018684.1, forward strand.
ACTTATTACATGTTGACCATGATTGCTAGATAACATAACATCTGACTTGACTACTAGCATGACATATGATCTGACTTCTGACATGACATCTGACTTGACTTCTCTTATGACATTGGCTAATGCTCAAACACATGCTAACTAACATTCTAACCTTCCGTATAGAACATGTCAGGGAGAGGAGCAAATGCCCTAAGACTCAAACGCAAGGCCGAAAAGGCAAGAATCAACATGATGGTTGAACGCAGATTCAACCGGATGCTCGCTGAGTACGAGGCAAACAAACATGCCAGCGAAACGAGTGGCACTAACAACGGTACCAACACTTGCCTAACATGACTAACATAGTGTAGCTAACACGCACTAACACACGACATTGGTTTCTGAACCACAGGATCGCAAGGCAACAGCAACAACAAAGGATGTTCTTTCAAATCCTTCCTGAACTGCCACCCTCACAAGTTCAAGGGAACTGAGGGAGCTGTTGGTATGCTTCGCTGGGTGGAGAAGGCAGAATCTGTGTTCGCCATGTGCGAATGTTCTGAAGAAAACCGGGTCAAGTATGCAACCGGTACACTGGAGGGACCAGCTCTTACATGGTGGAACACCCATGTTCAAACCTTGGGATTGGACGGTGCCAACTCCATGTCATGGACCGACTTCACCCGACTACTGCATGAGGAATATTGTCCTCGTGATGAGATCCGCAAACTGGAAGCGGAATTCTGGGTGCATAAGATGGTGGGATCGGAGATCGAGCAATATTGTACTCGATTTCATGAGCTGTGTAAGCTATGCCCGGCTATGGTGACGCCGGAATACAAGAAGATCGAGCAGTTCATCAGTGGACTGCCCGAGCAATTCCAAAGCATAGTGATGGCGTCTGACATCACCACCATCCAACCACTGATCAGACTGGCTCATAAACTGACCGATCAAGCTGTAGCGCAGGGCAAGCTACCAAAACGAGGCGAGCATGTGAAGCCTCAAGAGAGCCAGAAGAGGAAGTGGGAACCCAGCCACCAGCAAGCTCATCAACCCCAACAACAACAAAAATCTGCACCAGCCAGAGCTTTCACTGCCACCCAACCCGATGACAAGGGGAAGGGTGTATATCAGGGGAAATACCCATTGTGCAACCGATGTTCATACCACCACTCCGGGCAATGCGAACGATACCGTTGCTTGAAGTGCGGAAGACACGGCCATATGGCCAAGGATTGCAGAACAAGATTCCCCATCAACAACAACAATCCCAACCACAACCAGAACCAGAATAACAACAACAACCAGAACACTCTTAGAGGGTGTTATGAATGTGGCAAGCCGGGCCACATGAGGAGGGATTGTCCTCAACTGAAGAAGGCCGGAGGAGGAGCGGCCAAAGGAAGAGCTTTTGTGATTGGCTCGGGAGAAGCCAAGGATGACCCAAATATCGTAACCGGTACGTTTCTTTTAAATAATGTCTATGCTAGCATATTATTTGATACCGGTGCCGATAGGAGCTTTATATCCAGTGAGTTTAGCAAATTACTAGATATTACCCCAACACCACTAGACTACAAGTATACCGTAGAGCTAGCCGACGGCAAGCTAATTGAAACACAACACATCTTTCGAGGATGCGTCATGGTTTTGGCGGATCACGAACTCGAAATTGACTTGATGCCGGTGACTCTCGGAAGCTTTGATGTGGTCGTTGGAATGGATTGGTTATCCGCTAACCAAGCTGAGATCGTATGCAACGAGAAGATCGTACGAGTGACGTTGCAGAACGGAGAACAGATCTCGATTCAGGGGGAAAGGCGGGGAGTACCTCTGAACATCATATCATGCATGAAGGCGAACAAGTACTTACAAAAGGGATACACTGCCATACTAGCCCTCATCGCCGAGCAACCCAAGAAAGAGAGGAAGATTGAGGACATCGCCGTAGTCCGCGATTTTCCCGAAGTGTTTCCCGAAGACCTACCTGGACTACCTCCGAAACGACAAGTCGAGTTTCAGATAGACCTTACACCAGGAGCAGCACCGATTGCTAAGGCTCCATACCGACTAGCACCAACGGAGATGCAGGAACTGTCTAACCAGTTGCAAGAACTGTTAGACAAGGGATTCATCAGACCGAGCTTCTCACCTTGGGGAGCACCGGTCTTGTTCGTAAAGAAGAAAGACGGATCATTCCGTATGTGTATCGACTACAGAGAGCTGAACAAGGTGACGATCAAGAATCGATACCCTTGCCACGAATAGACGATCTGTTTGACCAATTGCAAGGGTCAAGCTACTATTCGAAGATCGATTTAAGATCGGGTTACCATCAATTGAGGATACAAGAAAACGATATTCCTAAGACTGCCTTCCGAACTCGATACGGACACTACGAATTCTTGGTTATGCCCTTTGGACTGACCAATGCACCAGCCGTGTTCATGGATCTCATGAATAGAGTGTGCAAACCTTATCTTGACAAATTCGTGATAGTGTTCATTGACGACATTCTGATTTACTCTAAGAATCAGGAAGAGCATGCCGAACATCTAAGGCTAGTCTTGGAACTACTGAAGAAAGAGCAACTGTACGCGAAATTTTCAAAGTGCGACTTTTGGATTCGCGAAGTCCAATTCCTTGGACACGTGGTTAATGAACGGGGAATACACGTAGACCCAGCCAAAATCGAAGCCATCAAAAACTGGGAAGCACCCAAGACTCCGACTGAGGTGCGACAATTCCTAGGTCTGGCCGGGTACTACCGGAGATTTATCGAAGGATTCTCAAAGATTGCCCAATCGTTGACGTCCTTGACACATAAAGATAAGAAATTCGATTGGGGAGACAAACAGGAGGCTGCATTTAACTTGTTAAAACAGAAACTATGCACTGCACCTATCTTATCCCTACCGGAAGGATGCGATGACTTCGTGGTGTATTGCGACGCCTCGAAACAGGGACTCGGTTGTGTGCTGATGCAACGCGAGAAAGTGATAGCATACGCTTCACGTCAACTGAAGGTGCATGAAAAGAACTACACGACTCATGACCTTGAGTTGGGAGCCGTAGTGTTTGCTTTAAAGATCTGGCGACACTACTTGTATGGCACCAAATGCACTATCTTCACCGATCATAAGAGCCTACAACACATCTTCGACCAGAAAGAGTTGAACATGAGACAACGAAGATGGGTTGAACTCATAGGTGATTATGATTGCGCCATCAAGTATCATCCCGGCAAAGCCAACGTAGTGGCCGACGCGTTGAGCAAGAAGGAAACAACAAAACGCGTGCGTGCCCTACAACTCACGATTCATTCTGAATTACCAAAGCAGATACGGATCGCACAACAGGAAGCCTTAAAAGCTGAAAATCTCACTCTTGAAGCCATGCGCGGCATGGATAAACAATTGAAGGCAAAGGATGACGGGGTTTACTATCTGATGGAACGGATTTGGATTCCACGCTACGGAGGATTGAGAGAAGTAGTGATGGACGAAGCTCACAAGAGCCGGTATTCCGTACACCCAGGCTCTGATAAGATGTATCACGATTTGAAGACAACCTACTGGTGGCCAAACATGAAAGCTGAGATAGCAACATACGTGAGTAAATGCCTAACGTGCTCAAAAGTCAAAGTTGAGTACCAGAAGCCATCAGGGTTACTTCAACAACCGGAATTACCAATGTGGAAATGGGAACAGATTTCCATGGACTTCATCACTAAACTGCCTAAGACGGCAAGTGGATGCGATACCATCTGGGTTATCGTAGACCGACTGACAAAGTCTGCACATTTTCTACCGATCAAGGAGACTGACAAGCTAGACAAACTCACTCGGGTTTATTTAAAGGAAGTGGTCACTCGACATGGAGTGCCAATCTCAATCATATCTGACCGCGACAGTCGATTCACGTCGCATTTCTGGAAGTCCTTGCATAAGGCTTTGGGCACGAGATTGGACATGAGTACCGCTTACCACCCGCAGACGGACGGGCAGAGTGAGCGAACCATACAGACACTGGAGGACATGCTACGGGCATGCGTTATTGACTTTGGAAATAGCTGGGAATCTCATCTACCATTAGTTGAGTTTTCATACAACAACAGCTACCACACAAGCATTCAAGCTGCACCATTCGAGGCACTCTACGGACGTAAGTGTCGATCACCCATCTGCTGGGCAGAAGTTGGGGACAGCCAACTGACTGGCCCAGAGCTTGTGCACGAGACGACTGAAAAGATCGTGCAAATACGCAAACGAATGGCAGCAGCTCGAGACAGACAGAAAAGCTATGCCGACAAGCGACGCAAACCGTTGGAGTTCCAGGTGGGGGACAGAGTATTACTCAAGGTCTCGCCCTGGAAAGGTGTCATTCGGTTTGGCAAACGAGGAAAGTTGAACCCTCGTTACATTGGACCTTTCGAGATCACCAAACGAATAGGCCCTGTAGCCTACGAACTGAACCTGCCAGTTGAGCTGAGCAGTGTACACAACGTATTCCACATCTCGAACCTCAAGAAGTGCCTATCAGATGAAACACTTGTTATTCCTCTCGAGGAAATACAAATCGACGAACAATTGAACTTTGTTGAGGAACCGGTGGAGATTATGGACCGGGAAACCAAGAAGCTCAAACTCAGTAAAATCCCGATTGTAAAAGTACGATGGAATTCGCGACGAGGACCGGAATTCACGTGGGAACGTGAAGACCAGATGAAACAAAAGTACCCACACCTGTTCGCGGAACAGACCAACACTGACAACACAAGTTGAATTTCGGGACGAAATTCTTTCTAACATGGGGAGGATGTGACACCCCGTAATTTCCAGGTCAGCTTTGATTTTATTTAAATGTTTATTTAAATACATTATGTACACGTGGCACTAGAATTAGATTTATTTAGTGTGACACGTGGCACGACAGTACGAACACTGACACATGACTAGATAATTCGTGGAATTATCGACGAACAGCACACACGTGTCAAAACACACGAACGTTGGTGAACGTCTAACACATTGTGTAGCACAACACTCGAAACCTCACGAAACATTGTCACAAGTCAATTATGGCCGATAATTGACCAATAGAGTCCAAACGACACTCGAATGATGTTTTACAGTCGAGAAACGAGCAAGAATGGGCCAGAACAACAAAACAAGCTTATTGGGCTTGAAATTCAGGCCAGGCGGTACGCCTGACCCAGGATGCCCGCGACAGGCGATGCGCGCGGATGAAATATGAGCGCCTCGTCTGTCTGGATCCGCGCGTAACGTACCAACTTGCACAACCACGCCAGGCGATACGCCTGACCTCTCTGACAGCTTAAAATCTTCTTGAGCAACACAAAATCCATCATTATCTCTATATCATCATTTTAGTCGACTCCAGACGCCATTGCACGAGTTTCTCTTCCCTAGCACCTCTGTTACATGCAAAACACACACAAAGGAAGCCATTGAAGCCATTGTTGAGGTCCTTGAAGCCTTGGAAGCTTGAAGGAAGACGTTGGAAGCTTGACACCACCACCATCACTTCACCTCTGCTCAAATCCGAGTCCCAGGAGCCTATAGAAGCTGCTAAGATCAACATCTCTCAGTTCTTGAGCTTTAGAGGTAGTTCTTGTGACTAAAACACTCATTTACACATCACTACACACACATGCAAGAGTTGAATCTCACATGCAAGCACTAGAGTGCACATGCACGAATTTTCTTGATGATGAATCTGGGTTTGAGGATTAAACCACTGTTGATAATGATCTATGATGTTATTATCGAGTTTTATGATGATCTAAAATGATGGGTATGGACCATCTTACTTAAAATGATGTTTTGTGATGACATTGATGCATGCATGTACGATCCATGATGATAGAGATGATTTTCAGTATTGGAATATGCTTATTGATGATATTGGGATGATTACTCATGGTTAGATTTGGTTGAAATGGTTAAAACTACGATTTTTATGAAACATTCCATTTATAGTAACTTTTTAGTTACAAATAGATGATTTGGTGAATTTGGTGAACATGCATGTATATAGGATTGTTGCTAGGATGATATCATGATGATTTGATGTGTTAGAAAGAGGTCTTGATGATGTCTATGATCATATGTAGTGTTATTTCTATTTTTAGAAACTTTTCTAGTTGAAATATTAATAGATGATGAAATCGGTTATGTTGACATGATTAAATGTTGTTAGAAGATATACTATGATGATTTGTAGCATAATCAATGGATTAGAAACATTAAAGGTTCATTTTTATGCAAAAACCACAAAGTTACTATTTATAGTAACTTTATTTTTAGAAAAACCGATTTGCCAACATGTTGTGTTATTTGAGCATGCTAAATGACTTATTGTGTTATAATATGCATAATAGATGCTAAGTTAGATGGTTTCCGATGTCACGTATGCTAAAAATGGAAACTTTCCATTTTAGGAAACTTTTGTGCACTAACATGTTATAAACGGCATATATGAACTTGTATGATAATGTGCTATGTGTTAACATGACCCCGTAGGACTATTGAACATGCTAGAACTCTAAAACCGTTATGCTTTGTGAACTTTCTAAAAATGGAAACTTACTATAAATAGTAAGTTGTCCATAAACGCGACCTACGCGTTGTGCACACGACAAACACCTACACGATTGCTACACGATTCACAAACCGTCACACGGTTCACCAACGGGTCGTTGACTTGACACGGTCAACTTTGGTCAACACGGTCAAACACGGTCAATGTGGACCAACACGGTCAAACACGGTCAATGTGGACCAACACGAGCAAACACGGTCATTGTGGACCGACACGGACAAACATGAACAACCCAGGGTTGTTGGACACAAACACGAGCACTAACACTAGCACGGTCACTTACGCGAACTCACGAACGGTATACGATATAGGTTGCCGGTGACCGACGTGCTACACGACAACTCGGGAGCTTACGCTTACGTACGATCATATCACTAAGGTGAGTTTACGGCCCCTCTTTACTCTTTTTCAAATGCTTTTAAATAGGGGGAGAATACTAGTTGCATCGAGTCAAACATTATTACTGTACAAACACTATTGTGTATGCTGGTTTATTGGACAAACATTAAGTGTTGAACTCGTTACAAGCCCTCACAAAGTCTTACCGTTAATGTACGAACAACGTGGTAGGTTTGGATGGATCCATTAGGGAATGACTAACCCCACGGGGCACCATGTTGACTGAGTGTCATAACCCGTGCAAATTCTGACCTAACTTGCTATGTATACGAGGCATAGCGGAGGCAAGAGCAAACAAGTCTAGTTCGGTAGTGACGCACTGACACTTTGGGCCTAGGGCTCGGTACTGACATTGATAAACAGCATGACACACTTTTCATTACTATATGTATATCAAAACCTGTGAACTCACCAACCATTGTGTTGACATTTTTCTAACTTGTATTCTCAGGTAACTGAGGAGTTGATGGACATTCAGAGATGCACCATAGGGGAACGAGCATTAGGGCCATCATGCATTCCTGTTTTTGCTTAACTTTTGAAAACTATTTTGTTTGGTTTATGTATTAAACAATGTTATGTCAACAATTAATTATTTCCGCTGCACATGTCAAACATTTGATTTCCGCTGCAATATATTATGATAACTTTTATTCCGCTGCAAACTATTTTATTCTGTGTATGTGTCAAACACTGGATTTGTAAACGCATATAGAGGTGTTCTATATGACCTTGAGCTGTGATTCTGGACACGTCACATCCACGTGGACATTTGCCACAAGTGGGAATTTGGGGGTGTGACAATTTTGAACCACCAGAAGAATTTACCTAAAATCCCCACAAAAGACAATAACTTTGCCTCCAAATAGGAGTTCTGAATTGCTATCACCAGAAGCATTTAATATGTCTTTTAAGGTTCTATTTAAAGCTTCAAATCCATGTTTATGAACCATTCGTGTCTCATCCCAAATAATTAAAGCAGTTTGCTTTAATGATTCCGCATCATCAGTGTTTGGCTTGATACTACAAATCGAATCTTCATTTAGATTTAAGGGAATATGAAATCTAGAATATGACGTTCTACCACCGGTTAGTAACAATGATGCAATCCCACTTGAAGCAACATTCAGAACAATTTCACCTTTTGATCTTAAAGACGATGATAAGGTCTTCCATATAAAAGTTTTATCTGTTCCACCATAACCGTAGACAAAAAAGACACATCTTTTTTTTTCTGTAACTGTAGTCATGATATTGTTAAAAACAGATTGTTGTTCATCAGTTAACGAAAGAAAAAGACTATCAAACTCTGTCTTTAGGGAAATCTTATCATAAGCAAGCTCCTCATTGATCAAACGATTATTTGAAGAAGATATTGAATCAATGTCTGGGTAAGGCATTGTTGGGAAGTTGTGCAGTGTGGAACTGTTACGTTGTAAAACTTTATCAATTTTCAACAACGTAAGATTTTTAACTTGATCGTCACTAAGTAATAAACCTGTAAAATTGTGAAATAATCATACATATTAAAGATTTATAATATAAGATTATAGTCAGTGTCAAAACAAACTATTTATAAAAGTTGATTTCGTAATAATGTAAATGTTATATATTTTAGTATCTTTAGTCGATATTATTAACATATAAATATTACTATTAAATATAGCACATCTAATCAAATAATAATATTAATAACAATAGTATACCTGGAGCATTCAAAATAACTTGTTGTTTGAAAAGAATGCTGTCAGACAAGTGTTCCCATGTTTGTTGCCATACAAAATCTGGTCTAGACATATAAGTAGAAGTCAACAGCATTGCAAATAATGTCCAAATATAATGGCCTGATCCAGCAACACTTGCTTCTTTAATAGCTTCTATATATTCATTGTCATCATCGAGAAGCCCAAGAGCATAACATGCATCTCTAAAAGTGTAGTGCTCATGCCCATCCACTGTTCGAATCTCATCGAATGATCTTGGACCTTTAACCTTGTTTAAAAGAATTCTTAAATAATAGGCTTCACCCAAAGAAGGAGAAACAGAGTGGATTCTACCAATCGAGAAGCCCCTTTGTCTTGGTTCCCAAGATCGTTTGTCAATTTTCCATACAAACTGAGTAGGGAGTTTGACATAAGTCAGCTTTCGTGCATTTTCGTCAACCTGGTTACACTTCATCCAAGAAAATAACATTAATGAAGAAATAGAAGGTTTGTTCAAAAACATTTTCAATATCATCGTCTGCACCATAAACGACTTGTTGTTGTCTAGGAAGACGATAAGGAAGTCGAACAACAGAAGGAGTCCTGTAATGAATATTGTATCCGAATATATGCCATGAAGCTTCACATGCGGATAGATATCTACAATCATAATATTCCTTGATTTCTTCAGTTGATTCATCATGAATTTGTTCATTTTGATTTTTGTAACATAAATGGTAGCTCTATCATGTACTTTGTTGATGTATTTAAACAAATACTTAATAGACGAAGCTTGGTTACACCACTCAATGTTAATATGGGACTGGTATCTTTTCAAAAGAGTTTTGTTGTACGGAACAACGCTTTGGTTATCTAACTTAACTCCAGACTTTTCAACTAAAAATCCAGAATCTCTTCTTCTGTAAACTGGATAACCGTTGGAATCATTTGATGACCTATCAGAAAATTTCTTTGGGAGTTTTTTTGAACACTTCTTATCAATCATGCATGAGCAATTCATATTATGAGCACCTCATGGACCATGCATAATCAATTCTTTGACAAGAGAATATAACTCTGGATCTTCTTCCTTATCAGGAATTTCTGCTGAAATAATCGGATCAACGTGTTCAACAGAGGACAACTTATGATCATCTTGCATAAAAACACATACATGTGCATGAGGCACTCCACGTTTCTGAAATTTCACAGTGTAAACAACTAAAAAGAAATTGGAAAAAGAACGTATTAGTCAATATAAAAATGAAATATACTATTTTGATAAATGATTGTTTTCAAGCTTTAATTTTAGGTTATTTGTGTACATATGAAAAGTTACTTAATGTCATAACAATGTAAACTTAGAGCTGGTCATCCAAAAATTATGTTAAAGTTAACAAATAGGAACATGTAAGTTTATTGTCAATGCAAGTGTTAAGGTTTATGCCTTTATATGTTAGTTTTAAAAAAATTAAAATAATTTTTTTATATGATATATTAAATAAAATTTAAGATATAGTTATTACTACTAAAAAATAATTGAATTTAAAAAATTTCTTGTGATATACCTGCTTGAACTTTGCCAAGTAAATGATTATCCTTTATGTCCTTGATAAACGAATCAAGCTTTATTTTGAACAATCTGCATAAGATGTATGGTCTATCTTCTGGATTCAACATTGTACCTTTTAGAAATCTTTTTACTTTTAGGCCATTTTGGGTTGCATGTAATGGTAAGAAAAAAATCTGGATATCCATACCATTTGCAAAGAGACATGGCATCTAAGTAATTTTGAGTCATGTACCTTGTACCACTGGTAAAAGAAGAAGGTAATATAACCTTTTGTCCAATTAAAGATATGTCAACATTTGCTTGATTTTGAACCTTACGTAAGTTATCGTAAGACACACATCTGAGAATTTTTTGTTGATTGCGTATGAAATAGAGCCTTCCACTTTCAATCATTGTGTACGCATCAACCAAAAATTGTTGGAAAAGCCTTCACGAGTTTAAAATTAATGAAAACTTTTGCACTCTATCTTGGACTCTAAAAGCAAAAAACTCCCGCATTGTACATTTTGGTCTCTTGCTCTTTTGTGTAGAAATAACATCTCTATGAGGAATGTCAATCTGATAGCCATCTTCACCATATGGAAACAACAATGGACACTGAAGTGCAATATAAGAAGGGTGTAATTCACTTATATGTTTTAGTGCTCCGAATCGAGTTTGAACAACAATATCTCTACTTTCAATACAATCTCCAATATCTCCTACAATTAAAGCAGCAACTTCAGAAGCAGTTGGTAGGTTGTATGTCCTTCCATCCTTTTGTCTTTTTGCAATAAGACGTAGCTTTAGGTCTAAATGCTCATTTTCCTTGAAAGAATCTCTTACCATTCTGTAGCATTTAACCAATTCATTATTTGAATCAAGCATATCCTTCAATAACTGAATAATTTGAACATCTATCAAATCCTCATTTGATGTAGATCCATCCTTTGGTTCACTGTAAATATTTACAAGTATCAACCAGTTAGTAAATACTTTATATTTATATACATATATTAAAAAATTAATTAAATATGTAAAAACTTTGAGATCTCATTCTCGGTATCATATATGTATAACTGTGAGAACCTTGGCTTTGTTCCATTTTCAGGTAGAAGACTTCCAATACTATGATAATTTTGACCACTTAGTCTGAAAATGAATGGAGCTTTACCTTTATTAATGGATGAATCAATCTTTCCACCCATTGACGTAAACGAAAACATTGAATTATACCGTCAGATGTTTCTTCAAGAAATACTTGCTTCTAGAATCCAGAGAAAGATATAGATTTTTAAATTTGGTTCCGGGTCCTTTAGATCAGGAAGTTGAACCTTGCCATAACCACAACAAATTGAATAAGTGTTTTTGACTTGACTTCTGTTTCCTCTTATGCCTTCATCTTTCCATACCTTTGCATCACATTTTTCACATACAAAAGTTTGGTCTCCATGATCCAAATAATATGTAGCAAAACATAATAAATTATTATAAATCTATGACGAAAGATGGTAAGTTAATATATTAAAAAAAATTCTTTTGTTTGAAATATTATTTTACCTTCAGAGATGCTTAAGTCTATGTTTATAATGGTAGGTCCAACATTAGTTTCTTCTTCTGATGTCAAGTCTGTCATAGGAATAGGGGATATATCTCCAATTTTTCCTCTTAAGTTAAGATTTGATTTTGGCAAATTGGACAATTCAGATGTAGAAGTTTTTAATTTTCTACTCTCCAAATAATGTTTTCTAACTTTTCGTCTGTCTCGAGAGTCACTGCATTCAACGTCATTGTTTTGGGCTGAAAAAAGAATAAAATAAAAAATAAATCATAGCAATATCATAAATGTTTGGAAATGTAATTTATAAAATTTATATAAGATGACACAATAAAATGTGTAAGCCAAAAACATTACCATTTGTGATGTTAGATAAAGGATATCTAATGTTTGTGTTCCAGTTAGTATACGCATATTTTGCATATTCACTAACAGTTGCAGATTGAGGGTTATTCGATGATGTGAAATTAGTAACGCAAATGGGAGCAAATGCTGTAAAATTAGAATAATAATCAATTACAAAAAAGACACTTATTATGTTATAGCGCTAAATTGTTAAAATAAACCCTAACATTTATATTAGATATTTTCTACACATCATTTTAAAAAAATGACTTACATTGGGTGTTGAAGGTGTTTGTTCAACATTTGAAGAGGAAGATTTTGCAGTTGATCTTCTACTATCCATATATAATTTTCTTACTCTTCTTCTTTCTTTAGCTTGACTAAAACCCATGTTATTATTTGAACCTATAAAACATAAACAGTAAAAAATTGAAATAAGAATTATACTATAACAAACTACTTATGGTATAGGCTTATTGAAAAATGAAGACGTTTTTGAAATTACTTACTGAAAGTAATGTCAGATAATAGATTTCTATTATTTGTGTTGGAAGGAGTGCATGCAAAAGTTGTATATTGATACGGGAAAGATGTATCTGTAATGATATTTTGTGAACAAAATCCAACATATCCAAGATCATATGAAGATGTAAAGTTATGCAATTGGCACCAACATCTAACAAATGCCAAAGGAAAACGCAAGAATAAGCAAATTAAATACTTTTATTTAAAAAATAAAAATTTAATCAAATTATAAATTATATGTACATATTATTTTATAAAGTATGCATGTGTTAATAAAAATGTTATTTACATCTTAAATTTTGTTGCGCAGTTGGATTGATCTTACAAAATGTTTCTTTGGCATTTGATGAGGAAGAGTTTTCATTTGATTTTCTAGTATTGCAATTATTTTTTCTCACTTTTCGCCTTTTTGTATGCTTAGTAGAATCCATTATATCTTCTATGTCTGGAAAAAATTTACAGTAAAAGAATAAAAATAAGGAAGAATTTCGTATATTTTCTAAAGGCTACAAAATTACGTATCTTTTGTCCAATTGAAGATATGTTTAACATTTGGTTGTTTTTGAATTTCACGTAACTTTTCATAACACCCACAACTGAAAAAAATTTTACATATAACATGTACCATATGAGTTTAAAATTAACTTAAATGGTTATAATTTAAAATTTTAATAAACGACTTTTTATTTTGAAAATGTGGATAACAACAGTCAATACAAGTGGCCCATACTCGAAAATATGATTGAAACTGATTGCGTAATGTATAAAACATGCAGATACACATTAGTTAATTTTGGTGATATTTCAAAATGAATAAAACATCCAGATACACATTAGTTATATTTTTTTTATTAATATGATAATCGAAATGATAGGATGCAATCGAAATTACGTATCTTTAACAAAATAATTTTTTAGGAGTATTGTATATTATGGATCAAAAAGTTGTTTGACAATATATGTTATTTTTCGATTTCAGAAATGTTATATGTAACTCTCTTTTAAGATAATTATATCTTTAAAAATATAATTTTTAAAGTAAATATTTTGTAAATATAAATCGCCTCTTATGAACTTAAATGCGTAAGTAATTTAAAAAAATAGGTACAAACTATTTTTGTTATGCAATAATGAATTAATGAAAAAAAAATCAGAATACAAAAATAGAGAAGAATTATATGAGAATTTATGTTTATTATGTATGGTTTATTATGTGTGTGATTGCCACAATTTTTAATATAAAATTAAATAACACTGTTGTGAGATGCAATCATTGTTATAAAGCAAATCAAACAATATAAAAGCCTTTGTAGGCTTCCTGTATACGTAAGTCAAAAAAAGCTGTCTGACTAATATTTCAATATTTTTTGGTTGATACTTGAATGCAATAACTCTAATTATTTTGATGCATTTTGTTAATATCGAGATTATTGGTTTATAAGGAATGTCCGTTATCATCAACACATTTTAATTTTACTATGGATGAGAGGAGAATTCTATAGTTAAGCATGCTCGAGTTGACACAACAAACAATATTGATGGTAAAAAAGATTGGATGTTACAATATATTAAATGCGTGTGTAATCGAAAAAGGGTATTGGCTCGTAGGATTGGCATGCTAAATTAATTCTTTTTCGCATTGTTATCCTTCACTTTCACATGTACTAAATTTATTAGATAATTCGTAAGGCATATACATAATACATCCCATTTAACATTACATAATTTATCAAGGAATACATTGCACATAAGTACTCCATCTCTTCTAATTTTAATCAATTCTCACTTTGACCCATTAGTATAATTGCTTGTTTTACCCATTTGTATGTATATTAAACACTGTTATCACGCTCAAATAGATATTATAATCAACCAATACCATCCATTTATGTCTAAATCATATATGCTCAAACCTACACTTTTATATCCTTTTAGAGATATTACTATTTTATGCAATGTTTTCAGAACAGGACCGGACGATAAACCGGACGTGTTACTGGTTACTGGTTGGACCGGATGTAAGTACTGGATAACATAATAAATATATATAATATTTCAAAAAAATAATGGAATTATAAACACATTTAATCAAACATAATTAATGTTTAAAAAAACATAATCATGTTAAAAAAATGTAGGATGTGGTTTTAATGTTTTATTTTATGGATTTTAGTTAAAAAAACCGAAATCCGGTCCGACCAGTGAAGCGGCTCAACCGGCCGGTTCATTAGAAGGCAGTTCACATGTTGATTTCGGGCCGGCCGACCCTCCGATTCCCGGTCTGGTTCTGAAAACCTTGATTCTATATAGCAATTTACTATGTTGCTATTGAAATCAGCTAATTTGACAACACTATATTTTTTTTCGGATTTTAATGTTCAAATACGAATCGTAATAGAATCAAAAGAGCTTTCCAAGCATATAAGACACATTTTCTCTATATTTTTATACCATTTTTATATGATTTTTCTAAGAATATGATAACAACATGATTTACTTCAATTTTCTTTTATTTTATTTTTGATTGAAACATTTCTAAAAACACCTTATATGCATCATTTTTAGTCACCATTTTGAATATTTATTAAACCAATCTATTTACCCTTATTCTATCCGATTCACATTCATTGTAACCCTCAATTTAATCACCCAAACCCCCACTAATTATTAATTATGCATCAATATCCATTCTCTACACACATAATTTTGATGATTCTAATCAGGGTGTGCATGGGTCGGTTTTTTGCTTAGTCCAAACCCAAAACCAAAATTTCGTTTTTTTTCCAGTTTTTAAACCGTTTTGGGTTCGGTTTTTTCGGTTTTTATCTTTTCAAAACCCATTTGGGTTCGGTTTTGGTTTCTATTTTTTCGGTTTTGTCTATTTAGGCCTCAAATTATGCTTATAGAAAAAACTAAAATATTATATTTGTACTAAAATTTTTTGTAGTGCAACACTACTTAATATTTAAAAATATATACACAAATATTTAAATTTAGTAAAAATCATACGTGTTTTGGTATCCTAAGCCAATAATAATAATAAAATATATGATTTCTATTTGACTTTTGATATCAAAACTAAGAAAATAAAAATAGACGGTTTATAAATTGTTGAAATTTTTGAAAGGTAATATATATATATATAGGGAATAGATAATTTGAAAACCACTTTTTAGTGCGAAAACCGTGAAAACCATGTAAAAATCATGTAAAAAAAACTTTTTTTTTTTGAAATTTTTTTTACAGGTTTGTAACACTATTGGGTATATTTTTATAAAAAAATCAAAAAAGCGCCGACCAAATATTTTTAAAAAAAATATTTTATAAAACCATGTAAAACATACGTAACTCTTCATCAGATCTGACGAAATTTTTTTACGTTTTGTTACGTATGTTTTACATGGTTTTATAAAATATTTTTTTTAAAAATATTTGGTCGGCGCTTTTTTGATTTTTTTTATAAAAATGTGCCCAATAGTGTTACAAACCTGTAAAAAAAATTTCAAAAAAAAATACGTTTTTTTACATGATTTTTACATGGTTTTCACGGTTTTCGTACTAAGAAGTGGTTTTCAAATTATGTATTTCCTATATATATATATATGCATATATACGCGTGTATTCGGCTTTTTCGGTTTTTCTTTAAGGTAAAACCAAACCCTAACTTTCGGTTTTCAGAAAATTTACACCAAACCCGTCGGTTTCTTTTTGGGTTCGGTTTTTTCGGGTTGGATTTATTGGTTTTTGGGTTTTGGATCGGTTTTTTCGGTTTTATGCACACCTCTAATTTTAATGATAACTAACAACAATCATAGCAAGTTTCTTACTTTTACAACTCAAGATTGTGATTTATAACCAAAATCACCAAAGTTGCATGAAACTCATAAACAACTCAAGCAGAAGACCTACATTCACTTACCCAGAGATTATATTTACCAAAGATTATTCAAGTCTCTAATCTTGAAGTCTACTTGTATTTGGTTACATCTCTTTGAATTTAGCCACTAGAACTTGCTTTTGTCTTCTTGCAAGTGACATCCACAATTCCACACACAAACACCCACAATTTTGACGAAAATGAAAATTCCTACCGGCTTTGACCCAATTCAAACCAACTTTCATCAATTGGCTGAAATGATCCCTCAACTTGTTGTATTTACACTTCAACATATGGCACTCTAACCCCTCTTATACTAAGTTTTGTTAGATTGTTGGCTATACAAGGGCGCATCTTTGTTGAGACTCGCCCCCTGTTTTTCCGTCCGTAGTGTTAATTTTTCGACCAAAATGCGATTTTTAGTTAAAAATAAAAGTTTCGCCCCCCTTGATTAAAAAATTAACATGTATTCTGGGTCGTCAAAATTTTCGCCCCTCTCTCAAATCGACCAAGCTCCGCCACTGTGGCTATACAACTATATTTATAACCATAAAGTGTTAAAAATTATATTTATAGCACCTACATGTTTTTATAATAAAAACCATCATATTGTATATTATATATTGTTTCAGCATGTCATTTGAAGTATGCATGTATACATGTTCTAATATTCCTTGAATAATATTTCATGGCATTTGAAAATAATAGTTATCATAATCTTCTACTTGGAGTATGATATGGAAAACGATCTTAAAACATTGGTTGTCTTCGATCTTGTAATCATCAAGTTGTATGTAAATGTGCGGTTACTCTTTTTTTATAAAAACAAGTGAAAGAAAGAAACAAAACCATAAGCATCTCAAATTTTTGATGCCAATTAAAATATGTATAATGCCAGCAAACATACAAAATATATATTAACTAGTAGGCTTCTGACATTTTCTTATTAAATTAAAATGTTATTTTCATTATAGAAGACCACGTGTACGTACATTATATTTATATGTATGTTGCTTATATTGATAGAGTTATTCACGTTCATATGTTGACTTTTAGATTAAATTATGAGACAAAACTCTTAGTAATGGTTTTCTAATTTTATCCAAACAAAACAAATTGTTTAAAAGCTAAAACCAAACTAAATTGATACTCAACGTGAAATTTATAAGAGTATCATAATTATGAGTGTTTATAACCAAAATACAAAATGTATTTGTAACTGAAAAACTGAATTGAATTGTAAATTTGGTTTTTGGTTCAGTTTCTAATCTTATATGAATTTAGAATTCAGTTTTCGATTTGGCTATCGTTTCATTTTTTTCTTTTGAAATAGGTTTGTTTGTTTTATTTCATTAACCCGATTAAATCGAATTTGATATAAATTAATTATTTTTATTAATAATATATAAGGTTGAATTATGTTTATTTGGTTTGGTTTAATCATTTTGAACCGGTTTATTTAGTTTTTAATCTACTTATTCAGCTAAATTTGGTTTGAATAATTATTAATCGGAATCGACTAAATTGAATTAATTTTGGTTAACGATATTGCAAATTCGGTTCGGGTCGTTGCTGTTATGGATTAAAAATTAAACCAAATCGAATAAACCAAACAAACCTATAGCCGAACTAATGTTTACCCTATCATAACCTTACAATTGCCATGCATTGAATATTTAATAAAAAACATTGTTACGCAAAATAAATAATATTTTTTATGTTAAATATTCCATGATTAAGGATAGCAATTATTAGCAAATTGTTTAATTAAATTAATTAATCATAGTCAATCATAGGGGTGTTCGTGGTCCAGTGTTTACAGTTTTTAGACGTAACCCTAAACTAAAATATTAACAACGATTTTTTAATAATGAAACCAAAATTGTGATAACCAGTACCTGATCGTCCGACAAGTCCATACGGTACGTGTACTTTCACTATTTAGTGTGTGTAAATACAATGTGTAAACAGTTGTGTGTCAACAGAACTCAGAAAACAAACAACAGTTGTACGTGTTTAAGTGAAAACTTAAATACAATAAGTACAACAACTCAAGAGAAACAACATTGTACAAACAAACGGCAAGAACATATCGGTTGCAATTTGATATCATAGATGACAGGAATCAGATGGCCAACAACTCAGTATGAAACCATGTGAATTCAAGGTTAACAATGTGAAAACAGGCAGTTAGTTGAGTCCGCCTGTGAGGAAACACAATACAACACATAAAGTCAGTATTGTTTCAGAATAACAAACTGACAGTGTGTTTGCGAGGGGTGACGATTCACACAAACATATATGTGGGTTTAAAGTTATGAAATGATGACTGAAAAGTAGAAAACAAAAATCAGAAAGTGAAACCATCGTTAGATTCGTTCGGGTGACGATTTGAACGTATACGCACGAAGGTGACACAATCTGACGAAACCTTAAAAATAAACATTTTCGATAAAATAAAGTAAGAAAATAAATTTAGAAGATTTATTAGGAATCACAACCTAAAAATAAAACCCTTTAATTTAAATTTGTAAACTACGCGCGTAACGTGCCGGAAACGCAACGAAAATGAAAACCGAGCAACCGAAACGAACCCGAACTCACTCGGAGTATAAATACTCTAAATGAGTCACCAACCTCATTTATTACACCTTCTCTCTCTACATTCAAAATCCCAGAACTTTCTCTCTCTAAAATCTCAATCTTCAAACCACTAGATCTCACTCGTTTCTTGATGAAATCGTGTGTTCTTGGTGCCAAATCGAAGCTATAATCACCCTCTACATGAAAGTACAGCCGATCTAGAGCAAAAACCACCAAAACTCGAGGTATGGAGCTGCAAAGATCACGAAAAATAGGGTTTTTGAAACCCTTAGCCGAACCACACCATACAACCGGTTAAAACCCTTATGACCGAACCCAATACCTTCGAAAACTAGTCCTAGAAATCACCATCACTGAAATCCACCATGGAACCTGGCAACCTGGGTGAACCCGACTCACAACCCACCGAATGGAGCTGTGGCCGAAAGGGTTGGGGCTGAAAGGTCTAGAGCCGAAGAACCGGTGACCGAAGGGGAGGGACGACCGAAGGGATCCTACTCTCGGCCTGATGCTCATTCGCTCGGTCAAGAAAAGAGTTCATTCGGGCCATGGTCTCATTCGGTCGAATGTCAAGCCCTACCACATCAACCTTATTCGGCCAAGGCATTTCACAAGCCATGTCCCATTCGGCCTAACCCTATTCATTCGGTTCATGTTCACTGTTTCGGCCGAGCACACTCATTCGGTCAACCACATTTCATTCGACCCATGCTATTCGATCGGCCCATGTAACTGATTCAGCTATGATCACATGGTTCGGCCCATTCATTCGGCCCAGGGTTTATTGGTTCGGCCCACATCACTAATATGGAAAACACACACATGAAACTAACCATAAGGAATCATGTATGGGAATTGGATAATAATCGTATATATTACTACAAAGGTGGCGAGATTCTTATTAACATCTATACATACTATCTAAAAATCATTTTTATAGACTTTAATGGTTATAAGTTGCCATTTAAAACATATGTTGAAGATGTTCAAGACATGTTAAAAAGTCTAAATGATTACAAAGGTAATATGCAATGCTTGATACAAAAACCTAAATGATACTTAGGAACTACTTTGGATTTCAAACTTACACAATCTATTATGGCTAAGGCAAGTGAAACATAAAATCAATAACACTACATACTAAGCTTAACCTAATTGGGTTAAGTGTTAGTATAATCCATCATAAGCAAACCAAGGCCGAATGATAACTAAGACTGATAGGTGTTAGCCAACTTTAAGGCTAACACATACATGCAACCAAGTATCTATAACTCATACTTACAAGCTACAAACAACGTGAAATCAATACAGGATCGTGAAAAGTACATCAAGTACAACAAAGAGCGCGTGCATTCTGGTTAGAACTTAGTCAATCACAACAACTACAAGGTGAGTTCATACGACCCTTTTCTAATCTTAACTGATTTTAACTCTCGGGGCTGAGAAACATGCTAAATCTTTTATTTATTTAAAAGTTTTAGTACAACACACTGATTATACTGTGATTTAGATAATATCGCATGACTTTATTATCGCTTATCATTGTATGCATGCTTGTCTGATCATAACATAACTGAGACAACTAGGATGAAACATGATAATATAGTTTCATGAATCATCAACACAACGGAATAATGCTAGTTATAAGATTTTATCTTATAACATTTTATTATTCTTACATGAATGAACAACGAGATAATCACATGTTAACATGCTGACAATAACAACAACAAACAAGGATGATATGAAGATAACATATCTTCATAATATCATTCACTACCGGAGTTAGCTAAGTGTAATAAGACAAGTTCTTATAACACTATGCTTACAACTCGGTGAAGACTACGAGATAACATAAAACAAACATCAATGAGAACATGAGTGATGATCATGTGCACATGACTTCATGACATCATCCACCACCTGAGCCGACTAGGTGTAGTAAGACTAGTTCTTACAACACTGTAGTGGCAGCAGGGTGACACTATGGAACAACAAGAATGTTAATCATGATAACGTAACTTCATGATAACAATATCATTCACACAACTATTAACATTGTATAATAAGACAAGTTCTTATACAACTTTGTTAGAGGCAACAGAAACATACAATCATGAGAACAACAACACTAAGAACAAACAACATTGGTTAACACAACAACAATTGATTACTATTAAACTGTCTGTATAATATTACATCAATCATGTGCCATGTATTCAAGTTTATCATTGTAAGTCCCTCAACATCAAATCGTTTACCAGTTAGTTTGATGTGACTAAACCAATGATAGCATAGTGGTATCATAGGTTTGACAAACCTCCGGTGGGTAGGGCCGGTATGTTGATCGTATTTATCATTTGGCCGGTAACGTATGACCAGTGACAGGGCGACATCAGTCAGGGTCTAGTAAGCGACACATGATGATATTAATCTACAGTGATAATTGTAATTAATCATTCGATTCTATTGACTAGTAGACCGAGGAATTGATTTTCTTTCATGTCATATTACTGGTAGTAGTTTTGTTGAAGGCCATGAGAACATCAAGGTGGTAGAGGTAAATCGGGTTGTGATATGATTACGTGAGGATCACAATGGATTCCTTCTAGGCTCTATGCACTTCAAGCGGATAACATATATCAATTGGTTAACTAACACTTCTATTATTAGTAGTGACTAACAGTTAACCCCATAAGCGAGAGAATAATAATAAGGATAAGATTAATTAATCTATTTTCCTAAGAACATTGAGGGTTTACCAACACTTCGGTTTTGATAACTAAATCCCTCTTACTATATTATTCTATATATAACACACAGGATGATGAACATGATCTATGGGTGAATATCAAACGGGTTGAACACACGTGAGGTGGAAATGGATATCTATAGTTGTATTGCAAGCGGTGTGGAGTTCTATTAAGTATGTGGTGGGATGGCGTCTGGGCGGGTTGTAGGCTCGACCCTTTCGTATGCCCTATATATAAGCATGCTTGATGGGATGAAATACTACTTGTAAATATAACTATGGAGAGGCCATTGTGTGAGACGGATGAATCAAACATTAACAAAACTCTTGTATGACATTGTGGCTGTGAATGTGAACAAATCAATGTTTTCCATTACTAAACTTATGAACTCACAAACCAAGTGTTGACTTTGTTTAAATGCATGTTTTCTCAGGTGACGAACATGTTTAGTCACCAGACGTCAGGAAATAGCTAGTGGACTTTTAGAAGACCTAGCTACATTTTGTGTCGACCATACTTTTGAATGACAAAACAATGAATCATCTTTTGTAGATCTTGTACAGTTACAAGATAGAAACTCATTGATTCTTTTGGATATATTTACTTGGTTAAATTATGAACATAACATTGTAATTTAACTTTGTAATTCTATATCATTGTCATGTTAGCATTTCTCATTTATATATCATGTGCTATGCAAACAATCTGATCAATTTGATTATCAAACGATATCGCGCCTCGAGAACATTCCACCCGACGGAAAGTCGATCCAGCCCGCCGGCTCAGGGTGTGACAAAAATCAAACCGTACAAAATAAAAACCAAACCAAACCGTTATCAAATGTCGGTTCATGTTTGGTTCATGGTTTCGGATTCCGTTAAAAATAAAATTGAATCAAATCAAATCAAACCTTTTGTAGTTCAAGGCAAAATAATTACATCAAGTCCGCGTGTATTTTTTAAATGACACATAAATCTTTAACTCAATTTATACACACATATAGTGTAAATTGAGTTCATGATTTATGTGTCATTTAATTAAGAATATACATTTGGCTGGACTTGGTGTAATTATTTTCCCTTAAACGATAGGATGTTTGATTTGATTTGACTTGATTTTTAATGGGATCAAAATCTTAAACCTTAAACCAAACCGTTGATAAAGGTTCGGCTTTTATTTTGTACGGTTCGGTTTTTGTTTCCATTATTCAAAAACCATCGTTAATGGTTTGGTTTACGGTTCTGCCTAAAACTGGACCGCGGACTCCCCTAATCAATACCATTTATGTCATAGATTTGATTCAAATCTAAGCACCTTTAAGTTTATTATTTTGCCATTAATTTTAGGAGTAAATTACCGATAGTCCCTATGGTTTGCTAGTATTTCACTCTTGATTCCTATATTTCATAAATTACCCAAATGGTCCCAACATGTTTTATAACACATATGATCTCAACCTTTAACTATTTATAACACATATAGTCCTTAGGTCATAAGAAATTTAGGAACCAAGAGTGAAATCTATGAAATCCATGTGTTTCAAAATTTTAAAGGTTGGAACCATATGAATAATTTACGAAACATAGGGTCTAAGATCGAAATATATACAAAACACAGGGACCATCTCGATAATTTACTCTTAATTTTAGCCTGCTAACCTATGAAATTGTTAAATACTAGCATTAACGCCTTGCGTCCATACATACATGTCAGGGCCGACTATAATGGGATGCAGGAGGGGCGACCACATTGGGCCCGATTTTGAGGGGCTCAGAATTTTGAATTTTTTAATATTTATTTTTTATATAAAATTTATTTTAAATAAATTATATATTTTTGATACGTAAAAAACATGATTTTGGTACAATAATTTTATTTTATTATATAGATTGACTTATTTTTTATAGGGTTAATTACCAATATAATCAAGTTTGACGTTCTTTTTACCAAAATAATCAATGAAATTTAGCCCCTTATTTCAGTTTTAGACGCCCCATTAGACACCGGTTTAGACGTCCGTTTTCTGTACTTTTGTGTTCCAAGAAGAAACATACGAGCCCACATGTTAGCCGCTTTGTCGGGGTCTAAATGGGTGTCCTAAGACCCCATTTCTACCGGCGTCTTAAGAGGCCTTTAGGCACCCATTCTGACGTCTTTTTGGAGCTTTTAGACTCCAAAGCGACGTCCAGAATCATTTTTAATGCATGTTTTTTATTCCTCTATATAATTATTTGTGTCATGAAATTAAAATGGCGCTTTGCCAGTTTGGCCGTCCAATTAGAGTTATATTAAATTTTTTTATGGTAAAACGAAATAAAAATTAGGGTCAATATTTAGAGTATATAAAAACCCTTTTATTTATTTGAGTTTAACACAAAATATATTAATAATCATGAAGAAGAATGTTACAAAAAAACACAATATATAAACGAAATGTTTTCATTAATTATGAATATTAAAACAATTTTTTTATTCTATTAGAATATGATACAAATAAAAAGCTGATATACTTTTAAAGTTTTAAAACCTTTTTATTTGAAGAAATATGTAATTTCTACTGCAAAATGTACAATGCTCTTATAACATGATTTAGGAAATATATATGATTTAGAAAAATATATAACTTTAAGTAATGCCGCTTTAATTTTTTAAGGCCCTGGTCTAGAGCTGGCACTCCCCCCAAGTCATACACATCATTTTTTAAGTTTTGTTTTTATTTTTTATAGAAACTAACGAATGATATTATAGTCTTTAGTCAATTCAACACTAGATATTATATATATTAATCCTACCGAATTCTTTAAAAACGAACGATGATATTCACTTAAAACTAGTATATAATATTCCCACCTTAACTTTAAAATCCACACAACATATGGTTCAAAATCTATCAATGGCTTTTTTGGTTGTTTTGTTGGTTGTAGTCTTTTCATACACACTTTTTCAGGTTAGTGTCTCAATCCTAGGCCTTGGCAAACCCAAGAACCTACCACCAGGTCCCTATCCGCTGCCGATCATAGGAAACCTTCATATGATCGGCAGCCAACCACACCGATCCCTAGCCAATCTAGCCCAAACTCATGGGCCGATAATGTTGTTGAAACTCGGTCAAAACACCACTCTAGTCATCTCATCTGCATCTGCTGCCAAACAAGTACTCCAAAAGCATGACCTTTCTTTCGCCACCCATTTCATGCCAGCCGCCCTAGACATCCGCAGCTACTCCACGTACTCACTCGGCCTCCTCCCGGTTGACAACCAGTGGCGGTTCGTCCGTAAGATTATCAACTCCAACCTGTTCTCCGTCAAATCGCTCGAGGCAAGCAAACACTTGCGGGACCAAAAAGTTGAAGAGCTCATATCGTATTGTCACAATGCTGGTTTGTCCAATGAGCATGTTGACATTGGAAGTGCTGCTTTTAGAACCTTGCTCAATCTCATATGCAACAACATTTTCTCAAAGGATTTTACAGACCCATATAATGATTCTGGTAAAGAATTTAGGGAGGTTATTGGAAACATCATGGTGGATGCTGCAAAGCCCAACCTGGTGGACTTTTTTCCCATGTTGAAAAAGATTGATCCACAAGGTCTCAAGAGGAGAATGAGTAGTCATTTTGATAAGGTTCTAGCCATACTTGAGGACTTGATTGAAGAGAGGTTAGCCATGGGAACATCAGAGCATCATGATTTGTTGGATGTGTTCTTAAAAATTAACCAAGATAACCCACAAGAATTCAGTAGATCATGCTTCAAGATCTTGATTTTGGTGAGTAATTAAATTAAGGAAAAATTACTAAAATAGTCAAAGTTGACCCAAATTTTGTCAAATTAATCATTCAAATTTAGCCCCCGGTTTTATATTTAGACGCCTCTTTAATTAGACGCTCTTTTTCTGTACTTTTTATATATATACGGGCTTATATGTTGCGTCTTTGTCAGGGTCTAAATGGGTGTCTTATGACCCCTTTTTCTACCGACGTCTTAAGATGCCTGTGTATGCCTAATTTAGTAATTTTCCCTTAAATTAATTATTTTCTTTATACAAGAAATACAAGGAGGTTTAATTTTTTTTTTTATTTTTTTTTATTTTTATCATAGTAGTTAAAATATAAATAGACTTAGATTGATAGGAAATAATATCATATTAATTAGAGGGAGGTTATATGCAGTAACGGTGTCATTACGATTGCACGTTAGTATCTCGTTTTAAGACATTTTGGTAAACAAAGTAGTTCAATTTCATTTATACTTGGTCAAATTTCTAAGAGTTGTTTTTGTTTCATTAAATGTTAACGTCTCATTTTCTATGGTGTACATATAGGATATGTTTATCGCTGGTACTGACACAACATCAACCACGGTAGAATGGGCAATGGCAGAAGTGCTACGTAACCCACACATCATGGCTAAATCCAAAGAGGAGCTTGAACACGTTATTGGTAAAGGAAAAATCATAAGAGAGGATGATATCATTAAGCTACCCTATTTATCATGCATTGTGAAAGAGACATTCCGACTACACCCACCAGCCCCTTTCTTACTTCCTCGAAATGTTGAAAATCAAGTCGAAGTTAATGGATATGTGATTCCAAAGGGCATAAAAATGATTGTTAATGCATGGGCCATAGGACAAGATACAACCATATGGGATGACTCAAAAGAGTTCAAGCCACAAAGATTCTTGGGTCGAGAGATTGATGTTCGAGGTCAAAACTTTGAACTTATCCCATTTGGTGCTGGACGAAGAATATGCCCTGGTTTGCCACTTGCACTTCGTACCATTCCTGTAATGTTGGGTTCACTACTCAATAACTTTGACTGGAACCTTGACGTAAATATGGATATGACAGAAAGGTTTGGAATTACCTTACAAAAAGCCAACCCTCTTAGCGTGGTGCCAATATTATTGAACTAACTAATATCATTTCATTTACATTATTTTCTTGAGGAGTCGATATGTTGCATATTTTCCCAATTTTATTGCTATAAATGTGTGTGCTCTATTGGTATTTTTGTTATATTATGTATAACGATATTATGATGATGTATAATTATGTTATTATGTATTAAAATATCATGTTACCTCATATGTTACAATTTATTATGCTACAATATCTTCATATGAATGTAATTTAAATGATTATATATACCTATATATGTTTATATTATTCTTTTTGATCTAGGGGTCTCCTTAAAGGCAATATATTTTTTCGTAGGGATAGATGTAAGGGATGAATATTATGTGATTTAATTTTTGAGTATTATTGATTGACTGACCGACTTGAAGAGATGATACGTTGATCTAAAGTAAAATATTATAAACGTAAATAATAAGAGGACCAAGACTATAAATAATCTAGCGAAAAACTATGGCTCATCAAAAGTTTGAAACTGTAATAAATGTTTGGTTTATGGTTTTCATTAAAAACCAATCATAAAAATCGGATCGGACCATATGTTTGTATAGATACCACACACATATACATAGATAGGTAATGTTCACTTGTTAACCCATCTTAATTATGGCAAGTGTTGTAGCTTTACTAAGATCAACACAAATCTTTGTTTCTTTCTTTATTATCATTATACATTTATACATATACAAAACTTTCTTCTTTCATGTGTATGTTCAAATCCATATGCGTTTAGAATTTAATTAAAACAAGTGTAAGTTTATGTTAAAGTGTAGTGACATATATAATGCATTGATAACTTTCACTTGTGAAAAATCTTAAACGCATATAAATTTGCACGTACGATAATGAAAAAAGAGGATTTGGGCTGTTATTGTATGTGCAATGATCGGGAACCAAAGAAAGATGTGTGCGTCGTTTTTGATTAAGGTTAGACCTGGTTAACGCTCTTGGTACCAAAACATGCAACCTGGCATTCCCGAATTTATAGTTTGTTAAGGTTAGGCAATTTCGTTCTTTGTACATGCTTTAGTGACTCAATTAGGTATGCATTTCCAAGGGTGTGTACGATTTAATGTCTATGTGAGTTCACGACAAGAAGAAGATTCATGCACGAGATTTACACTATATGCGTGTGAAAGAGAGTGAGGTCTTAGAGCATGTGCGGGAGGTGCGACCGTACATGGCCCAGTTTATTTGGGGGCCCTAATTTTTAAAAAAAAAATTGTATATATTGTATATATTAATTTATTTTACAAAAAACACATATAATTTACATTTCAATTTTTTAAATATATTTAACCCAGTTATAAATTTTATAAAAGCTAAAAAAAACTCATTATAATTTAAAATTTAGGTCAAAAATACAAATTAACTCACTTCATATTTAGTTACAAACTAATTACCACACACGCACACATTTTTTTCTTTTTTTTTTGAACAGCAACAACGGAGCGTAACGTCTTGACATATGCACCACGCCAGCAGGCCTCGGAAGACCCCTTCCTCTAGAGAGCGATAGCCCGTTTTACCAGGCGCCACACTCGGAAGAGCTGCACCTAGGGCTGTTCAAAAAGCTCGCGGCTCGAAGTTTGCTCGAAAACAGCTCGAGAAAGCCTGGCTCGAAAAAGGCTCGGCTCAAAAAAAGCTCGTTAAAAACGAGCCGAGCCGGAGCCAGGGTTGGCTCGGCTCGAGCTCGGCTCATGGCTCGACTCGTAGCTCGGCTCGATTTTTAATATATATATATATATATTAAATTATATACACACAGATATATATTATATTACACACATACATATATATTATACATAATATATATACAATATTTATACACATATTTATATAAATATACATATTATGTATGTATGTATATATGTATGTATATACATGTATAATATATATGTATATATTAGATTTTATATATAATTATATATACATATATATTGGATTATATATATATTAGATTATATAGGGTAAGGATCAAATAAAAAGTCTATTTTGCCTAAGAAGGCTAAAAATGATTTTTAAAATCTCTAAAACCGACCCAAACGAATTCCGATTTTCGATGACATTGGAACCGTCTCATCAAACCCTACAATATTCACTTTTTGATTTTAGCTTTAACAACTAGTTTTAGAGTTTGGATTTTATGGCATGTTTTTGTAGCTTTCAGGTTTTATCTTTAGATTTGGGGTTTGTTTTTATAATTTTGGTTTTATTATTAGGGTTTATTGTTTATGATTTAAGGTTTAGGTTTTAGGGAATTACAAGCCGGTCCCAATGATGTAAAAATGAATTCAATCGGAGTTTGTTTGGGTCGGTTTTCGAGTTTTTGAAAATCCTTCTTAGCCTTTTTAGGCAAAAAAAAGTTTTTAGGGGAACCTTCCCCAGATTATATATATATATATATATATATATATATATATATATATATATAGGGAATGGTTCAAATGATAACCCTCCTTACGGCGCTAACCCATTAACTTTGGCAAAAAATGGCCGAATCTTGAATTTTTTTTAAACATCATTGTAACACAATTTAAACCCCATGTTCAGTTTTGAGTTTTGGCTAATTCATCACCGTTTGGGCTCTTACAGTACTGTAGGTGTTTAAATATTTAAAACTTACAGTACTGTAGCAAAAACCTTACAACGATGATATTTTTTAAACGGTGATGAATTAGCCAAAACTCAAAACTGAACATAGGGTTCAAATTGTGTTACAATGATGTTCAAAAAAAAAAAATCAAGATTCGGCCATTTTTTGCCAAAGTTAATGGGTTAGCGCCGTAAGAGAGGGTTATCATTTGAACCCAATCCTATATATATATATATATATATATATATATATATATATATATATAAAGTGGAGGAAAAAAACGAGCTGGCTCGCTCGTGGCTCGAGGTTTTTACGAGCCAAGCTGGAGCCAGGATTTTTGGCTCGAAAGAAATTTCGGCTCGGCTCAAAAATTCACGAGCCGAGCTGAAGCCAGGCTCGTCTCAGCTCAACTCGATTACAGCCCTAGCTGCACCTGATGCGCAGAAACCAACTTATTTGCTTTAAAAACTGCACCCCACATCGGTTAAAAACCTGAGATTAAGCTCAAGATTATTTCCCTCACCTGGTATCCATCAAAGTGTCTCAAGTGGGAGTTGAACCCTTGACCTCCACATTGGAAGGTGGGTCTTTTACTACTAGGACAACTTATTTGGATACACATGCATAAGGCCCATTTTTAGCATTCGCACATGATATCTAATCTCTCTGAGACGGACCTGGCTTTATGTGTGCTTATGTATGGTAGCCGTGAGTGTGCATGCATTGTTTTGTGCAGTGGGTGTGTGCGCGCACACATGAATATGAGGTAAAGTTTGTATAGCATGAAGTTGCATGTGCATTCATGACTATGGTGCAGGTTTATGTGAATGAGGTTTGTGAGGAGTGGCGGGGCTTGAATTGTTTTAGGGGTGGGACGGGAGGGGCAGAAATTTTAGGGGGGGGGGACTTATAATTTTTTTAGCATATCAACCAAAAAATTAACACTATTGATGAAAAAAGGGGTGATTGCCCCTGCCCTCACTAAGCTTCGCGCCTTCGCCACTGGTTGGGAGAGGGGCTTACGTCTCGACATAAAACAATCTTAGCATATGAGATGTGGGTCTATGTGATGCAGAAGTAGGATGTTTTTAAAGTATATGTTACCAAAGGGTAGAACCAAATGTGTGGCTAGAACATGTAGTGTGTGACAATGCGTGTGTAGGTTAAAAGCATGCATATATGCATGTGAAAGAAGTTGCATGATGAGTAGTAGTACTTCACCAATGGTCGTACTGGCGACGGAAGCATTGTGGGTGACTAAAGGTGTAACGGGTGTACGTGAGGTGTACCGGACGAATGAAGCCGAAGGTGTGATGTGTGTGTGAAAATGGGTATTTGCATTTTGAAGTGGAAACAAAGGTTGTAGTTTGTGTGTTGTTGGTCGAGAGTTTCACGTGAATTGTGTACATGAAAACTGTGTTTGGGTTTGAGATAAAAATATGGATATGTCTATAATGACACATGTGTTGGTGAGTATGATTGGTATGGTATGGTATGCATTGATTAGTGGTAGTTTATGAGTCGAATTAGAGAATAATGGAAGCGTGAATATTATGTATGTGTGTGTAACATTGCTAGAACAATTAAATAATGAGTAAATTGTTGATGATTGTGTGTGCATGGTGAAAGTATGGTATGTGTGTACAATATGTGTGAGCAAACGCATGTGACTTCTTGTGTCCTTTTTCAAATGTTTTATTTAAATATTTTGTTTAGGGCTGACTGGCGAGCATAATTATTTGTTATGTGTGAACTAATTATTTGATGATATAAAATGTTATGATGATATATGATGTTTTGATGTTATATGATGTTATAAAATGTTATGATGATATATGATGTTCAAATACGAATTGTAATAACTCAAATGAGCTTTCCAAGCATATTAAACACATTTTCTCTATATATATTTTTATATGATTTTATTTTCTTTTTCTAAGAACCGGACAATAACTAGATTTAATTACTTTCATTTTGCAGTTTTAATTGAAACATTTGTGCACCATTTTAGTCACCATTTTGAATATTTATGAAACCAATTCAATCACCCTTATTCAATTCAATGCAATATATTCACATATCATTGTAACCCTCATCATCCGTATATAAAAAGTTTACATTTCACTAGTAAAACATCCAATTTGGTAAGGTTTGTTGTCCCATATGATTTTGATGATTCTAATGACAACTTACAATAACACAAATCATACCAGCAAATTTCTTACTTTTACTACCTAATTTCGTCACATAATTAAAATCACCAAACTTACATGAGACTCAAAAACAAGTCAAAAAAAAAAAAACCTAAATTTATTTACTCAAAGATTATATTCTACCAAAGATTATTTAAGTCTACTTGTGTTCGGTTGCATCTCCTTGAATTTAGCAACTAGAACTTGCTTTTTGTCTCTGTCTTCTTGAAGTTGACACCGACACACAAACACCCTCACTTTTGACCAAAATGAAATTCCTACTTGCTTTGACTCACATTTAAACCAACTTACATCAATTGTCAGAATTAGTCCTTCAACTTTTTATAACATATGACTCTTTAACCCGTCTTATTTTAAACCTTAAATTATGAAATTTTAACTTCATTATCCACAAGTTTTGTATACAACTATGCTTATAACCATCAAGTGTTAAAAAACTATGTTTTTAACACCTATATATTTTTAATAATAAAAACTATCATATTAATTTATAGTGGTCGGTACATATTTCATCACTTATGTATATTATATATTGTTTTAAATATAAATGATACATCAAACAAACATTCGGATATATAAAATTCACTCTCTTGTAAACTTATAACTTTATTATATAATGCTTACGTGTTTTATACAAATATGTAGTTAAATTAGTTATATGTTGAACAGGTCGCATGAAGTATGTATGTATGCATGTTTGAATATTCATAGAATAATATTTTATTACATTTGTAAATAATAATTAGAGTAAAATGCTATTTTAGTCCATATGGTTTGATAATTTTTGTCATTTTAATCCAATAGTTTAAATTTTGTCATTTTGGTCATTATTGTTTCATTTTATTGTTATTTTGGTCATTATGGTTTCCATTTTATTATCATTTTAGTCCAATTAAATTTTAAACTTTTGGACTAAAATGACAAAATCAACTAAACCACAAGGATGGAAATGACAGTAAAATGAAAAATATAATGACCAAAATGAAAAAATTTAAAGTTTAGAATAAAATGCAAAAGTTGCCAAACCACGGTGACTAAAATAACATTTTACTCTAATAATTATCAACAAATAGTCTTCATGAATTGTTTTCCTTATTATCATAATCTTGCTAGATACTTGCAATATGATATGGAAACGATCTTAAAATTGCTCTAACCAATTAAACCTGTTATCCGAATTCTCATTTTTATGGCCTTCTAATTAGCTTTTAGAGTCCATAACTGGTCATAATTGTTTATCAAAGAAACCTTTCATAGAATTGCTAGTGTCGCCGTATCAGTCTTCGGGGTCCTGCTTATCACCTAGCCCTGCTAAGATCACCACCAAACACACCGTTAGTCTCACCACAGGAGGGATCTCCTGTGGTCGCGACTCCGGCGTGAGAGTAAGGACCGGTTGTAGAAGAAGATAACGACTGAGTATGTAAGAATATAGAGAGAGTGAAAGTGTAATGTGTTGTACCTGCTAAGTTCTTGAGTCTTCCTTTTTATAATGCTCGTGGTCTAACCTTTCCCATTAGTATCTTCCTCTTCTAGACCTTATCTTCTATTGGTTTTATGCATAAGTGTTGATTGTAGTGATATTTCCAGATTGGTGTTAATGTTTGACTTATTACCAAGTTGCCTTGGTTTTGTCAAGAAGGAGGCCATGTTCTGCAGGGATACTTTTGCAGGGAATTGCACTAGAAAGGTTAGTTGTTGCTTTTCATGTGGAAAGGCCTTGCAGGCTTTCCCCATTTGTATGACCATTTCCTTTTATCCAGTGGTTACAATATATTCCTCAGGTTCTTCTTTGTATTTGACGACCTGAATCGGATGTGGCCGTGCTGGGCTTTACCCGAGCCGGGCGTTAGCTGGGCTATCCCTTAGCTCGGCTAAAGGAATCTACTGACCCCCGTCATCAGCCCCCCAGTCAGGTGTCTCTTTTGGCTGTTCCAATGGGGATGCCTGACTTGCTAGTTCTTATGACTTGCTTTCATGCGTCTTAATGTGTTTGCTCCCCCTGTTTTTCTCTTTTTTTTTTTTTTTTTTTTTTTTTTTTTTTTTTACGTGTATATATATATTATTAGTTTATATATGTTTTGTAAAATAAAAAGGATAGGACAATTAAAAAAGATAAATCCACACGTATGTGAACCTTGGGGGGGAGTGTCCTTGGTAAGCCCGCATAGGGCGGCCCACGTCTCGTCGTGGCTTTTCCATCACATCGCCATAAATAAAAGAAAACTAGCGCTGCAACCGCCATTTCCCTTCACTTCTCGCCGGAAAAACTTCGATCAATCCTTGCGTCGTGCGTCGTCTCCGTCGGAAGTTGCAGGTTAGTGAACTGGTTCTCCTTCTTTTCGTTTCATTGTCGTCGCTATGTTGAGTCGTTGCGATATGAAAGATCGCCGTTCCGAGTTATCGAAAAAGGATTTTCGGGATTTTTGCGCATTGTATGATATTGGGCCGGAGTGGCGACCTACGCTCCCGGCCAAGAACCAAACCATACTGGATTGTCCGTCCGGGTCTGTCGGGTTGTACACCCGATTCTTTGATTTCGCAAATGTGCGTTTGCCTCTTTCGATTTTTTGTGTAAATGTGCTCGAATATTATCGTTTAAATCCTTGCCAACTAGCCCCATATGGCTTCAACAAGGTGACACATTTCGAGATGGCATGTAGGGCCGTTGGGGCGGTTCCGACCGTTGCTCTGTTTCGCTGTTTTTACCATTTGGCGAAGAATGGTGATTGGTTCTCTATTCAGCGGCGGAAAGACCCCTCTTGTCAACTGGTTTTCCCCTCTAACCCGGCCTTGAAAAACTGGAAGAACCGTTTCTTCTGGGTAACTTCCGCTATCCTTCCCTTTGCTCCTCT
The DNA here is from genome assembly GCA_009363875.1 of Mikania micrantha. Classification (NCBI taxonomy): domain Eukaryota; kingdom Viridiplantae; phylum Streptophyta; class Magnoliopsida; order Asterales; family Asteraceae; genus Mikania; species Mikania micrantha. Next base: position 54,770,921 of record CM018684.1, read on the forward strand.
GTTTCGCAATCCTCGTGACCCTCTGTTTGAGTTAGAGTTGCGTCATTCGTTGGTGAACTACATACATTACAAGTTGTTGGTGGCAAACAAGACACACATTCGCGTTTTTCCGGAAGAAGTACTTGTGCTAGCCGGATTAAGTGGGAAATGGTCATTGCCGGGTTCATTGCCGGTGCTACGACGCGATGGGCGTGGTAGGTTGCCCTTCCATAGGCGTATTTACTTTGTATGATTACTTTGGAAACCATATGATAGACTGATACTTATTGTGGTTTTGTTGATTTGCCTTGTGTAGAAATGGGACTGCTGGACATCATGAAGTTAGATACCAATTCGGATGTGGAGAGTTCGTCTCGAGTTTTGTTGGACGGAGAGGAAGATGTGGTGACCAGCCACCTTCGTGTCTGTTATACTGGTCAAGAATACACCAGTGTGTTACCAGATGCAGGCGTGATAAGAACTGAGTTGCCATTGTTTGATTTGCCCAATGTTAACCCGGTGTCCAAAAAGAAGAAAGCCCCCTCTGACAAAGACAATGTAACCGTTTCTGCGCCATCCAAAAGAATGAAAACCCGGGCTTCGAAAGGAAAGTTGCCCATTGTGGCTAGTGATGAGGGTCCGCATAGGGTGTCCTCTGGGGACACTGCTGAAAATACCCTTCATGATGACAAGGCCGTGGAACCGTCCTTTGAGAAAACCAGTGCATCATCCGATCATGACACCGCTGTGGCAAAGAGTTTTTCTGTGCAACCTTTTGTACCCTTGTGGGATGTATGTAACGGGGATTTATATGATAACCCGAGGGTCTGTCATGACATAGCCACCGCTTTATCAACTCCTGCACAAAAATCTGCCGTTGCTCAATTGAGCAACACTGCCTTGACTAACGAGCTTCTGACCAGTTGGGTGCAACTGGGATCGTTTGTGACAGAGAGCCTTAATCGTTGGTCCGGCTGTCAGGACAAGGCTAAGGAAAAAACTTCCAGCCTGCTGAACCAATTGGACAAAGAAGGTGAGCGCGTTGCTGCTTTGGAAAAACAGGTAAGTTGTTTAGGTGAAGAGAAAGAACAGGCTGTGGTGAGTATGGAGGCTTTGAAGGAGGAGGTGCGGGTTAAGGAGGTTCAGTTGTGTAATTCGAAGAAAGAGCTGGAAAAGGAAGTGGAGATGTTGGCAAAGAGCCGTGCGGTGTTTGAAAAAGAGCAGGCGATGTTTAAAGTTGAGGAGGCCAAGATGAAAGCCTCCTTGGAACAGCTGTCTCAGGATAACCAATTGCTGAGCGCCCGGGTTGAGGAATTGTCTCAAGACCGGGAATGGCTTATTGTTCAAGGCTTCAAACATGTGGTGGATTTGTTGCACCGCAGTCCTGAGTATTTGGAGCCTCTTGCCGCTATTCAGAAAGCCTCTCATGCATATGGTATGCATTCTGGTATTCGTGCAGGTTATAAATATGCGGCTGCCGGTCGTGCCATGGATACTGTGGCCTACTTTGCTCCTGATTCGAAGGCCAAACTTCATCGAGCTGTGCATGCTTTTGAAGAGATGCAATTTCCTTTTTTGGACTTGGTTTCCAAGGATGGTGCTGTGCCCTTATCAATATTGAAGAGCTTGGTGCCACACAACGCTGAAACTGTTATAGCTATAGGCGGACAACTAAGTTCCAGCCAGCTGAGTATGATGACATCGCCCTCCTCCATGCTACCTCCTCGTTTCCCTCAAGGTACTAGTCATTCGTTGGATATCACCCCTGCAGTGCCTGAGTCACCGGCATCAGTTATGAAGGAATCTGCAGAGCCTGTGGAGAAGGTTGTGTCCAAGTAGGGGATATGTTTGTGAATGTTGTGTTTAGAAAACATTGTTGTCTGGCTGTTATGTTTTGTTTGAACCTCTGTTTGGTTGTTATTGTTGCATGTTTCAATGTTTTATGACTGAATGAAAACCATGTTTGGCTTTTATCAAATTTGTTTGTTTGCTTGATTGCGAGTTATTCATTGCCGGGGAAGACACCCGTATGTTATTCGAAACGTAACAAGATGATCAGTCTTGCAGTTAGGAATATTATATGACGAATGGTATTGTGTTGTGTCATTCGTTGAGTGTGGTATACCATACATGGGTAGGTCAATGCCGGACCCCACGGAGCTAAGTTGAAATCAGGAGCTCACCCCTTCTGCACGAGTAGGACAATGCCGGACCTCGTGGGTTTTTCGTTTCATGTGTGGTGATTTGTGTTCACTCGTGTGTCTTACAAAGTGGCTTTGTGTGACAGTGTTTGCGGGCTTAGCCATATATTGTCTTTACAAAATGCTAGCATGTTTTCATATATGATAATGGCCGATGGCCATACAAAATGTCACATAATACAAACAAAAGTAGTTGACTTAAATAAACATGCTATAGTTCCAGAATGAAGTTACACATAGAAGCGTTTCAGATTGCTTGCATTCCAGTGTCTTGGCACCGGCTTTCCTTCCATTGTGCGCAACTTGTAGGAGCCACGGTTATGGGCTTCCGCTATTTGATATGGGCCTTCCCATTTGGGACCCATCTTCCCCCTGCTTCCTTCCGACTAGCCTCATTCTTTCTTAGAACCAAATCATTTGGCTTGTAACATTCTGACCGGACCCTGGCGTTGTAAAACTTGGCCATTGATTGCTTATATCGAGCTTCCTTGATACTTGCTTGTTCCCGCTCTTCGGTTATTAAGTCTAGGTTCAGGGACAGCTCTGCATCGTTGCCTTCTTCCTGAAACATGTGTCGTCTAGGGGAAATGACTCCGATTTCAGCTGGGATGACTGCCTCTGAGCCATACACAAGGCTAAAGGGTGTCTTTCCATGGCTGGTTTTTTCCAGAGTGCGTATTGCCCACAACACACTCGGCAATTCTCCTACCCAATCTTTGCCATGCCTCCCCAAACGTGTTTTGAGACCATCAACTATACTGCGGTTCATGCGCTCGACTTGACCGTTAGACTGGGGGTGGGCTACTGATGTAAACACTTGGCGAATGTGCAATTCCATGCACCATGACTTGAAAGGGTCTGATTCAAATTGTTTGCCATTGTCTGTGATGATTACACCTGGTAGCCCAAACCGACAGATAATACATTCCCAAAAGAACTTGATGATTTGCTTGCCCGTGATGGTAGCTAGTGGTCGGACTTCCGGCCATTTGGTGAAGTAATCAACTGCCACCACCAGAAACTTGACTCCTCCCTTGCTTGTTGGGAAGGGGCCTACGATGTCCATGCCCCATTTATGGAATGGCCATGCCGCAGAGATAGTAACCAAGTCATATTTGGGTGTGTGTTTCACTGGGGCGTGCAATTGGCATGCTTCGCACTTACGCAGCTCTGCTAAGGCATCTTTATGCATAGTAGGCCAATAGAAGCCCATGTTCATGATCTTTGCTACCACCGTTCTAGGACCTGAGTGGTTGCCACAAATACCTTCGTGTATCTCTCTGAGAAGGTAGGTACTCTGCTCTGGGCCGACGCAGCGGAGTAGCGGAGCCAGATATGACTTTTTGAATAGCAGACCTTGTTCGACTGTGTAATTTGAGGCGGTCAGTTTAAGCCGCTCAGCTGCGCCTTCATCTGTGGGTAGTGCTCCTGTTGTGAGAAAACTGTAAATGGGTGTCATCCAGGAGTCCCCTTCTTCTTGTACGTCATGCACCATTGTTTCTTCAGTAGATCTTGTGTGAAGCACTTCTACCAGTACCTTTTTTGTTAAATGGGCAAAAGCCAATGACGCAAGTTTGCTCAGAGCATCTGCCTTTTTGTTTTGACTGCGAGATACTTGGGTTAGCGAGCAGTCTGGGAACATTGCTTTCAATTGTTTTGCTTGTTTCACATATGCTTTCATTGTGTCTTCTTTTGCCTCGTAGCTACCGTTGACTTGATTGGCCACTAACAATGAATCCACATGGACTTGTAGGTGGGAGACCTTCATACGCAGTGCCAAACGCAGACCGGCCAAGAGAGCTTCATATTCAGCCTCATTATTTGTGCATGGGAAACTCAGCCTTATGGCATAGGTGAGTTCCAGTCCTTCGGGATCGATTAACAACAAACCCGCCCCAGCTCCTTCTACACTGGATGCTCCGTCTGTGAATAGCTGCCAGTGTGTGAGCTTTGCCTTCTCGGTTACATCATATATGTGGGGCTCTACTGGGAAGGTTCCTTCCATGATAAAGTCTGCCAGCACTTGACCTTTGATGGCCACTCGTGGGTGATAAGTTAAGCCATGTTCTCCTAATTCAACAGCCCATTTGGCCAAACGGCCGGAATTTTCGGGTTTTGCCAGGATGTCTTTTAAAGGTTGGTTTGTCATGACCCGAATAGGATATGCTTGGAAGTACCGGCGGAGGCGCCGCGCTGTGTGTACTATTGTAAGAACCGCCTTTTCCAGTGGTGGGTATTTCAGCTCCGCTTCCCTTAATACTTTACTAACGAAGTATACTGGCTCTTGTCGCCCTTGGTGTTCTGAGATGAGTACCGAGCTAATGGCCTCGTCTCCGACAGCCAGATATAGGAGGAGATCTTCTCCTGCTCGGGGAGCTGTAAGAGGTGGCAGCTCCGCTATATAGGCTTTCATGTGCTGAAAAGCTTGCTCTGCGTCATCAGTCCATTCAAATTTTTTAGCGCAACCTTTTAAAGTTTTAAAAAATGGTAGTGACTTTTCAGCTAATTTGGAAAGAAAACGATGTAATGCTCCGAGCTTACCATTTAGACTTTGGACCTCCCGACGATTGCGTGGAGAATTCATCTGCTGTATTGCTCTTATCTTTTCTGGGTTGGCCTTGATCTCTTGCTTGTTGACAACATGGCCAAGGAACTTGCCTTCGCGGAACCCGAAGGAGCATTTTCCGGGATTGAGTTTCATATTGATCTTGCGCAGGTTATCGAAAGTCTCCTGAATGTCGAGTAACATTGCCTCCTCGCTGTTGCTTTTGATGACTAGATCGTCAACATAAGCCTCCATGTTCCGACCGATTTGATCTCCAAACGCTTTATCAATCAATCGCTGATACGTGGCTCCTGCATTTTTCAGTCCAAAAGGCATTTTAGTGTAACAAAATATGCCCTTTGGGGTATGAAAAGAGGTTTTTTCTTCATCTTCCGCTTTCATCTGAACCTGGTGATAACCTTTATAAGCATCGAGAAAACATTTAAAATTGTAACCTGCAAGCGAGTCTACTTTAAGGTCAATTTCTGGCAAGGGGTAGCAGTCCTTTGGGCAGACCTTGTTGAGATCCTTGAAATCCACGCACATGCGCCAGCTGCCATCGGACTTTTTGACCAGGACTGGGTTGGCAACCCATGTATGGTAGTGGACTTCCTTCAATATCCCTGCTTTGACCAGCTTATCTACTTCGTTGCAGACGACTTTTCCACGTTCGGCTGCCATGCCCCTTTTCTTTTGTACCACTGGTTGTACCTGTATGTTTAAGTTTAAAGAATGCTCGGAAATGTATCGTGGTACACCTGTCATGTCGTCTGGCGTCCATGCAAAAACATCCCTGCTGTTTTGCAGCAGCTTGATTAAGCCCTGCCGTCCTTGGAGTGTCAAATCAGGGCCAATACGGATCAACTGGTCTGGGTGCTTGCTATGGATGCTGAGCTCCTGGCTTGGCATGGCTTCGTGATCTACCTTTGCTACCAGCATACTTTCTGCTTGCGACACAAGGGTGCAGATACCTGCTTTGGTTGGGAACTTAATCATTGAATGAGCTGTGGACACTATAGCACCAAAAGCGCTAATCCCTGGACGTCCCATGATGATATTGTATCTGGATGGGCACTGAACCACCAGGAATGTAATGCTTACTGTTCTTTTGAATCTTCCTGCTCCCAAGGTGACCTGCACGGTAATTTCTCCCAAAGGAGTAACTGTTTCACCTGAGAACCCGACTAAGGATGTTGGATGTGGCCGCAGCTGTTGTTGTGTTCTTCTTTCCAACTGCCGGAAGCAGTGTTCATACATGAGCTCTACTGCGCTCCCTCCATCCCAGTATACCCGATGGACATTTTGCCCATCCACCTTGGCATTGACCAGGAGCGGGGCACACTGTGTTGCGTTGACTGGCGGCGGTGGGAAATCGATTTTTACGCGCATCCAAGGTTTCCATGCTTGCTTGTTAGGCCGAGCCTCTTCTTTTGAGTGTGACACCATTAAGATCTCGGCTTTCTTTCCTTTCTCCTTGCTAGTCTCGCTTTTGTCTCCCGGCCCCTTCTTGCTCTTAATGTCCTTTATCAGGTGTGCCAATTCCCCGGATTTGACTGCCGCCTCGATTCTCTTTTTTAGTTGAAAACAATCATTCGTATGGTGACCAGTGTCACCATGGAAATCACAAAACCGATTGGGGTTTCGCTCTGTTGCAGATTTTGGCAGAGGCTTAGGTGGCCTGAAACTGAAACGTGCCTCTTCCGTGGCTAAAATTTCTTTTGGGGATTTTGTCAGTGCTGTGAACTGCCCTCTGTCTTTGTCGTCTTCTTGGGTCCTTGAATTACTGTATGATCTATGATGATCATAGGCACGTGTGTTGGATCGCCGGTCGAATGGTGTAAACCTTGGGGTACGCGACCGTGGAGGTGAGCTCTTTCGCTGTGGTAATCTTGGCTTTCTCGCAGCGTCCATTATCTGGGCTGCCTCCTTTCCCCGAACAAAAGCTTCAGTTCGTTCCATAGCTTCCTCCATTGTCTTAGGGATTTTACGGTTAAGGTCTTCTACAAGCTGTCTCGGACGGACCCCATGTATGAAACCTGAGACTCGCATCTGCTCGGTAGCACCACCGATACTGAGACTTTCGAGCTTGTATCGTTCCATGAAAGCTCTAAGATCTTCTTCCTCCTTTTGTTTTATATTGTGCAGCTCTACCCGATCCCTTGTGTACCTCTTCTGCTGAACAAAGTTTGCCAAAAATTTTCTGCTCAGATCTTCAAATGTGTCAATGCTGCCGTCTGGCAGACTATTGAACCATAGTCGTGCCGGACCCACTAGTGTTTGCGAAAACATGTGGCACCATAAAGGGAGGCACCACCTTTCCACAGTGGCTGCGCCGGAGAAAAGTTCTAGGTGATCATCCGGATCTCCTAAACCATCATATGTTTTGATGTTGGCAGGCATTTTGGTTTTTGGAGGGAAAGCGAAGTTTGCTATCCGTGCCGAGAACTTGGTATGTGTAGTTGGGACATATGGCTGGGAGAGGTCTTCGGTGTGGAAAATTGGCCGGGGTATAGGTTGTGTCACGGCTGGGGTAACGAACGAGGGTGTACCAAAACTTTGTGTCTGGGTGTGTGGTACCCCGGCTAAACCATAGCCGGGATAGCCCGGGTACGGGTAAGCTTGCCAGTATGGGTTTTGCCAGAACTGCTGAGCCATGCTTTGGACTCCAAGCTGTGCTGCCGTGGTGCCAAAATATTGCTCTCCCATGTGACCAGTATTTGCCGGTATATGGGGCAAAGGCATGGAATAGGTAGCAAAGGGGTTGGCATACGGGTTATTTAGCGTCATGGACTGTGAAGACAAGCCTATGCTAAAAGGCACCATCTCCGTTCTGGGTGGTTCGGTGGTTACTTCTCCCAAAAGGCCTAAGAGGGTTTGGGTACTTGCTTCTGGGATTTGGGTTGGCACAAGGGTTATAGCATTGGTGGTAGTACTTACTTGATGCAGGAAGGATGTTTGAGGGTCGTTGCTGTTTGGGTGTGGCGGTGTCAAAGGCAAAGAAGAGTCCCCTTCATATGCCAACCGAACCCTCACCCCCCTGAGGCGTTCTTCCCTTATGTAATTGTTTACCAACTCCTGAAGGCGAGGAAAGTTGTCACGTACTCCCTCGGGGGTAAGTTCGATCATATCGGCGATTACGGGTGAGTCCCGTAACCGATCTTCGGCATTTCCAGTTTCATCCATGCTTCGCAAGCGTCCAGAGTCTGCAGCCAACTGAGAAACAAACAACAGGGTATTTAAAAAGTGCAGGGTATGTCTTACTTGCTAGTTATGTAAGAGTCTGCCCCACGGTGGGCGCCAATGTCGCCGTATCAGTCTTCGGGGTCCTGCTTATCACCTAGCCCTGCTAAGATCACCACCAAACACACCGTTAGTCTCACCACAGGAGGGATCTCCTGTGGTCGCGACTCCGGCGTGAGAGTAAGGACCGGTTGTAGAAGAAGATAACGACTGAGTATGTAAGAATATAGAGAGAGTGAAAGTGTAATGTGTTGTACCTGCTAAGTTCTTGAGTCTTCCTTTTTATAATGCTCGTGGTCTAACCTTTCCCATTAGTATCTTCCTCTTCTAGACCTTATCTTCTATTGGTTTTATGCATAAGTGTTGATTGTAGTGATATTTCCAGATTGGTGTTAATGTTTGACTTATTACCAAGTTGCCTTGGTTTTGTCAAGAAGGAGGCCATGTTCTTCAGGGATACTTTTGCAGGGAATTGCACTAGAAAGGTTAGTTGTTGCTTTTCATGTGGAAAGGCCTTGCAGGCTTTCCCCATTTGTATGACCATTTCCTTTTATCCAGTGGTTACAATATATTCCTCAGGTTCTTCTTTGTATTTGACGACCTGAATCGGATGTGGCCGTGCTGGGCTTTACCCGAGCCGGGCGTTAGCTGGGCTATCCCTTAGCTCGGCTAAAGGAATCTACTGACCCCCGTCATCAGCTAGATAAAAAATTCTCTTTGCGTCAACTAGTGCAGGTCTTAGCCATATACTACAATACAAAAAACTATGAGGCCTAACACACAATACAAGCCAACAACATGAAGCACCCAGGCCATATCAGGCTAGAGCAAGGTTGTATCATGTCATCCCATGTAGATGGGCCACACAACGACGCAGCAGGGCCACACCTGGGAGTATCATGCCACCAATTGTGCCACACCAGGCCATCCCATGCCACAACATGTTTTCATTAGTATAAATTGGATGAAATGTTTCTGTTACTAATATTACTTTCATTTACTTTTACAAATTAGGCCATAAAGTTAATTATATATAAATCACTAAAATAACTAATGATAAGAATATTCAATAAGCAGAATGACCAAACCTTTTAATAAAATTACCCCAATTGTTGATTGGATTTATATCAAGCCTAATGTGTTTTTGCCTAAACCTAAAAAAATTATTCACATAAACATCATTCAAATTATCATAAAACATCAAAATTTTGTAAGCATAATCAAATTAACATACAAGCAGAAAGAAACCCAAGTATATCTATTAAAAAAATCCGTAGGTAACAGGGCCTAATTTGAAGGGGCCAATTGCAAGACCAAGAAAATCAAGACACACAATCAGACCATACAACGTAAAAATATCCTAACCCTAGCACAAAGAACAACAATTCGTACCTGGATGATTGATGGTGGTGTGCGCAGATGTCAGGGAGAGGGAGAAGGACAAAATTGATAGAAAAGGCAATGATGGTCGTCGATGGCAGGGAGAAGGAGATTCGGTGCAATCGGCTGATGAGAGTGAGGAGCTTTTACGTGAATGTGAAAGATGTCTAATCCTAAAAGCTAACAGAGAAAACAAAAACCCTTAGATGTTTGCTAGGCTTTTTAGTATTTGTTTACTATAGTTTATAATTAGTTTATTTTGTCTAATTACGGTTTTGGTTTTATTTATATGTTTTGTTTAGAACCACATCTTGTTTATTTGTTAAAGTTTTTGTTTTTTATTCTTTGAATTATATCTCGTTTATCCATTAGTGTTCAGAATACCCCTAATTTGGGTTATTTTTATTAATTTAAACCGAACAAACCAAAGTAGGAAAAAAAATTCGATAACCAAAAAGAAAACCGACTTTGGATTTCAAATACAGTTAGAAATCGAAACGAAAAACCGACTTCACAGTTCGGTTCGATTTTTTTCGGTTTTGTATATTGTTCGATTAATTAACGATTTTAAACAATTTTCATTTTTCGGTTTTTCTGAACACCCCTAATACCTACACATACACAAAATGTCTAGGTAACATTTACATACGTAAATTATGTGTGATTGTATCAATTTGGTTTAAATTTTATTTTAAATATTTATTTCTATGTCATGTTATTTTTATCTACACATTTTATTTAACATGTTTTGTATGTGTGTATAATATGTATCTAATATCTACACCTATTGTTCATTACTGAATATGTGTAGATATATATTTTGCCACGTTATTTTCAAAAAATAAAATAAAATTTATTTACTTAACTTATCTACATATATATTTACAAATATTATGTGTAGGTAAAATATAATCAATTGCCCACAGATATTTTAGTTTTTTTATGTATGTGTAGATACTTTACCTACACATAACATCAAAATATCAAATGTGTGGCTAATTAATCATTTAATTGTTTGTGAATTTTGGGGAGAAATTTTCCCACCAATGTCAAGTGTAGGTAAAACGCATTACCAACACATATTAAGTGTTAGTCATCTTAAATATATATCATCAACTAATTATCTACACTAATATAAATATGTGTAGGTATTTACCTACACAATTATATGTGTGGGTAATTTACGTGTAGGTAAACCCTCCAATTTCTTGTAGTGATACTGCTGTGGCTTGACATGTCAAGCCACATTAATTACAATCAATACAAATAACTCCTTTGACTTTTACGTTAAATGCCTACAATACAAAAGATATAAATGTAAAATATCCTTTGTTTGTCTGACAGAAATCTTTGCCGCTGACTTGCAAGAGAATGCCTTCTGAGTTGATTCTGGTGACAGAAAGCACTTCCGATTCTTTCTTTAAGTGAGGCAGACATTGGCAGAAGAGCGTCTTTGAAAGTTATTGTATCGGAAGCCATTAATGCTGAGAAGGCTTCAAAAGCTTAAGGCATTATATGGCTTCTAGAAAGGGACAATCATCCTTTGTAAACATTTGTTTTTCCGAGTGTAAAAGACTTGAGAGAAAGAGACTTTTGGTGAGCATTAGACTTATTTGATCTTACAACTTTGACTATTTAAATATTATCGGCAGGACAAATTGCCTTACATTAAATATAAATTATATGTTGTAACACCCCGACCGATGGCGGAAACGTCGGGATGCCACGAGGGATGTGTAGATTGTTCAAAAGCTCATGGGCATCTAAATCAAATCATCATATAACATTCAATCAACCAAATTAAGTACACAAAAATCATGTCTATCATGAATTAGTTACATCAATTACAAAAGAGAATTAGCTATCTAACTAAATTCAATTCGCCAGAATTTCAGTTAACTAGCTAAGTCCAATATCCTATATGATGACGTCCAAAAGTTTTAGTTCTTCATCCTCAACCTACTTTGCTTCATTACCTGAAACATGTAGGAAAATCAAGTGTCAACTACGAAGTAGTTCGTGAGTAATCATAAGTTTTTATACTTAAAAGGTTTTATAAAATGAATTTAAAAGTTTTAGTTTAAAATGGTTTTATAAGTATAAAGACTTATAGTTTATCCAAGAAGATCCACAAGAGTACCTGTATGAGATAATCCAACACACATCCACCAATTCAACAAATCAAACATTCAATCAACACATAACCACATATCAATCAAGTCATTGTCAATCATAGACAATCATTCACATAACCAAACAATCAATCAATCTCAACACCAGTAATCTCAAATAATATCTGTGACTATAAATGGTCATTATGTAATTAACATAAGTTAAAAACATGATCCATGGAGTGGAAGCTATCCACATGGCAATACATGAAACCAATGCAATTAACCAAGGTCGAAAGCAATGTTTCACGGAGTTGTGATAATCCAAGTGGCTATACATGTAATCTTTGTTATTGACCAAAGTCAATGACAATCTTTACACGGATGTGGTAACCCACGTGACAATACATGTGATCATTGCGTATAACCGAGGTCATCAGCAATGCCACACGGATTTTAATAATCAATGTAATTCCGTAATATAAATATCATATTGATAAACAGGTATCATCCATGTGTTATCAAAATAATATTAAATTGGTATACATGTTTCACCTCCGAGTTTTAAAACAAAACAGTTTAAAAGAAAGGGAGGTTATGAGAACTCACCTGATTCCTTAGAATCTGTGCTTTCGTAATATGCGCGCTCGCGTAAGTGATATCTAACAACTCAATAATCTGTAATTATCGTATGTTTGTGTTTATAAGAGTATGCGTTTTATTTCAATTGACTAAATATAAGTATTTACTTTCATTGGTTAGATGTTACATTAACTTAGTGTGTTTAACCCAAGTCAAGTTATAACACTCAATTCTTTATGACTAATCATAATAAAAGTGCTTTAGACTCGATAGTTTTACTTATCAACTGAGGATATCTAATTAGGACCTAGTGTGTATACTCCTCATAGTTATGTATGCTAACTCATATATACTATCTTTATTCATACACACCCAACATGCATACCTACATGGTTACTAAACTCCACCACCTTTATTTACTTTAAAAAATCCACTTTGTGTTTAAAGTAATTGTAATTAAATCGTTCACATGAAGAGTTAGGTTCTTACACAACACTTTCACTACTTCCATAATTATTCTAAAATGTTAAAGATAGTTGAGGTTAGATTGAGAAAAAGGTGGTGATTCTTGAAATCCAACTTGTATGCATGTATAGTCATAGTTTCCCATAATATACAAGTCTATATTAACCTTAGTTAAAAACTTAGGTTGGTCTTAGTCGAGTGCAGCGAACCTTTGGCATTAGCCATGGGTTCTACCCGACTTAATTAGTAAATTCGGCAGGGAAATACTAAGGTTCGGTGCCCATGGTTCTAACTATTCGAAGGTTCGTGGCTGAATATGGCCCAATTAGGGTTCGCCACTTTAGTTCCAGCATAAACAGCCCTTAGGTTCGCTGCCTAGTGTCCAGATGAGAGCTAAGGTTCGCTCCATGGTTCAGGGTTCGGCTACTTAGAAGGTTTAGCCTCTTAGGTGGGTTCGCTGCATGCAGAACAGCCTCACGAACCCCTTTAGTCCGTAGGTTCGTGAAGAATATAGGTTCGGGGCTGAAAGAAGTCGGCTGGCATGAAAGGCTCGCTCCATGGCAGGGTTCGCTGCCATGGGTTCGTCTGGGTTCGTGGCCTCCGAAAGGTTCGGCCCAAACTGAGTTCGGCTGGCCAAGGTTCGCTCCTCACTAGCTTGCTCAACAAGGTTCGTGGGGCTCGAAAGGTTCGGCCCTATGACGAAAATTAAAGGTTCGGCCAGAGGCTGACCACGCAGGGTTCGGCTCCCCCCTGCTGTTTCGCGAACCAGCAAGTCCATCCTCACTATCTTGGGTTCTAAGCTATTGCAGGTCCGACCATGGTTTCCCATGGCTCAACATCAACTCGGTTTAGGGTTTTTAAAATGATTTAACCGGTTAGATCCTCAACAACTTTAAAATTCGTGACCCAACAACAAAACCGAAACTAAACATCAGATGTACCTCGAAATGTCGATCCAATGTAGGCTTTCTTCGTATCTTCTTGTTCCTCTTGCTCCCACGGTTGTGTAGGCGCCAGGATCTCGTAAATCCGTCGAGAAACGAGAGAGATATCTTAGAGAGAATTTAGAGAGAGAAAGTGGTGGCGTTTTTGTGAAGTTAGAGAGAGAAAGGCTTGTGTGAAAATGAAGAAGAAGAAGAATTCTTCTTCTTTAATTACTTGTGCAATCCCCGATGGCCCGGACTCGTTTTTATCGCGATAAAATTTTAAAATGTTCGGTTTTTCTTGTAAACATGTTTTAAATTGTAAAACGTTCAAATTATTTTGTTTCGTTTTTTAAATAAGATGATTTTCAAATGAAATCGTTTAAGCAAAATAACTCCGTTTATTCTCGTTAATTTAATCATTTAAATAACGATCCGATCGTTTTCGTTTTAGGTTGTGATTCCTAATAAACGTTTTTAATTTAGCTTTCTTATTTTATTATCAATAAATATTATTTAATTATCTCGTAGAAACGCGACACTTACGTACGTATTCGTAAAGATCGTCACCTTTGCGAGTCCAACGCTCGTACCGTATTTCGATTCGATTTACAACTTATGGAATATCGTTTCAGAATATTATTCTTAATAATTATATTCGTGTGAATCGTCACTCACGCGAATACACTATTAAGTTAATATTTCTGAATTAATATTCGTGTTTAAGTCATATTCGTAACCTCACCATCGCGTAATATTATTCTCTTTATTTTAATATCTTTAATATTCAACTTTCCAATCCAAAACCCACTAAACCCAAGTCACTGACACATCCATGATAGACCGAAATATGCATATGTTGTAACACCAGTGCCGGACGCGTGCCGGAACAGTGATCGCAACAGTAAACTTGTACAGTAACTCAGGTACACTTTACGAGAAGACTATGTTTATACTATTGATGCATTCTGATTAACATGAAACTATTAAACGATTGTCTGAATCTGACTGAAATCTTAGGATTTAACAGTCAGAAAACATGTCAGACAACACAGTGTTGAAACATAAATACTTGATTTGATACTATTGTATATAAATGTATGTGAGGTTAAACAGAACAAAACCTTAACGGTTGTCGTTTCAGAATGCTAAACAGACAAGTTATTCGTATAGGTGACGATCTGTACGAATGATTCTGATGGTTTAAAGTTCTGAAATAATAACTTAACAGTAGAAAACAAGAATCAGAAAGCCAAACCATCGACGTGTTCGTTCGAATGACGATTCGAACGAATACGCGCGATGGCGACGCGATCTGACGAAACGAAAACGAATAACGATACGAACGATAATAATTTTAAGGAAGTATAATATTTCCTATTTTACAATTTTGAAACTCGTCATAAAACAATTTAAATCTAAATTATTTTTAATAAATCGCGAACAAATTTACAAAACGCGTAAAAACTAACATAATTCGGTAAATAATTTAATACAACGATCTTTAAAATAATTTCTAATGATAATTTTATCCTAAACATCCTAAAATAATCCTTTTATTTAGTTTACGAAAAATACGCGAAGCGATTCGGAAACACGATGAAATTACGAACCGAGCAACTGAAACGAACCCGAATACCCGTGGGGTATCTAAACACCAAATGAGGAGTTTATCCTCATTTATTTCATACACCCTCTCTCTACTCACCATTTCCGGCCACCACTTTATCCCCACCATAAATCACCTTCAAAGCTTCGTATCTTACCCGTTTCTTGGCCAAATCGCGCGTTCTTGGTGTCCACGCGAAGCTCTCGACCTCCTCTATGCAAAAGTACAACCGATCTGAGAGTTTGCGGACTGATTTCAAGGTATGAAGTGATAAAGTAGCTGAAAAATAGGGTTTTTTTCTATGATTTTCGACACACATGTGTAGCTGGATCGAGACCCATCCCCATCAACTTAGGACGTGTGTAAACCTACTATGGGACCGCGAAAGCTTGATCTGGGCTATCAGTGATGTGCGGGCCTCATCACACTGGTTACAGCTCGAGAGGAAGGAGGGAGCCGGAATAGGTTCGCCGGAGGAGGGCATAGCCGAACCCTGATGGCCTCACGAATCCACAAACCCTATGGCGAGCCCTGTTTAGGTCACGAACCTTGGGAACATTGGAGCCGAACCTTTTTCAGTCACGATAGCCGAACCATGTAAGAGCATGCATGAGCGAACCCTTCCCATTCACGTAACCAGACGAACCCTAAGGGGTGCCGAACCTCTGACAACTTGGAACCACAACCCTTGAAGCTACGAACCCTTCAAAAATTAGCACCGAACCTACTTGAGCCACTAATGCGCACCATTGCCGAACCTGCATGAGGATTAGACGAACCTTAGTGCAGGAAATCCACGAACCTTTGGTCCTTCTAGCTGACGAACCCTTAGCGAGCCCTTACTCCCGAACCCTGCAACATGGTCAGCAAACCTTAGTCAAACGGACGAACCTTGATGAATGTCCCATGGCCGAACCAATTGACAATAGCGAACCATGGGTTGGAACCATAACCGAACCTTATGCATGCAGAGCCACGAGCCTTGGTAGTGTTAGCCGAACCTTGTTCCTAAGATACTAGAGGGTTCGCTGCCATGTGATATGCTATCCGGATTACCCAAGCCCAATTCGGCCCATGATGTTTCCCTTCGACCCATGTGACTTAGTTCGGCCCATTGTTAATTGGCCCAACATTTTATTTGAACAACCTATGATAACCGGCCCATCATCCTTAGGCAGCCCATTAAGATTGCCTCGGCCCAACTCATTATTGAACAAGCCCAAAACCGTTGACTCATCTATACTATGCGGTCCAAACCAATACCCACGGCCCATACTTGCTAATCGGTCCACATTTATTTCAATTAGCCCACTAATATCTATCCGGCCCAATAGGTTAGCCCATTAACCTAAAATACATTCGGCCCATACCTTAGAAAAAGGGGATTAGCTCATTCGGCCCAAATGATAAATTAAGATAAAAACGCCATGAACTTATACTAAGTGATCACTTGCATGAATTTACAACTTGAAATGCAATAAAGATAGTAAGGAAACAAGGTAACAAGAAATCATATGTGGAATAATTAAACTAATACGATTAGTAGGCCACAAACTACTAAAAATCTAATAATAACAACCAGGTGAAGTTAACACGTGATGGGAAGACATGAGGAATTTACATAAGTGATCACTAGTAACTTAGGGCTGAATCCGGACTGAGACTCACCAATGTTAGCCTACATTAGTGCTAACACCTACACACGCTTAAATCTTGAAGTTTATCCTTATAAGTACAAATTATCATGAAATCAATACAGGATCGTGAACATTACAACAAAGGGCAAACAAAGAGCGAGCGTATTCTTGTTTTACATAGTCAACTACCAAGGACACAAGGTGAGTTCATTTGTACCTTTTCAAACTTATTTGTTTTACTTCGGGACTGAGAAGCATGCTAAACATTTTCATAAAATTATTGAAAGGTTGTTTAATGCTTTAAACTTAAACTTGATACTTATGTTGAAACCTATGCTTGCAACTTAGTATACTTTGAAAGGCCATAGACTTGAAACTTATACATTAAACTTGTAGCTAGAAGCCATATGTTGGATGCTTATGAGACTTGATGCTTATACTTGTGAAACTTTATACTTTAAACATAAGACTTGATGCTTATACTTGTGAAACTTTATACTTTAAACATGAGACTTAATGCTTATACTTGTGAAACTTTATACTTTAAACATAAGACTTGATGCTTATACTTGTGAAACTTTATACTTTAAACATGAGACTTGATGCTTATACTTGTGAAACCTTATACTTTAAACATGAGACTTGATGCTTATACTTGTGAAACCTTATACTTTAAACATAAGACTTGATGCTTATACTTGAGAAACTTTATACTTTAAACATAAGACTTGATGCTTATACTTGTGAAACTTTATACTTTAAACATGAGACTTGATGCAACTTATGGGATTCATGATGAAACAACGTGTGAACACTTGAAACTTTATGCTTGAAACTACTACTTGCGCATGAAACATGGTACATATATCTAATCATAGACTACGTAATTGCTAAACGACTGGTAATCCAGAGCTTGTACCTATGGATGGAGATATATGTAAAACATAAACGTAACGATGCTAAGCTATTACCTATATAAGAGACATGTAATTGCTAAACTTCTGGTAGTCCAAAGCTCTTGTCTGCTTATATGAGGTATGTAATTGCTAAACATAAACATAACGATGCTAAGCTATTATCTATATAAGAGACATGTAATTGCTAAAATTCTGGTAGTCCAGAGCTTTTGTGTGCTTATATGAGATATGTAAATGCTGGATTACTTGTGTATGCATGGCTTGTGTCTATGTATAAGATACGTAATTGCTAAACGACTGCTAGTGCAGAGCTTGTATCTTATATAGGAGATACGTAATTGCTAGACTAAGCTTAACTAATCTGTGAGCTACGTAATGGCTAAACGACTGCTAGTGCAGAGCTTGTACTCACGTATGAGATTAGGGACAGCTAAACTATGTGCGCGCGTGTGAAACTTGATGCTTGATGAACATACTTCGAAACTAACACTTGTAAACATTATAGACTTGTAAACTTTGAACAGAAAACAAAAGCTTTGATGAGGAATGGGTTGATTGATAGGTAAAATGCTTAATTATTATTAACAACAGTGTCATATCCGAATTAGTATGTAGTGGGATGTTGGCTGGGCGGGCGGTAAGTTCGACCCTACATATGCCCTATATATAAGCATACTGATTTGGATATTACATGTGGAGTTAATGAGGTTAAGGTTTTACCGAAGGAGGTTTGTGAAACTATTTTAAACTTATAAACTTAATGAACTCACCAACCATTGTGTTGACTTTATTTTCTTACATGTATTCTCAGGTGATGAACAGGTTTAAGCTAAGGCTTTTGGATTTGCATACTAGGCGGCCCAGATAGAGGACCTAGTAGACTTTTGAGAAGCACATCTTTTGTTGATGATACATATTACTTTTGATATCTTGTACATATACAAGATATAAACATGTTATTCTTTTGATAGGTTTACTTAGGTAAATTGCAGAAGATTGATAATGTAATTTAACTTTGTAATCCTAGTAATCATTTGATTGTGCTTTAGTTATTCTTAAACATTGATGCTATGTAAACAATCTGATCATCTTGATTATCACCCACGATATCGCACCCCGAGAACCTTCCGCCCGACGGGGACTTCGATCCAACCCCGCCGGCTCGGGGTGTGAGAGATTGGTATCAGAGCTCAAGGTTATAGAGAATAATAGGTCATTTAATTAAACGGTTTGGCCTAGACTATAAATTAGGGACCCTCATGTAGAGAACATAAGACTTAAGTTGCATTTTGTTTTCTTCATTCGATCACTGCACTAACCAAATTCTTTTGGTTATGATCAGAATGCCGCCAAGAAAACAACCGACCCACCAAGTCTCTGCACCTCACTCTTCGACTCCTACCCCACCTGATTCACCACCGCCACCTCCACCCCTCCACACTCTCCACTACCAGGTTCAAGCACTGCTCAGACATTAGATCCTGCTACAATCGCCTTGGCGACACTGCTGAGTACTCAAATGACAAGCCAACTGAAAGATGTCATCCCAGAGATGATAAACCGGATTTAGGGACGTGGCAACACCTCTGCCCATACCACCGGAGAGGCTAGTGGAAGCACTGGTCATACTTCTGACTGCTTCTACAAATCCTTTGTAGGATGCAAACCCCCAAGCTTTACTGGAGTCGAAGGCGCTGTTGGATTAATCCAATGGCTAGAAAAGATGGAGAACACTCTGGACATTAGCAGCTGTCCAGAACACCATAAAGTTCGTTATGCAGCTGGTTCATTCAGCAAGCGAGCACTGACATGGTGAAATGCTCAGATCCGAGCAAAGGGGAGAGATGAGGCAATGGCGATGCCATGGGCAGAGTTTAAACTTCTCTTGAGGAACGAGTTTTGCCCGAAACATGAACTGCAACAACTGGAGATTGAACTCTCGAACCATGAGATGAAGGGAGCTGATCATATGACTTTTACCAACCGCTATCATGAACTAGTAGCCCTGGTGCCAGAGATGGTGCCAACCTTGGAGAAACTAATTGATCGCTATGTAGCAGGATTACCTTCATGTATACAAAGCGTTGTACTGGCTTCATATCCTGCTACTTTAGAGTCAGCCATCTCCCTTTCAGCTAAGCTTACCAAGGTAATGGTAAAGTCAGGAGTTTTAAAAGATGATGTTGGAAAAGCCAAGGAAACAACATCAAAGAAACCAGAGTATCACCAGAAGAAGAAACAAAAGGTCGTTAGAAACTATGCGGCCGTCACCCCTCTGCGACAGGCACCTGTAGCACCTGTCAATCCTGCTACTAGGGGCTATAGGGGAGAACATCCTCAGTGCACTCACTGTAAGTATCATCACCCTCCTGCTGCTCAATGCAGGAAGTGCACTAATTGTGGTCGGTTTGGCCACTGGGTTACTAAGTGCCGTGTTGCTGTGAATCAGGCTACCAACACTGCAGCAAGAGCACTACCTCCACCACCACCACCACATAATCCAGGCAACAACAACAACAACAGAGGATGCTACACCTGCGGGGAAACGGGTCATTTCTCCCGCAACTGTCCAAATAGAGTGCAACCTGGAGCACAAGCACCTCGCGGACGAGCTTTTGTTATCGGAGCCAATGCTGCACGCCAAGACCCTAATGTGGTCACTGGTACATTTCTTTTACATGAATCTTATGCATCTATACTATTTGATACTGGTGCAGACCAGAGTTTTATTTCATCTGATTTTGCACAACAACTTAGTCTTACTGAGGAAACTTTAGACTCCCCTTACATTATCGAAGTAGCGAATGGGAAACAAATTACAGTTAGCACTATACATAGGAACTGCCCACTTACACTCGTAGATCACACATTCACCATCGACTTGTTGCCGATGGAGTTGGGCAGTTTCGATATCATCGTGGGGATGGATTGGCTCTCACTCAATCGAGTTGAAGTTATCTGTTCCGAGAAGCTACTTCGAATTCCAGTGACGAATGATCGTGTATTGGAAGTTCGTGGGGATCAAGCAAAGCGAAACGTAAAGATCATATCATGCATAAAAGCGCGTAAGTGTCTGCAAAATAAGTGCATAGCTTTCTTGGCTCATGTGGTGGAGAAAGAGAAAGATAAGAAAACAATACAAGACGTACCGATAGTGAAGGAATACCCTGAAGTGTTTCCTGAAGATCTACCTGGTTTGCCACCGGTGCGACCGGTAGAGTTTCGTATTGATCTAATTCCTGGAGCAACACCTGTTGCTAAATCTCCTTACAGGTTAGCACCTTCGGAGATGCAGGAATTATCTAACCAACTACAGGAACTACTTGACAAAGGTTTCATCCGACCGAGCTACTCACCTTGGGGAGCTCCAGTTTTGTTCGTGAAAAAGAAGGATGGATCCTTTCGGATGTGCATAGACTACAGAGAGTTAAACAAATTAACCATCAAGAATCGGTATCCATTACCGAGGATTGATGACTTGTTTGATCAATTGCAAGGAGCACAATACTTTTTGAAGATCGATCTGCGTTCCGGATACCATCAGCTCAGAGTACAAGACGAAGACATACCGAAGACGGCGTTTCGTACCAGATACGGGCATTACGAGTTCATGGTGATGCCTTTTGGTTTGACGAATGCACCCGCGGTCTTCATGGATCTCATGAACCGTGTGTGTAAGCCGTACTTGGATCAATTTGTTATTGTTTTCATTGATGACATCTGATTTATTCTAAAAGCAAAGCAGAACACGAGCAACATCTTAGAACGATCATGGAACTGTTAAAGGAAGAGAAGCTCTATGCCAAATTCTTTAAGTGTGAGTTTTGGTTAAAAGAGGTTCAATTCCTAGGCCATGTTGTTAACAGTGAAGGAATACACGTTGATCCTGCAAAGATCGAAGTAATAAAAGATTGGGACACTCCGAAGACACCTACGGAGATACGTTCTTTTCTAGGCTTAGCAGGCTATTATAGAAGGTTCATCTCGAACTTTTCTAAGATAGTTCTTCCACTCACGAAGCTAACACAGAAAACCGAGCCGTTTGTTTGGGAGCAAAAGCAAGAAGAAGCCTTTCAAACATTGAAGATCTGGAGACATTATCTATATGGCACCAAGTGTACCATATTCACTGATCACAAAAGTCTGCAACACATATTTGACCAGAAGGAACTCAACATGTGATAGCGACGTTGGGTTGAGCTTCTGAATGACTATGACTGTGTAATCAAGTACCATCCGGGAAAGGCAAACGTCGTAGCTGATGCCTTGAGTCGGAAGGAACGAGTCAAACCCTTGCGAGTCAGAGCAATGGGAATGACTGTGCAGACAAGCTTACACGACAACATCATACAAGCACAACAAGAGGTTATTGAACGTGAAAACTTGAAGAAAGAACTCGATTGCAGAGTGGAGAAACATTTGGAAACAAAACCCGATGCACTTGTTTACTTCAAGGATCGTATATGGATTCCTGCAGTAGATGAGTTGAGAAAACTTATTTTTGATGAAGCACACAAAACCAAGTACTCGGTGCATCCCGGTGCTGATAAGATGTATCAAGACTTACGGGCGTTTTATTGGTGGCTGGGTATGAAGAAAGACATAGCTGAGTATGTTGGTCGATGTCTTACGTGTGCCAAAGTGAAGGCGGAACACCAGAGACCGTCAGGTCTACTGGAACAACCTGAAATTCCACTTTGGAAGTGGGAACAAATAGCTATGGACTTTGTTACCAAGCTACCCCGCACTTCCGGTGGACACGACACTATATGGGTTATCGTTGATAGATTAACCAAATCTGCTCATTTCTTGCCAATGCGAGAAACATACTCGATGGATAAACTAGCGAAGCTTTACATCAACGAGATAGTGGTACGCCATGGTGTGCCATTGTCTATCATATCCGATCGTGATAGCAGATTTACATCAAGGTTCTGGCAGTCATTGCAGAAATCTCTAGGGATGCAATTAAACTTGAGTACAGCTTATCATCCACAAACGGATGGTCAAAGCGTATTATTCAGACTCTGGAGGACATGTTAAGAACTTGTGTTCTAGACTTTGGTGGTAATTGGGACTCTCACTTGCCACTAATCGAGTTCTCATACAACAACAGTTATCACAGCAGCATCGGTTGTGCCCCATTCGAGGCTCTTTATGGTCGAAAGTGCCGGTCACCGATCTGTTGGTCGGAAGTGGGAGATAATCGAATAACAGGGCCAGAACTTATTCAAGAAACCACAGACAAGATTGCTCAGATACAACAAAGACTACAAGCAACACGAAGCAGACAAAAGAGCTATGCCGATAAACGGCGCAAGCCGTTGGAATTCCAAGTGGGAGACCGTGTCATGTTAAAGGTTTCTCCATGGAAAGGTGTAGTTCGTTTTGCAAAGAAAGGCAAATTAACACCACGATACGTCGGACCGTTCGAGATCATCGAACGCATTGGTCCTGTGCCGTACAGATTAAGCTTACCGGATGAACTTAGCGGTGTACATGACGTGTTTCACGTCTCAAACTTGAAGAAATGCTTAGCTGATGAAACTCTTATCATACCAGTTGAAGAAATTCAATTGGATGAACGCTTACGTTTTGTGGAAGAACCTTTAGAGATTATGGATCGCAAAGTTAAGAAACTGAGGCGAAGCCGTATTCCTACCGTTAAAGTTCGTTGGAACTCAAGGCGTGGACCCGAGTTTACTTGGGAACGTGAAGATCACATGAAGAACAAGTATCCCCAACTCTTTACAGAGAAAGCCGTATCGAATAACGAGTCTTAAATTTCAGGATGAAATTTCTCTAACAAGGGGAGACTGTAACACCAGTGCCGGACGCGTGCCGGAACAGTGATCGCAACAGTAAACTTGTACAGTAACTCAGGTACACTTTACGAGAAGACTGTTTATACTATTGATGCATTCTGATTAACATGAAACTATTAAACAATTGTCTGAATGTGACTGAAATCTTAGGATTTAACAGTCAGAAAACATGTCAGACAACACAGTGTTGAAACATAAATACTTGATTTGATACTATTGTATATAAATGTATGTGAGGTTAAACAGAACAAAACCTTAACGGTTGTCGTTTCAGAATGCTAAACAGACGAGTTATTCGTATAGGTGACGATCTGTACGAATGATTCTGATGGTTTAAAGTTCTGAAATAATAACTTAACAGTAGAAAACAAGAATCAGAAAGCCAAACCATCGACGTGTTCGTTCGAATGACGATTCGAACGAATACGCGCGATGGCGACGCGATCTGACAAAACGAAAACGAATAACGATACGAACAATAATAATTTTAAGGAAGTATAATATTTCCTATTTTACAATTTTGAAACTCGTCATAAAACAATTTAAATCTAAATTATTTTTAATAAATCGCGAACAAATTAACAAAACGCGTAAAAACTAACATAATTCGGTAAATAATTTAATACAACGATCTTTAAAATAATTTCTAATGATAATTTTATCCTAAACATCCTAAAATAATCCTTTTATTTAGTTTACGAAAAATACGCGAAGCGATCCGGAAACACGATGAAATTACGAACCGAGCAACTGAAACGAACCCGAATACCCGTGGGGTATGTAAACACCAAACGAGGAGTTTATCCTCATTTATTTCATACACCCTCTCTCTACTCACCATTTCCGGCCACCACTTTATCCCCACCATAAATCAACTTCAAAGCTTCGTATCTCACCCGTTTCTTGGCCAAATCGCGCGTTCTTGGTGTCCACGCGAAGCTCTCGACCTCCTCTACGCAGAAGTACAACCGATCTGAGAGTTTGGTGGACTGATTTCAAGGTATGAAGTGATAAAGTAGCTGAAAAATAGGGTTTTTTTCTATGATTTTCGACACACACATGTGTAGCCGGATCGAGACCCATCCCCATCAATAGGTTAGCCCGTTAACCTAAAATACATTCGGCCCATACCTTAGAAAAAGGGGATTAGCTCATTCGGCCCAAATGATAAATTAAGATAAAAACGCCATGAACTTATACTAAGTGATCACTTGCATGAATTTACAACTTCAATTGCAATAAAGATAGAAAGGAAACAAGGTAACAAGAAATCATATGTAGAATAATTAAACTAATACGATTAGTAGGCCACAAACTACTAAAAATCTAATAATAACAACCAGGTGAAGTTAACACGTGATGGGAAGACATGAGGAATTTACATAAGTGATCACTAGTAACTTAGGGCTGAATCCGGACTGAGACTCACCAGTGTTAGCCTACATTAGTGCTAACACCTACACACGCTTAAATCTTGAAGTTTATCCTTATAAGTACAAATTATCATGAAATCAATACAGGATCGTGAACATTACAACAAAGGACAAACAAAGAGCGAGCGTATTCTTGTTTTACATAGTCAACTACCAAGGACACAAGGTGAGTTCATTTGTCCCTTTTCAAACTTATGGGATTCATGATGAAACAACGTGTGAACACTTGAAACTTTATGCTTGAAACTACTACTTGCGTATGAAACATGGTACATATATCTAATCATAGACTACGTAATTGCTAAACGACTGGTAATCCAGAGCTTGTACCTATGGATGGAGATATATGTAAAACATAAACGTAACGATGCTAAGCTATTACCTATATAAGATACGTGTAATTGCTAAACTTCTGGTAGTCCAGAGCTCTTTTCTGCTTATATGAGGTATGTAATTGCTAAACATAAACATAACGATGCTAAGCTATTATCTATATAAGAGACATGTAATTGCTAAAATTCTGGTAGTCCAGAGCTTTTGTCTGCTTATATGAGATATGTAAATGCTGGATTACTTGTGTATGCATGGCTTGTGTCTATGTATAAGATACGTAATTGCTAAACGACTGCTAGTGCAGAGCTTGTACTCACGTATGAGATTAGGGACAGCTAAACTATGTGCGCGCGTGTGAAACTTGATGCTTGATGAACATACTTCGAAACTAACACTTGTAAACATTATAGACTTGTAAACTTTGAACAGAAAACAAAAGCTTTGATGAGGAATGGGTTGATTGATAGGTAAAATGCTTAATTATTATTAACAACAGTGTCATATCCGAATTAGTATGTAGTGGGATGTTGGCTGGGCGGGCGGTAAGTTCGACCCTACATATGCCCTATATATAAGCATACTGATTTGGATATTACATGTGGAGTTAATGAGGTTAAGCTTTTACCGAAGGAGGTTTGTGAAACTATTTTAAACTTATAAACTTTATGAACTCACCAACCATTGTGTTGACTTTGTTTTCTTACATGCATTCTCAGGTGATGAACAGGTTTAAGCTAAGGCTTTTGGATTTGCATACTAGGCGGCCCAGATAGAGGACCTAGTAGACTTTTGAGAAGCACATCTTTTGTTGATGATACATATTACTTTTGATATCTTGTACATATACAAGATATAAACATGTTATTCTTTTGATAGGTTTACTTAGGTAAATTGCAGAACATTGATAATGTAATTTAACTTTGTAATCCTAGTAATCATTTGATTGTGCTTTAGTTATTCTTAAACACTGATGCTATGTAAACAATCTGATCATCTTGATTATCACCCACGATATCGCACCCCGAGAACCTTCCGCCCGACGGGGACTTCGATCCAACCCCGCCGGCTCGGGGTGTGAGAGATTGGTATCAAAGCTCAAGGTTATAGAGAATAATAGGTCATTTACTTAAACGGTTTGGCCTAGACTATAACTTAGGGACCCTCATGTAGAGAACATAAGACTTAAGTTGCATTTTGTTTTCTTCATTCGATCACTGCACTAACCAAATTCTTTTGGTTATGATCAGAATGCCGCCAAGAAAACAACCGACCCACCAAGTCTCTGCACCTCACTCTTCGACTCCTACCCCACCTGATTCACCACCGCCACCTCCACCCCCCCTCCACACTCTCCACTACCAGGTTCAAGCACTGCTCAAACAGTAGATCTTGCTACAATCGCCTTGGCGACACTGCTGAGTACTCAAATGACAAGCCAACTGAAAGATGTCATCCTATAGATGATAAACCGGATTCAGGGACATGGCAACACCTCTGCCCATACCACCGGAGAGGCTAGTGGAAGCACTGGTCATACTTCTGACTGCTTCTACAAATCCTTTGTAGGATGCAAACCCCCAAGCTTTACTGGAGTCGAAGGCGCTGTTGGATTAATCCAATGGCTAGAAAAGATGGAGAACACTCTGGACATTAGCAGCTGTCCAGAACACCATAAAGTTCGTTATGCAGCTGGTTCATTCAGCAAGCGAGCACTGACATGGTGGAATGCTCAGATCCGAGCAAAGGGGAGAGATGAGGCAATGGCGATGCCATGGGCAGAGTTTAAACTTCTCTTGAGGAACGAGTTTTGCCCGAAACATGAACTGCAACAACTGGAGATTGAACTCTCGAACCATGAGATGAAGGGAGCTGATCATATGACTTTTACCAACCGCTATCATGAACTAGTAGCCCTGGTGCCAGAGATGGTGCCAACCTTGGAGAAACTAATTGATCGCTATGTAGCAGGATTACCTTCATGTATACAAAGCGTTGTACTGGCTTCATATCCTGCTACTTTGGAGTCAGCCATCTCCCTTTCAGCTAAGCTTACCAAGGTAATGGTAAAGTCAGGAGTTTTAAAAGATGATGTTGGAAAAGCCAAGGAAACAACATCAAAGAAACCAGAGTATCACCAGAAGAAGAAACAAAAGGTCGTTAGAAACTATGCGACCGTCACCCCTCTGCGACAGGCACCTGTAGCACCTGTCAATCCTGCTACTAGGGGCTATAGGGGAGAACATCCTCAGTGCACTCACTGAGGATTGTGAAACTATTTTAAACTTCTAAACTTTATGAACTCACCAACCATTGTGTTGATTTTGTTTTCTTACGTGCATTCTCAGGTGATGAACATGTTTAAGCTAAGGCTTTTGGATTTGCATACTAGGCGGCCCAGATAGAGGACCTAGTATACTTTTGAGAAGCACATCTTTTGTTGATGATACATATTACCTTTGATATCTTGTACATATACAAGATATAAACATGTTATTCTTTTGATAGGTTTACTTAGTTAAATTGCAGAACATTGATAATGTAATTTAACTTTGTAATCCTAGTTATCATTTGATTGTGCTTTAGTTATTCTTAAACATTGATGCTATGTAAACAATCTGATCATCTTGATTATCACCCACGATATCGCACCCCGAGAACCTTCCACCCGACGGGGACTTCGATCCAACCCCGCCGGCTCGGGGTGTGACATATGTATAGGGCATATGTAAGGGTCAGTCGCAACTGCCCTAGCCACCGTCCCACCACTATTTCGATAAACCATGACCATGTGTCATTGACTATGTTTAGTAACCAAACAACAACCAACTTAAATCCCCTTTCCATTTCCAAACCAAATCCATAAGCATCAACAATATAACTGCGATAAACTCTCTGGTTCTATTTAGTTGAGTCACAACTAAACTTTCTAGGATTTACGCGTATAATATGTTCTAAACATGTATACTAGTAACAGTGATAATCATCAAATAATGTATCAATATTAATAATTACAAAATCTCAGGTCGTAACAGTACAATCGTACAGATGTACGGATATACGAACGACCGGAAGTACAGTGATGTTACATATGTGAAGCATAAAAAAATATAATTTTACTCTTATAGTGAACCATCCGATCTTGAATTCATAAAACTTATGAGAAACTACAATCATTTTCTAATAAAGAATAAAATATTATTTAATGTTACTATAATTTCTTCTCTGATATGTCGCCACCTATCCCGACGACTTATTGTTGTCGGCAAAAAATCTTTTCCTCGACGACTGGTCGTCGGTGTAAAGCTTTTTTTTTTTCTTTTGACTTTCTTGACTACATCTCCTCGGCGAAGACTACACCTGGATTTTTCCCCCATTTGTGCGGGCTAGCGAAATTTTCCCACTCCTCTTAAGGCTATCTTGAAGACACGTCGTCAGCGCAAAGTAACATTATTTTTTCTTTTTCCCAGCAATATTTCATCTTTTAATAAGTAAAAAAACAAAAACCACGCGGGCTCCCGCGACGACATGTCGCTGGGAAAGAGTTTCGGGACGATACATCGTCAGCAAAAAGGTTCATCTCGACGAAACGTACACCGACGACCAAATTTGTGTATAGCATCGAAGCTATAGTGACGAGATTGGTGGCGACGGCACGTCGTCGGGATAGCCTGTGGCGACGACATGTCGTCGCGATAGGGCGATGTACCAGAGAAGAATTGTTGTAGGGATAAAAAATGTTAAAATGAGATGTAAAAGATTCTTAAAATTGGAAACTAATTAAATTCATTTGATAATGATTTTTAATCAACTTATAGAAATAAAAATAAAAACGTAGTAGGGTATTTTAATTTTTTACTTTTTTATAATTACGCAAGCAATAGTTTAATCATGTTTTTATCAATGAAATAGTATAAAAACAAATTTTTGAGGAGGAAGCTATTTTTGTCAAAGCATAGTTTAGACCTTTTTTAATACATTTTTTTTTTTCTATTCTTCTTATTTCAGTACTCTATATAATTATTTGTGACACGAATTTAAAAGGGGTTAGGCGGTTTAGGCCGTGCCGGTTCCCCTCTATTGATATTTAAAACAAAGATAAAAATTAAAGTTTATTTTTTTAAACAAACAAACATACCTAATAAAAATCCCATGTTTTGTTAAGTTTAAAACGGATGAGATGAAAACATACATTACCCTTACCCAAAAAAGCGTTAAAAAGGTTGCTTCAGAGGCTACATGTAAAGTGTAGATTATAATGGAGAAAACTTAAAAAGGATTAAATCACACACGAAATATGTAAATTTATACGAATACCAAAAAATTTTACTTTAATCAGAATTCGATATAGCTAAAATATGAATTTGGTTCAAGGATTTAAGATCTTCTGATTTTAAGAACCTAAAATAGAGTTTATTTTTTTATACAATAGAGTCGGCACTAACCAACCTCTACACACCTTTTTTAAGTTATGTTTTTATTTTATATGAAGTAACGAGTGATATTGTTGCCTTTACTCAATTCAATATTCTGTTGAAACAAGTATATATATTCCTACCACATTCTTCAATAACCACACAATATCTAATTAAACATCTATCAATGGCCTTTTTGGTTGTTTTCTTTGTAGTTATAGTGTTTTCATACACGACTGTTTCGGTGCTAGGCGGCCTAGGCGGGGTCTAGGCGGCCTAGGCGGCCCGATCAGATTTTTATTTTTTTTTCATTTTTTTGACTTTTTTTGGCTTTTTTTGACTTTTTTATGGTAAAAAGAGACCAATTTCATGATTATTTAAATATTTCTCAATCAAAAATCTTTAATATGTCTCTGAAACATCGAATCCAAGCAGTGAACATCGAAAATTATCTCTAAACTTTGAACTCAGTGTTTAAGTTTGCACTTTAAAGTACTTTTTTTAAAATATTTAAGTATATTTTTTAAAATTATTTGAAGTATTATATTAAGTTATTGATATTGATGTATGTATATAATATATATTTGTAAAATTACATATAAAAATTCCAATCCGCCTAGCGCCGATTAATCCCGATTAATCCCTAGGCGGTACCTCACCGCCCGACTAGCGCCTAGCGACTTTTACAACCATGGTTAATACTAATTATTATAAAATAATTAAATAATAATAATAATAACAATAATTAATTAACAAACCCTCAAAACTTTTGCAGACAATTTGATTTATTGTTTTAGGATGTATGACGATACAGTGGTATTTCCTTCTTTTTTTGTAATCTCATTTTTTTGTAACGATATCCGAACAGTTGTATTTTTTTTGTAAGGATCCGACGCTGCTACGGTTGTAATTTTTTTTAATCTGTTTCGAGTCTTGTATTTCTTATCAATTGCAACGATTAACGCCGCGAAGCGTGGGTATATATATTTTTAATCTGCTTGGAGTCTTGCTTTTATTATCAATTGGCCCGATTAACGCCGCGAAGCGTGGGTATAAATTCTTTTTTTTTAATATGGTTTGAGTCTTGCATTTATTATCAATTGGCCGATTAATGCCGCGAAGCGCGAGTATAATTTTTTTAAAATGTGGTTCAAGTCTTGCATTTATTATCAATTAGCCCGATTAAAGCCACGAAGGGCGGGTATAAATGTTTTTTTAAATATCTTCGGATTTTTTATTTGTATTTTATAGATTCGTTTTCATGTTTCCAATGCTCATTTTTACAACGGTAAACATTTATGTCAGAACTTTATTATCAATTGGCCCGATTACCGCCGCGAAGCGCGGGTATAACCCTAGTTTTGAACATTTTGTAATTACTTAAAAATCTAGATTTAATATGGTGGTGACAAGTGTCACTATCTAAATATATATAGTTTTTTTTATATAAAGTTTACCCTCTATTTTTTTAAAAATTAATAACTTTTTTATACTCTATTATTTTTTTAAAAAAAAAAATTGCACCATTATACTCGTCTTATTTTTTTCTTTAATTCCGTTATATTCTCGACTATTTTTTATTTTTTTAGATGCTCCGTATTTACATTATAGTAACTATGTGTGTGATCGGTTTATGTTCGGTTAGTTTTCGTTAATTTAATTCTGTTTCGGTTTTGGTTTTTTCGTTTAGGTTTTTTTGTTAATTCAATTCCGTTTTGGTTTTTTCGGTTAATTTGATCCCGATTCGGTTTTTTCTTTTAATACGGATATGGTTCGGTTTTTTCGGCGTTTTGCTTACCCCTAATTGTAACGAGCCTAAATATAACAAATTAATTTGAAATGTTTTCTAACAATAGTAAAATTAGATCACTGTATATTACGTCACTGTAATTATCATTGTTAGAACATAAAATCAAGTTCATGTGTTATTATAATGTGTTATGTTATATCACTGTAATTTAGTATTGTTAGAAAAAAAATCAAAATATATGTTATTTTTATTTTCGTTGCATCAATGTAAATAAATGAGATATGAGAAAAAAATTAAAAAATTAGTCGAGATTATAACGAAATTATATATAAAATCACATTACTGTAAATAATATGTTACATCACAGTAAATTATATCACCGTAAATTATTTCATTTTGTATTACATTAATTTAATTTACCGATGTTCGAAAAAATATCAAAATAATGTGTATGTTTATGTACGTTATATCTATGGAAAGCATGATATTTGGAAAAAAAATAAAAAGTAGTCCTGATTAAAACGGAATTAAAGAGAACATACATCACTGTAAATAATAAGTTATATCTATGTAATAATGTGTTATAATTACATCAATATATGTAAAGACTAATAAAGGCTGATGCTTACCAAACTTCTTATTTTGTCTAAGTACAGGAGCTGCATTGACTAAAAGCCTTCGGAAGGAAGTGATTCTTCGGAAGCAGCATTGCTTCCGAAGGATAACTTGTTCCTGCCGAAGGTTTTACAAGACAACTATTTCGGAAGAATAACACTTAAAGGTATTAAAGCTTCAGAAGACTTAAAAGCTTCTGAAGACTACAAGCTTCCGAGGAATC
Organism: Mikania micrantha; assembly: GCA_009363875.1. Lineage (NCBI taxonomy): Eukaryota > Viridiplantae > Streptophyta > Magnoliopsida > Asterales > Asteraceae > Mikania > Mikania micrantha. Next base: position 54,803,101 of record CM018684.1, read on the forward strand.
TTCTTTTACATCAAAGACAAAGACAAAGACTTCCGAGGTTTATTCTCTGACCAAGACTGTAGCTGATTACTTTCTTAGTACAAAAGGGACTGACACAAGACATGCTGATCTGTTTAAATACAAAAAGAACATACCGAAAGTCAGACATCAGCTTACTTCCCTTCAAGAGCATTAAATGCAAAAGATTATCTGAAGCCTTGAAGATCATCAACATTAAATGCTTTGTGTATCCAGCTAGTCTTTGGTTAAGTCAATGTCTATATTTGTAATAATTGTAATTGAGTGTCTTAGCCTGTTAAGACACTCCTCATACTAGAATAAGCTTTACTTTATGTACTTGTCTAGTATACCCAACTTGTATTCCTACGAGTATATGGTTGAAGCCTTAGCTATATAACCTCTCATTGTAAACCGATTAAGTGCGTGTGCTTGTTCATTTACACTTGTAATACTTTGAGAGAAATATATCTTTGAGCTTGAATTTACTTTTGTGTTCTTACTGCTTATTCAAAGATTATTTGTTCATCTATTAAGTGTTTGTAAGATCCTTCTAATAGATATTCCGCGTCTATTAGATTGATTGTGAGAAGATCCTGTTTGTGTGGTGTTTGAATTAAACAAACCGATCCAACAAGTGGTATCAGAGCCTTGGCTCTTAAACTTAAGTGACTAACCATCCTTAAGTTACCAGTTGTAGATCTTCTTACATCTTACTACTACGAATCTCATAATCTGTTGTTTTTTCAAATGGCTGCATTAAACAAGCATGATACAGAAAATGGGACACTTAACAAGCCACCGATGTTCACCCCTGAAGACTTTGATACATGGAAAGTCCGAATGGAAGGGTTCATCAGGAATCAAGACTTCAAACTCTGGAAGTCTGTTCATGAAGGTCCCTACATTCCTACAATTGCTGCTGCTGGAGTCGGTGGAGCTGCTGTACCAAAGGATCCATCCATGTATTCATATGAGGACTATAAGAAGATGGAGATGGATTCAAAGGCTTTGTGGCTCATCCAGATGTCAATCCCCAACTCTATTATACATGCATTCAAGAAATGCAAATTAGCTAAAGAGTTGTGGAATTCTCTGCAGCAGATGTATGAGGGTTCGGATGATGTCAAAGAAAACAAGAAGGATATGCTGAAACAGAAGTTTGAAAACTTCTGCCATGAAAACAATGAGAACATGTCTTCTCAGTACCTAAGGTATGTCCAACTTGTAGATGAGCTAACCACTGCAGGGGTAACGCTGGATAATCAAGATGTGCTCAGAAAATTTCTGAGATCTCTTCCAAAGGCCTGGAACATCTACTCAGTCACCATTAGAAGAACTGAAAACTTGAAGACACTAACTCTTGAAGAATTATTTGGTATCTTAAGTGCATATCAAATGGAGATTGACTCACAGGAATCAAAACAATCAGCTGCATTTCTTTCAGGATCAGCTGCATTGTATGTTCCTACTCAAAATTCATCCTTTCAGAGTTATCAGCCTATGATTCATTCAAATGCACTACCAAGTCAACCCAACACCACATATCCTGAAACATCCACACCATCAAGTTCAAATACCAATCCCTTTGCACAATCCGTTCCTTTGGTTACCTCTGGCCCAGGAGCTTTACTAGCTGAAGAAACAAATTATTTCCAGTTATGTCAAGAAGATCTGGAAGGAATTACTGCTAATGATTTAGAAGAAATGGACATCAATTATCAGATGGCCATGATTTCTTTCAGAGCAAAGAAATTTTATCAGAGAACAGGGAGGCAATTTAAGAAACATAACATGAAGACCGGTTTTGGACTGGATAAATCCAAAATCAGATGCTGCAACTGTCAGCAGCTTGGGCACTTTGCAAGAGAATGCAAAGTACCAAGAAATCAGCCAACAACAGGAGAACGGCAAAACAACCAGCAAGCAACAAATCAAACCATCAATGCAAATGTTGTTGAGCATCATGATTTTTCCGACTGGAGCTTTCAAGCAGAAGATGCATCAATCTCAAACAATGCCTTCATGGCAAATGATGCCAGCTCATCATTTAAGGTAACAGATAATATGTGTACACCTGAATGCTTAGAGAAATTAAATGCTTATAAAAGAGTTAATGAACAAGTATGTAATGAACTTGAGTCAATACAAGTTGTCAAAGCAGAATTTTACAAAGCTGAAAAGGACTATAAAGAAAAGATTGAAACATTGGAAAAAGCAGTTTCCAGTCTCAAACATGAAGAGACTAACTACATTTGTCAAATAAATGATCTTTTAAAAAGATTAACAACTGCTAAGACCGAACTTGTATTGGCTGAATCATACAGGGATAAATTTCTCAGTCAGGGTAAGAAGTTCGAAAAAATGTGGAAAATGAATAGCATTTCTGATCTAGTTAAAGGGAAAACAACTGGGTTGGGATATAATAGTGTGGAACCACCAGTTGTATATACTCCACAGGTAGAAGTTAAGTGCAAACCTGAAATCAAACTTGTGTTTAATGAGGAACTTGGAGTACACATGGTGGATTGTGAATCAGAAGTGTCTGACAACACTTCTGCTGAGGATACCACAGAGGAAGAAGTGGTGGTGCCTGAAATAAAAACCAAAACAGTTTCTAAACGAAAGAACCATAAATCAAAACAAATCAATACAACTGTCTTTGTAAAACCAAAACAATCCACTGAACATGACAAAGACACCATCTCTTCTAAGGAAAATACAACTGATTCTCAAAATTCAAAACAAAATAAGTATTTGAGCAATTCTCCAGTGCACAATAGAAAGAAGGGTAATGGACCATCAAAATCAAACCGTAAATCTGGTCCGAAAGGCAAGGTTTCTCAGGTAGAAAGGCAACATCTCATAAATTGCCTAATGTGTGGAGATCCTGATCACTTTGCTGCTGACTGTCTCTATAATCCAAGTAGACGCAGTCAACCCATCAGGCAATCAAAACCATCATACAGACACTTTAGACAGTCATTCTCTTCATCGGAAGATAACCAAGGTGTTTCAGAGAAAAGAAAATCAAAGAGTCAGAAGAAACCGTCGGAAGCTGCACCTACTTCCTATAAGAAAAGAAAAGGAAAGCATTCTAAGTCTTCGGAAGCTCTACCCAGATCATCACTACATAATCAGAAGACAAGACCATCTCCTAGAAGGTCATCGGAAGCATGCCACAAAAGTACATCCGATGAGAAAATGAAGAAGCCAAACCCCTTTATGTCTACCAGAAAGGGTAACATGGCCTGGACAAGAAAAGAATCTGAACCACCTTTGACCTCATCAATTAGTGCATCATCTGTTCTACCTAACATGCATTTAAAACGTTTTACTTACTATGATGCAGAAGGCAAGCCCAAGACCACTATGGCTTGGGTTCCCAAAAGACACTAACCGAATTTGTTATGTGTAGGAGCAGCAGGATGCAAGAAGTAATCTTTGGATAGTGGATAGTGGCTGCTCCAGGCACATGACAGGCAACAAGACTCACCTTCATAACTACGAACCATTCTTTGGAGGATCTATTGCACTCGGTGGAGATCCAGTAGGAGGATATATCACAGGCAGAGGATCTATTTCAAATGGGCGTGGAAGTTTTGAGAATGTGCATTTTGTCAAGGAACTGAACTATAATTTGCTAAGTGTATCACAGGTGTGTGACCAAAAGCACAACATATTGTTCACTGAGCATGAATGTATAGTGTTAAAACCTGGATGTGTAGTTCCAAATGAACAAATCTTGCTCAGGGCACCAAGAAAGAACAACATGTATATGCTAGATATAAGCACAACTTCTCCACTTAGCAATATAAGTTGTTTTGTCTCAAAAGCTTCAATTGATGAATCATCCCTTTGGCATAGGAGACTTTGTCATGTAAACCTCAAAAATTTGAATAAACTTGTCAAAAATAATTTAGTAACTGGTTTACCAACAAAAGAATTCATTTATGTTGATAAATGTGTTGCATGCTTGAAAGGCAAGCAGCACAAATCATCTCATCATACCAAAGAGATAAATTCCATCACAACAGTCTTACATTTACTACACATGGACTTGTTTGGCCCCACAAGTGTAAAAAGTCTTGGTAGAAAATCATACTGCTTGGTGATCACTGATGATTTCTCTCGGTATACCTGGGTATTTTTCTTAAATACCAAGGATGAAACTGCTGAGATCCTAAAGTCATTTATACTTAGGGTGGAGAATGAAAGTGACCACCATGTAAAAATAATTAGGTCAGATCAAGGAACATAATTCAAAAATCATGTTCTAAATTCTTTTTGTGAATCAAAAGGTATCACAAGACAATTTAGTGCTCCTAGGACTCCACAACAAAATGGTGTTGCTGAGAGAAGGAATAGGACACTAATTGAGGCTGCAAGGACCATGTTGTCTGATGCCAAACTTCCAATAACTTTTTGGGCAGAAGCAGTCAACACTGCCTGTTATGTCCAAAATAGAGTATTGGTAGTTAAGACACATGGTATGACTCCTTGTGAAATTTGGCACAAGAGAAAACCATTTATTGGGTTTCTCAAACCATTTGGATGTCAATGCACAATCTTGAATACTAAAGATCATTTAGCCAAGTTTGCTAAGAAATCAACAGAGGGCTACTTTGTTGGGTACTCTTCACATGCTAAGGCTTATAGAGTATACATCAAAGCTTCCAGAATTATTGAAGAGTCTGCAAATGTTCAGTTCAATGAATATACTCTCAATAAACCTGGAACAGACCCTGATTGGTTATTTGATCTTAATAGCTTTACATCTGCATTTAATCTGGTGAAAGAGTATGTTCCAGTTTCACAGTCAGCTACCACAGATACCTCCAAATGCACAAGAGAAGATGACTTTCGTGTTGAACTGCCAATAGCTTCAAGACAAATCTTGGCAGAATCCTCTTCAGCACAAAATGGTGTGTCACAGCCTGAGACAATTAACACATCTCAGGCAGGTCCCTCAATTGAATCTACTTCTGGTTTACAACATCAAGAAGAAGTAGGAAGTCCATCAGCAGAGGCAAACACTCTGGAAACTACGTTTCCCAGGGAAAACCAACCCACCACAGTCCAAATTCAGAATCCACAAGATATGCCAGAAATTCAGCTTGAGGTAGTACTTCATAACCTCGAGTCAATCAATCTGGATCAGGCTTCTCAATTTGATGTGATTCCAAGAACTCGAATTCACAGCACTCATCCAGTTTAGAACATTATTGGAAATGTTGAAGAAGGAGTGAGAACTAGAAGCTCTATGCACGAAGCAAACGTTTGTTTGTTCTCATGCTTTCTATCACAAATAGAAACAAAGAAGGTTGCTGAGGCATTGAAAGACAACAGTTGGGTAGAAGCCATATAGGAGGAGCTTCTTCAATTTGAAAGACAAGGAGTATGGAAGACCTGTCCTTTACCTACAGGTAAGTATGCAATTGGAACCAAATGGGTGTTTAGAAACAAGAAAGATGACAAAGGTGTTGTCATCAAAAACAAAGCAAGACTGGTTGTTCAGGGATATACTCAGGAGGAAGGCATAAACTATGATGAAGTTTTTGCTCCAGTTGCAAGAATTGAAGCCATCAGAATCTTCTTAGCATTTGCAGTTGCCAAGAACTTCAAAGTGTTTCAAATGGATGTAAAAAGTGCATTTCTCTATGGAAAAATTGATGAGGAGGTTTATGTGTGTCAGCCTCCAGGATTTGAAGATCCAAAGTTTCCTGATAATGTCTGTAAGCTTGATAAAGCTCTTTATGGGCTGCATCAAGCTCCCAGAAAATGGTACGAAACTTTGTCTTCCTTTCTACTGTCTAACAATTTCAAGAGAGGAACAATTGATAAAACTCTCTTTTTCAAAAAGTCCAATCAACATATCATGCTAGTACAGATCTATGTTGATGATATTATCTTTGGTTCAACTAATGAATCTCTCTGCAAGGACTTTGAATCACTGATGAAATCCAAGTTTGAAATGAGTTCAATGGGAGAACTCACCCTCTTTCTAATATTACAGGTGAAACAAACTCCTACAGGGATTTTTATTAATCAATCAAAATATGTCAAGGACATTCTTGAAAGATTCAACATGTCTGATTGCAAAGCACTGGGAACTCCTATGTCCAAGACAACATCTCTTAGCCCTGATCTTGAGGGGGGGGGGGATGTTGATCCACACCAGTATAGGGCAATGATAGGCTCTTTGATGTATCTCACAGCAAGCAGGCCAGATATCATGTTTGCAACATGTGTGTGTGCAAGATTTCAGGCCAATCCCAAAGTCTCACATATGCTGGCTGTGAAAAGAATTCTTAGATATCTCAAAGGAGCACCAAGTCTAGGATTATGGTATCCTAGAAATGAAGATTTTCAGTTCATGGCTTACACTGACAGTGATTATGGAGGTTGCAATATCAGCAAGAAATCAACATCAGGAGGATGTCAATTCCTTGGACCCAGGATTGTGTCTTGGCAATGCAAGAAACAGTCATGTGTATCTACCTCTACTGCAGAGGCAGAATACATAGCTGCTTCTAGCTGCTGTGCATAAGTTATCTGGATTCAAAATCAGATGAAAGATTATGGAATAGATCTGCTCAACACTCCTATTCAGATAGACAACTCAAGTGCCATCTCCATCACTAACAATCCTGTCAAACATTCCAAGACAAAGCACATTGACATAAGATATCACTTCATCAGAGATTGTGCTGAGAAAAGGTTAATTCATCTAGTCAAAGTTGATACAGAAAACAATCTGGCTGATCTCTTCACCAAAGCATTTGATGAAGGAAGATTCATGTATTTAATAACATCCATTGGGATGATTAACTTTGAATAAATGAAGTAATAAGGAATAAATAATTCTTCGGAAGATAAACTTAACGTATCTTCTGATAACTACTCAGCAGAAGATAGGTTAAGTCTTCAGAAGCATTATTTCTTCCTATGTCGGAAGTTCTCACACTTCAGAAGCTAAATTACCTTCTGAAGTAATACTCTTCCGATACATTAATTTTGGAAGCTTAATATTCTGAAGGTACTCTTCAGAAGAAAGTATCTTCCGAAGCACATTTTGTCTGATGAACTTATCTAAATATTTCAGAAGCAGTGCTTCCGATGTATTAACTTTATACTTCCTAACCATTGCTTCTGATACTTCAGAAGCAGTGCTTCCAACAGTATAAATTTCATACTTCGGAAGCAAATCTCTTCTGAAAACTTTTTGGTCTTTTAAACTCCTTCCGAAAGCCACATCCTCGGAAGCAACTCAACCCTTAGCGAATATTCATACATTTAATGTGAAACCAGCTGTCATCGGAAGACCTTTTTCTGACAACCGGATCTCAAATTTAATGTGACTATATATTAAATGTTGAAATCCGAAGGTATAAAAGGTCTCCCGCTCATTCATCTTCTCTCACCGTTTCATTTCAAAATTGATATTCATCATTTCTCTCAAATCGTAACCTAAAAACCACCGATCGAAATGGCTCTCCTTGCATTCAAACCTGCTCACAACCTTCCAGCGGAGTTGTCATCAGACAATGATGCTGACTTTGCTCCGATCATGTTGTTTCTTCAGAAAAGCAGGTATTCCTTTGCACTCACCGTTCAGCCCTTGGTGTATGAATCTCATCACCAACAATTTTGGGCATCCTGTTCTGTTTCTTCTTCTTCCAATGGTCGGACTCTTAATGCCACCATTGATGCTCATCCTATTTCTATCACTGTGGAGACCATCTGTCGGCATCTCAAACTCAATGATGCTGGTGGAAAGGTCTCATTCACAAAGGATGAGGTAGCATCGACTTTTAAGTCGATGGGGTACGAAGGTCCTCTCCCTTCAACAACCTATTTGAAGGGTAGAGTGTCCTATAATTACAAGTACCTCATACATTTGTTCGTACATTGTCTTTCCAATAAGACAGGAGGTTGGGATCAAGTTCCGTCTGACTTAGCCTCGGCTATTCACGGCTTGGTCTCCCACCAACTGTTTAACTTTTCTGCAATTATTTTCAATAATTTGGTTGACAATATTTCGTCACCAAAGAAATTTTGTATGTACCCTAGGTTTTTGCAACAGATTTTCTATGAGGAGTTGGGCACTTCCCTCTCTCTAACTGGGAATACATATAAAATGCCCTTGGTTTCTTCCAAGGTTTTTGTGCAACTTAAGAAGAAGGGTGCTCAGTTCTCTGGGAACTTCACTCCTCTTCTTCCATCTATGGAATCACATACTCCTGAAGGTGACAGCTCTGTTAACCCCACAGATGTTGAAGCCACACCTTCCACTTTTGTTGGTCATCCCATAAAAATCACATACAAACGCAAATGAACCCCTGTACAGCTCTCTACAGCGGTTCAGGCCCCTTTCTCTAAACCCAGAAAGAAAAAGGTGAAAAGAACTGATAAGGGCACAGTTCCACCTAAGGTGAAGGCCACACCTATAGTTACTCCACAGGTTCTTCCTCTGGAATCTGTGGCTACTCCTAACCAGCCTGATAGCCCTCAATGAAGGGAATCCAGGGTGCCAAGAAACCACATCTGGTAGTGGAGGTGCAGGAGCTAGGCTCAGGACTCCATCGCCCCATGATTCTACTCAGGTAGATGAGGGCACCAAAATACAGGAATTAACGGCTACCATCACATCCCTCCAAGCCAGGGTAGCTCATTTGGAAGCTGAGGTGACTACCCTGCGGCTTGAGGTCCAGACTAAAGATGCTACCATTCTGGACCTCAGGAGGCGTCCCCCAGTTCTTTTTCAACCCTTTCATCCTGATCCTGCTACAACTACCTTCATCTCCCCTGATGCTTCCAAAAAGGGGGAGAATACAACTTCTGTAGGGTTAGGATCACAAGTAAGAGAAGAGGAAGCCGCTCAGGATGTCAACCCATCCATAGTCACTTTGACTACTGAATGGGATGACTTCTTGGGTACTTACATTCATGTTTCCTCTACTTCCTCTTCCTCTTCTTCTGAAGCAACAGAGGCTGCCAAAGAGACAGAGCAAGAGCCCAACACAAAAAATGTCTCTATGGAGCCTCAGTCCCCTGTTGGGACTCACTTGTCCCCTTCTGGGACTAAGTCTCCTTCTGAGACTGCAGCCCAGGTTGCCATGGAAGAAACTATTCAAGAATAACCTTCAATCTCCATGGAACCTGTGTCCCCTCCTACTGGGACAAAGGCTACTGAAGACCTTTCCTCCTCTCCTGAGCTCTCTGGGGAATCTAATAAGGAATCAAACAAGATGGTTGGTCAACCTGAGGGGGCAGTGAATGCTAAGGTTAACTCCGAAGCTGCAGCTGCTTCCGAAGGCCCAGTCATTCTTGATGTTTCCTCCTCAGAGGAGCTAAGTGCCAATGAACCAGTTGGTGAGGCAACTGGAGACATTGCCTCTGGGGTAAAATTAACTGCTGATGATAAAGGAAAAAGGAAATTAACCCCAGAGGAGGAAGCTGAACAAGAGGAGAGGATCCCAAAGAAAAATAAGGGCTGACCAGACACTTCAATGGATGATGAACTCATCAGATTGTCTGCCCTTCTTCAGGAAAAGGGGTATGATATTGATGAAGTACTTAGCTGGTCGGTACCTAGAATGGCTGCCGAGCTGGACAAGGTGCAGCAGCAAGAACAGGCAGCTGCTGCAACCAAAGCCTAAAAGAAGCTAACTAAGGCACAGAAGGATAAGGCTTACAGAGACAGTCTGAAAGCCTTCCTACTAGAATATGGCTTCCATGCTCGGCAGCTAGGCCCAATGAAGAACTCAACCATGGATATGCATATCAGAGACATCAAGGCTAAGGTTTCCAGAGGTGAGTTACCTTCAATTGAGCAGATAAGGGCTCAAAAGGCAAGCCTAATGAGAGGCTTAGGCCTAGGGGAGGAGCAAGAATATAATTTCCCCTCTCTGGAACAGGGATCAGACAGGGTGAGGAAGTCATGTGTGGGGAAGCAACAAAAGCAATGTTCCCCAACATGTTCCCCCTAAACCCAAAAAAAGAACAAACATCTCCTCCATCAAGTCCCTCTATGAACAACATGCCAATCTCTTCAGTGATCAAGATCAATAAGGGCAAAAAGACTACAAGGAAACAACCATCACTAAACCCTGATCCTGAGAGACACACACAGGCTGATGAGAGGAGAACAGAACCCTCAATGACTGAGGATGCTGGTACACAGCCCACTGCAACTACAGGTGCAGCAATGGGCTTCAATGCGGAAGATCAGCAGGCCAGAGATCAGAGGAATCAGGCCACTGCTCAAGAAAGACCAAGATTCATAAGAAAAAAAAGCATTGCTAGAAGGAAAAAGAGAACATCTGCCATCTCCTCTGACTCTGAGCCAGACTCACCTCCCCCAGGACCAAAGGCCAAACCAGGAGCTTCAATACCCAAAGATCATCCAAAAGATTTACATGATCTACAGCATCATCATACCTATGTTCCTGTTAAAAGGTGGAGCTACAATAGAGATCACAAAGAGTTTACTCTCTTTCTGAAAAATAAAGGAATTAAGACTCTGCATTTGGCACAACTGTTTGTGCTTGCTGACCTTTTTTTTTATTTGGAAAACCTCCCTCTTGAAAATCCAGACAATGGACAAGAAGGGAGGCAAGCTCTCAGATGGGTAAAAGCAAGGGCTCAAGTCCTGAGGGGAGAAAAGTTTGTAAAGAGGATCCCATAGGAAGTTTTGGTAGCATCAGCCTAGGGGGAGACTGTAAAGACTAATAAAGGCTTATGCTTACCAAACTTCTTATTTTGTCTAAGTACAGGAGCTGCATTGACTAAAAGCCTTCGGAAGGAAGAAGTGATTCTTCGGTTCCGAAGGATAACTTGTTCCTGCCGAAGGTTTTACAAGACAACTGTTTCGATAGAATAACACTTAAAGGTATTAAAGCTTCAGAAGACTTAAAAGCTTCCGAAGACTCCAGGCTTCCGAGGAATCTTCTTTTACATCAAAGACAAAGACAAAGACTTCCGAGGTTTATTCTCTGACAAAGACTGTAGCTGATTACTTTCTTAGTACAAAAGGGACTGACACAAGACATGCTGATCTGTTTAAATACAAAAAGAACATACCGAAAGTCAGACATCAGCTTACTTCCCTTCAACAGCATTAAATGCAAAAGATTATCTGAAGCCTTGAAGATCATCAACATTAAATGCTTTGTGTATCCAGCTAGTCTTTGGTTAAGTCAATGTCTATATTTGTAATAATTGTAATTGAGTGTCTTAGCCTGTTAAGACACTCCTCTATCTAGAATAAGCTTTACTTTATGTACTTGTCTAGTATACCCAACTTGTATTCCTACGAGTATATGGTTGTAGCCTTAGCTATATAACCTCTCATTGTAAACCGATTAAGTGCGTGTGCTTGTTCATTTACACTTGTAATACTTTGAGAGAAATATATCTTTGAGCTTGAATTTACTTTTGTGTTCTTACTGCTTATTCAAAGATTATTTGTTTATCTATTAAGTGTTTGTAAGATCCTTCTAATAGATATTCCGCGTCTATTAGATTGATTGTGAGAAGATCCTGTTTGTGTGGTGTTTGAATGAAACAAACCGATCCAACAATATAATTTACTATTGTTAGAAAAAAATTTCAAATTAGTTTGTTATATTTAAGCTTGTTACAATGATGTAAATACATGAAATCTAAAAAAATAAAAAAAACAGTCGACACTATAACGGAATTAAAGAGAAAAATGAGACGAGTATATTGGTGCAATTTTTTTAAAAATAATATAGTATAAAAAGTTATGAATGTTTAAAAAAGAGGGGGTAAACTTTATATAAAAAAAATTAGATTTATAAAATTTATTAGATTGTGATGTTTGTCATCATCATATTAAATTTTTAAGTGGTTGCAAAATGTAGTAAATGACCTCATATATTAAAAAATGGAAAATGCCACATGACACAATAATATGCACTTACATTTTAAATTAACCATTGGATGATGGTTGATGAGTTAGTTCATTTATAGTTGGTTATGTATACAAACATCCCCTATATGTATATATATATATGTGTGTGTGTGTGTATATAGGGTAAGGATCCGTTGTTAACCCTCCTTATATTTACACAGTGTTGTAGCACAAATTACAGTGATGTAGGATCTCAAACGAAAAAGAATTAGCAAAAACACATAAAAGAACATACTCTTGTACTTGTAAAACAAAGATTTAAAAAAAAACAAATGATTCGGGGTGATCTTCATGGGTTAATTCGGGTTATGTCAATAAGGGTGGGTTATTATAGGATGCGAATCCTATATATATATATATAGGGGATGGTTCAATTGTTAACACTTCCTTATAGCGTTAACCCATTTACTTTGACAAAATATACCCGAATCTTTGATTTTTTTTCATGGTTTTATTATACATAAATAGGGGGGTTTCTTTTTTGTGTTTTTTGCTAATTTATCACCGTTTAGAATTTAAAACAAGTGTAAACAAGTGTAAGTTTGCATTACACTGCTTACATCAGATAGTGTAACTCAAACTTACACTTGTTTAAATTTGTTTTAAATTTTAAACGGTGATGAATTAGCAAAAACAGAAAAAAGAAACCCCCTATTTACGTATAATAAAAGCCATGAAAAAAATTCAAAGATTCGGGCATTTTTTGTCAAAGTTAATGGGTTAACGCTATAAGAAAGGGTTAACATTTGATCATCTCTCAATATATATATGATTCGCATCCTATAATAACCCACCCTTATTGTATTAACCCAAATTAACCCACCAAGATCAACCCGAATCTTTTGTTTTTTTTTCAAAATCTTTGTTTTACATGTATAAGAGTATGTTCTTTTATGTGTTTATGCAAATTCTTTTTCGTTTGAGATCCTACATCACTGTGAATTGTCTTACAGAAATTACAGTGCTGTAAGACAACTTACAGTGTGATGTAGGATCTTAAACGAAAAAGAATTTGCACAAACACATAAAAGAACATACTCTTGTACATATAAAACAAAGATTTTGAAAAAAACAAAAGATTCGGGTTGATCTTGGTGGGTTAATTCGGGTGAATACAATAAAGAAAGTTAACAACGGATCCTTATCCTATATATAGAAAATATCAAATAAGAAAATATTTTTGACTTAGAAGAATAAGAACTAATATGAATTTGACATGTGACATGATAATTTAGGAGTAATATGTTATTTTTTGTACTGGATTTTTTTGTTATGTATTTTTTTGTACTGGATTTTGTGTTTTTTTGTACAATATTTTTGTTTTGGTACTGCGTATTTATTTTTTGGTGCTATATTTTTTTTGTACTGGATTTTTTTGTATTAGTTTTTTTATTTTTTATACTGTATTTTTTTGCACTGAATTTTGTTTTTTTGTAGTAGATTGCTGATTTTATAATTTTAGCATGTCACATGTCAAACTATATATAGGGGATGGTTCGAATTAGGGGTGTAAACGAGCCAAGTCGATCCCGAGCTCGTTAAGGCTCGCGAGCCGGCTCGAGCTCGATATGTAAAGCTCGAGCTCGGGCTCGGGCTCGGGCTCGATAACTAAACGAGCCACATTTTTGGGCTCGGGCTTGGGCTCGTTAAGGCTCGGCTCGTTCGATCTTTTTAACGATCTGATTCCGAGTATTTCACGAGCTGCCTTGGTGTAAGATCAATAAAGGTTGATGCTCACTAAACTCTCTTGACTAAGTCTTGGACTCTCTAAAGCCTAACAACTTTCGGAAGGAAGGAGTTAACCTTCGGAAGAAGCATTACTTCCGAAGGATAACTTACTCTTGCCGAATGCTTTACAAAAGAGTGAAGTTTCCGATGACCTCCTCAGCCCTTAGAGCTCAACACTTAAAGCTTCAAGAACCCAGCTACTTCCGAAGACAAAAGATTCCGAAGTTATGCTCTACAGCTTCTAAGTACAGGGAGTTTCGAAGACTTGGTTCTGACAAAGATTTCATACACTTGTAGAAATAATCAGAGCTGCTTTCTCTCATGAATACTAATAAAGAAGACACTCTTGTGATAGTCAGCAACAAAGAAGATTTGTCAGAACCATAGAAGATAACAAGATATTAATGCCTTTTGTAGTGTAAGCATTTATTGTAAAAGTTAAATGAGTCTTTTGTATTAATTGTAGTTAATATGGCTTGGCCTGTCAAGACCATAACAGATACTAGTTTTAGCATTAGTTTGTCTATAGTATTTTGTCCAGCCTTGTATCCCTACGAGGATACAGCTGTAGGTCTTAGTATAAATACATTCACCTCTTAGTTAGCAAATCATGAGCGAGTGCTTGAGCTAAGTGTTGTAAACTTAAGAATTGAATGCAATATACTTTGACCTTGAATTTATAATTGATTTATGTATTTTGTTTTCAATCTGTTCTTACAAAACAAGTTGATAGAATTTCCGCATCTATCAACTTCGTAGAAGATAACTTGTGAAAGTGTTGTGTAAGTTACATAACCCGATCCAACAAGTGGTATCAGAGCCTTGGCTCTCTAACTTAAGCAACTAACCATTCTTAAGTTACCAGTTGTTTGTCTTCTACTACTCTTTGTTTTTCAAGCTAACTCTAAGTCAAAATGACCACCATCAGCAAGCACGACACTCAGAATGGTACTCTCAATAAACCTCCCATGTTCACTCCGGATGACTATGATACATGGAAGGTTAGGATGGAGGGTTTCATCAGGAACCAGGACTTCAAACTCTGGAAGTCAGTTCTTGAGGGACCGTTTATCCCAACTATTGCTGCTGCAGGTACTGGTGGAGCACCCATGCCAAAAGACCCATATTTGTACTCAAATGAAGATTACAAAAAGATGGAGGTGGATTCTAAGGCATTATGGTTGATTTAGATGGCAATCCCAAACTCTATTATACATGCATTCAAGAAATGCAAGTCTGCCAAATAGCCGTGGAACTTTTTGCAGCAGATGTGTGAGGGGTCAGATGATGTGAAGGAGAACAAGAAGGACATGCTAAAGCAGAAGTTTGAGAACTTCTGCCAAGAGAACAACAAGAAGATGGCTTCTCAGTATTTGAGGTATGTTGTCACACCCCGACCGATGACGGAAACGTCAGGATGCCACGAGGGATGTGTAGATTGTTCATAAGCTCGTGGGCATCTAATTAAATCATCACATATTAATTAATCAACCAAATTAATTACATCAAAAATCATGTTCATCATGAGCTAGTCACATCAATTACACAAAAGATTTAGCTAAATTAACTAAACTCTAGTCTTCAGAATTTCAGTTATTTTAGCTAAGTCCAAGACCCTAAGTGATGATATCCAAAAGATGTAGAGCTACCCTGCTCTACTTACTTCTCTTCATTTCCTGAATCATGTAGAAAATCAAGTGTCAACTACAAAGTAGTTGGTGAGAAATCATAAGTTTTTATGTTTCAAAAATATTTACAAAATATTCATAAAAGTTTATAATTTGTTTATGAAAGTTTATAATGTCCCGAGAAAATCCACATGTGCACCTGCGAGATAATCCAACACACAAACACAAACCCAACAATCACCTAATTCAAATAATCACAAATATTCAACCAATCTCAGTCAATCACAATCAAGTCAATAATCAATAATCACCATAATCATATCAATATAAGTTACCGCGGAGGACCTCGGTCAACTCAATCAACGGCGGAATCATCGCGAAGGACCTCAGTCAACTCAACCAACGATATTCCTAATAGTGTCAATACATGCACTGCGGAGGACCGCAGTCAACTCAACCAACAGTGGAATCACTGAGGAGGACGTTAGTCAACTCACCAACAGTAACTCAATCATTGCGGAGGACCGAAGTCAACTCAACCAACAATGACTCACGGAATATGCAATCATCCATATCAATCCATAATCAATAATAATTCGATAGTATAAATATCATAATGATAAACCAGGTGTCACCCATGTGTTATCAAAATAATATTTTAAATATTGGTATACATGTTCCACCTCCAAGTTTAAAAAAAAAAATAGTTTAAAAAGGAGGTTATGAGAACTCACCTGAGTCCTTAGATTCAGTATGTTTGCAAAATGCATGCTCACGTACGTGAAATCAGAAGCAACTCAACAATCTGTAATTATCATGTATTTCATATTCATAAGTATATGCATTTCATTTCAATTAGGTGTCCATGAGTGTTTACTTTTAATTCGTTAAATTTCTCGTTAACTTAGTTTATTAGTCCTAAGTTAAGTTGTAACACTCAAAGCTTTATCAATGATCATCATGCAATTGTAACTTAAACTCGTTAGTTTTAATTACCCAATATATGATGATTTTTAATAATACGTCAGAGTATACAAGTTGCAAAGGTTTTAACCTTATAAATACCTTTGTACACTTTTACATATATACTTTCATAGTTGCATACATGCATGTTGATTCAAGTTAACCTATTTATCTTGAATTTCATATTTGATCAAGTTTAGAAAATCAAACTTATATTGTCTTCATAACCTATTTAGTTTACATAATATCTTTAAGTTGCAATCTATTTTTATTATTAAAAAGGTGAAAATTTATAATCTCCGATGCATGCATGAACTTAAATGAGTCTATATTCCAACGTTTATTTTCAAATGTTTGTGTGCTCATATAGTCCCTCCCCTTAGCTCAAAGAATAAGGTTGTTCAACCGTAGGTTCGCTGCTCCTATGTCTGATTGAAGGGTTCTAAGGTTCGGCCGTGTATATATAGATTCAATGGTCATGGGTTCGGCTGTTAAGGTTCGTACAGTTCAGGTTTTGTGAAGCATCAGATTCGTGAGGTTCAGGTTCGTGATCCCCTGGTTCGTCTATCATAGGTTCGTCCCATCTCATATTCATGGCGCCATGCAGGTTCGGTCGAAGCATTAGGGTTTGGCTAGAAAAAGGGAGGTTCAGCCTCATGCCAAGGTTTGCCCAAGGGAGGTTCGGTGCCATGGATCTAGGTTCGTGAGCCAGAAGGTTCGGCCATGCGCCTGCTTCATCCAGTTCAGGTTAGGCCTAGGTTAGGCCGATCGACCCTCTCGCGAACCAGCTGTTCATCATCCCCATCACTCCCTTTTATCTGGTTGCAGGTTCGAACACCCAATCCTACTCTCCTATACTAACTGTTTAAGAGTTTTTATGGTATAAATTCGTTTAAAGTATAAGGATACATCCCGGTTAATGTTTGAAGTGAAAAACCGAAAGAAAATTCGAGATCTACATATGAATGTTGACCAAAAGCCAAGTTTCTTTGTGGGTTCTTGTTCTCCTCGATCACATGGTCGTTTGCAAACCAAGATCTTGAAAAACCATTAAGAAATGAGGGAGTTCTCTTAGAGAGAAGTTAGAGAGAGATTAGAGTGATGAAAATGGGTTCTAGTGAGAGAGTGAGGGTGTGAGAAATGAAGAAGAAGGAGGAAACCATCCTTCTTATACTCCGTATCGTTCCTCGGGTACTCGGTCTCGTTTATTTCGCGATAAACTTGTTAAATAATCGGTTTCGATCGTAAAATACATTTAAAACACAAAACGTTTAAATAATTATAGTTCGTTTTAGTAAAAATGATTTTAAATAAAGTTGTTTAAATAAAATGCTTTCGACCACTTTCGTTAAATTATTTATTTAAATAAAATGATCTGATCGTTTTCTTTTTAGGTTGTAATTCCTAATAAATGTTTTTAAATTCTTTTTCTTATTTTTAATATCGTTATATATTATTTCGTTATCTCGTCGAAACGCGTTACTTACGTACGTATTCGTAAAGATCGTCACCTTTTCGAATCCGTCGTTCATATCGTATTTCGATTCGATTTACGATTTACGATTTATGGGACATCGTTCCAGTATATTATTCCTTATAATTATATTCGTGTGAATTGTCACCCACGCCAATACATTATTAAGTTAATATTTCTGAAAGAACATTCACGTTTAATTTATGATCGTAACCTCACCATCGTTTAACCATTTCCATTAACGCTACCATTATTTTATTATCTTGAATATTATAATTTCCCAATCCAAAGCCCACTAAACCATATCACTGACACATCCATGATAGACCGAAATATGCTTATGTATAGGCATATGTAGGAGTAGGTCGCAACCTATCCAGCCACCGTCCCACCACTATTTCGATAAACCTTGACTATGTTTAGTAACCAAACCATAACAAACTCAGAAATCCTTTCCATTCCAAACCAAAACCTCGGGTTCTCCTCACCAAAGCCTCAACACTGATATAATCATGATAAACCGAAGATGGTTTATGTATAGGGTATACGTAGAGGTCAGTCGCAACTGCCTCAGCCGCCATCCCACCACCTTTTCGATAGACCATGATTATATCCTTGCCTATCTTTGGATATAGAATCCTAAACCACTGCCATTCCAAATCAACAACCCATAACATATGTTCAACATCAATAAACTCTCTGGTTCTGTTTAGTTGTATTTCAACTAAACTCCCCATGGTTTATGCTTATAATAATGTGTTCTCAATATGTATACCAATAATAATAATATCATCCATAATCCATAATAATTATCAATTATCATATCAGGTTTTTACAGTACAAATATGTATGTAATGTAATGCCCGAAATACAGTGATGTTACATATGTTCAATTAGTTGATGAGTTGGTTGCTGCAGGAGTGAAGATGGAGAATCAAGATGTAATCAAGAAGTTTCTAAGATCATTTCCTCATGCCTGGAATATATATTCTATTGCTATTAGTAGGACAGAAAATCTTAGAACCCTAAAGCTGGGAGAGTTATTTGGTATACTCAGTGCATACCAAATGGAGATTGATGCCCAGGAACCCAAACATACATCTGTTCCATCAGGTTCAGCCGCTTTGTATGCTCCTATCCACAATCAACCATTTCAAAACTATCAACCCATCTACCATTCAAATTCCACACCCATTGTCACCTTCCCAGAAACCCCAACTCCATCAACCTCCCATTCAAACCCATTTACAAGCTTAACTCCACCACTCATCTCAAGCCAGGGAGCGTTCATGGCCGAAGAGACCAATTATTTTCATCTGTGTCAGGAGGATTTAGATGGAATCCCTGCTGATGATCTTGAAGAAATGGACATCAGTTACCAGATGGCCATGATTTCTTACAGGGGAAAGAAGTTCTATCAAGAACTGGTAGATAATTTAGGAAGCATAACATGAAAACTGGGTTTGGTCTAGACAAGTCTAAACTCAAATGCTTCAATTGTCAACAGCTGGGCACTTTGCAAGAGAGTGCAAGTCTCCAAGTTCTCAACCATCAACCTCTGGTCAGCCAAACCACAAAGCACCAAGCTCCTCCAACAGTGCAAATATTAAAGAACATCACGACTTTTCAGATTGTAGCTTTCAAGCTGAGGATGCATCTATATCAAATAATGCCTTGATGGCCAATGACTCCACCTCTTCATTCAAGGTAACTGATGATATGTGTACCCCAGAATGCTTAGAAAAATTAAATGCTTACAAACTTTTTAATGCTCAAGTCTGTGATGAGCTTGAATCAATACAAGTTGTTAAGGTAAATTTCTTTGAAGCTGAAAGAAATTATAAGGAAAAGATTCAGGAACTGGAAAAGACCATTTCCAGTTTAAAACATGAAGACACTAATAAGCAGTGTCAAATATACAATCTTTTGGAAAGGTTAACAACTGCCAAAACATAACTTTTATTGGCTGAAGTTTACAAAGACAAGTTTCTCAGTCAAGGTGAGAAGTTTGAGAAACTTCTCAAAATGACTGAGATACCTGAGCTGGTCAAGAAAACGGGTATCGGGGTGGGTTATAACAAAATGGAACCTCCATCTGCCTATACTCCAATGGTGGAGGTTCGATGCAAACTAGAAACTAGTCTCGTGTATGATGACGTTTTGGACATAACAAGATTGCTCAAGGAAATGACTTCTCTGATCTTAGCCCTACCTTCTCAACATGTTCATCTGAGGATGATACTCCCATTTTATTGGAAAAAGAAAGACCTGTTTTGAAAAATAAGAAAAGAAATAAGAAAAAAAAGAAAACTTCACCCACTTTTGTCAAAGCTGAATATGTGCAAACGAGGAGTACTTGTTCAAATGAATATGTTACTTGTCCTTCTGACAAGTCTCATAGGGCTAGATCAAAAATCAGAGATGCAAGAACCTCTAAAGCTCAGAAGAATCATCCAAACAAAAGTTTTCCTGGTACCCCCAAGTCAGAACAATCAGGTTCTATGAAGAATGGCTCAGCTTCCTCCAAAATAAAGAAGCTTAAAAAATCTTTCAATATGCAGACTGTGTGTCTGATGTGTGGTGATACAAGTCATTTTGCTGCCGATTGCTTCTACCATCCAAGAAGCAGAAAACATTCAAGACCACAAGAAACTGGAAGCCACAAGGTAAGATGGAGCAAATCATCCTTTTCTTCGGAAGAACAATCTACTTCCGAAAGAAAAAGATCAGTCAAGCAGCACAAGAAGCCGTCGGAAGCATGTACTTCTGACAACATGAGAAGTAAAAGCAGGAAGTCTTCCGAAGCAAAGAAATCATCGGAAGCACATGTCAAGAATGCTTCCGAAAAACACAGGAAATCTCATTACTTCAGAAGAAGAAGAACATCAGAAGATAAGTCCTACTTGAAGGAAAAAACCAAACCATCAGAAGAGAAGGTAAAAGTTGATTCTGATGGTTTCCAGAAGAAGCAAACTCCTCCAGCAGTTCCAAAAGTCAAGAAAGTCTGGAAGAAGAAGGAGACATATGGACCACCAATTAAACCAACTGTTCCACCAACAAGCTCATCATCTGTTCTACCAAAATTGATGACAAAGAAAATTACTTATAATGATGCAAAAGAAGCTCATCATCTATGAATAATCTGTGTCATTACAAGAACGTCGCATTATTCAAAATGTCCAATCGTGTTTGTGATCACATACGTGTCAACACACGTATGTTAGAATGTTTGAAACGTACATACAAAAACATGTACTGTTTTAAGTTCGTTTGTTTAAATTGTTCAACTATATACGATTTCATTAAACACGCGTAATTATACGCGATTATGATTTCATGTCAAAATATAGATTTTATTATTTTATTTTTTTCGGAATTCTATTATGGTTCCAACGCAATTGGAACGGATTAAAAGGGACTTAAAATGAAGAATTTATGATTAAAATACCAAAAATTGGTTTATAATTCAAAAGGTGGCAAAGTCAAGGGTCGAACCCTTGACCTCCCGGACCAAACCAACACGCTCAACCAGTTGATCTAAGTCTGATTTAGTGTTAAGATTTGATTTCAAATTATTTTAAACTAAAACAAGTCGGGTCACCTTTGTTTTCTTAAACCGAACCTTTAGGATCCGCATAGGGTTTTCCTTTATGAAGGTATTTCGAAACTGTTTATATAAATTAATTTGATTATGAAACGCATTTGGATCAAATCCCCCAAATCGTTTTACCATATGAACCCTAGAACTTGATCTTATACAATTCGTTGTGTTTTTATAAAATTAACATAGGGATTTCGTTAGGTATACTATTTCGAATTTGTGGATAAGTTTAATTGGATTTTTGAATTCGTTTGAATCGAAAACCCCAAATCGTCTAAAGTGATGAACCCTAGAATTGGAACTTCATCAAATCGATGATGTTTGATGAATTTAGGTTAGGGCTTTGCTTAGTCGACACTTTTAGGTTGTTTAGCGATCAATTTTTACCTGATTTGATGTCCAATTGATGAAGATCGACTAATTGCTTGAGTTCGGCCATTCCCTATCCAACGTGCTTCCATTTGAATTGTGGTATTAAAAAGATACTAAGTGGGCCGATTAAGAGGTTTAGATGCTCAATTAGGGAGTTTAAAGTTGAATTGTAAGTGCTCAATGAATGAAAGTGACGATTTCAACTTTTGGTATTATTTTTTGGTTTAATTCGATTATTCATGGCTTAAATAACTGATAAAATTGTTAATAATCATAAATGTGAGTTTATTGGATGTTTAATTCGGTTAATAACAATGATTTAATGTGAATTTCGAATTTAATTAATCATTTGGCCTAATTTTGACTTGTAAAAGTCAAAACTGATTATTTCAATCCTTTACAAGTTTAATTCTTATACTTTAAGTGTTTTGAGATTGATTTTTGTTTAATTCTAGTCCCGCAGGTTTAATTTTGTACAATTTCGTGTACTTTCTGTTAGTTTCTGATTAATTAGATTAATCTGGAAATGCCGGATTGTCACATCATCCCCGTTGAAGGAATTTACGTCCCGAAAATTTTTAACTATTAGAAGTAGTTAGGATACTAATTATGAGTTCAAAGTTTAAGTTTTAGTGCGATATTTGATTAGTCTGTGTACTTGTGTGTACTCATACACACAAAGTTCAATGTTAACAACACCACACCTAAGTGTGATCGTTCTATGTTCAATGTTTTGCAACATCACCCCTAAGTGTGATTGTTCCATGTAATTATTTGAATGCACAACAGTTAGTGCATCTAACTGTGAATGTTCGTGTTTGATCATACTGTACTATGTAACCTCGCACATAGTAAAATGCTTGTAACTGTTTGTAATATGTAGCCTTGCGCATAGCAAAATGTTTGTAACTAATCATGTTTCTACTACCATGCAATGCATCATATGAAATGTAGCACATAAAATGTAATGTAATACATCAATTGTAACTAATCATGTTTGTAAGTGTTTGAATTCTACAATGTTTGTGTTCGGCACAAATATTTGTAATAAACCAATTGCATAAAATGTTTGTGCTTACAGTTTGAAATTTGTAGGAGTGTGAAGTATCACATCATCCCCTTGTTGAAGGAAATTTGGACCCGAAATTTAATGTGCCTTCTCAGTGTTTGCATTTATTGTTTTGAATAAATGAGGATATTTTTTTCATCATTTGATCCTTTCTCTCTCATGTGAACTCAGGTCCACTACTTGAATTTCACCGGACCTTGACTTTTGGAATTTTACTTTGTTTGAGCTGTTTGACCTCTCGGTCCATGATCTCTACTTGTTCTTCGATGAACCGTAACTTTTCGTGCACTTGTATTTCTTCAAATGGTACAACCAATGTCTCATTAGAAAGATATTTCTTTAAATTTGAAACATGAAACACATCATGAACTCCGTTGAGTTCATCCGGTAATTTGAGTTGATACGCTACAGGACCAATTATTTTTAGAATCTCAAAAGGTCCTACGTAGTGTGGGCTAAGCTTCCTACGGTTACCAAATCGTATCACTCGTTTCCAAGGTAATACTTTTAGAAGAACTCGGTCTCCTACTTGAAATTCCAACGGTTTGCGACGTTTGTCAGCGTAACTCTTTTGGATTTGAACTATCTTTTCTAGTCGTTTCATGTACTAGTTCAAGTCCTGTTATCTGACTGTCACCAATTTCAGCCCAGCAAACCGGAGAACTACATTTGCGACCGTATAAAAGCTTCAAATGGTGCCGCTTGAATGCTTGTGTGATAACTGTTATTGTAAGAGAATTCCACTAACGGTAAGTGGGTTTCTCAGCTTTCACCAAAATCAATGACACAAGCTCGTAACATGTCCTCAAGTGTTTGGATTGTACGTTCACTCTGACCGTCGGTTTGTGGATGATATGCAGTACTCATGTCTAAATGAGTTCCCAATGACTTATGGAGAGATTTACAAAAGTTTGAAGTAAATCGGGCATCTCGATCCGATATAATGGAGATTGGTACGCCGTGTCGCGATACCACCTCCTTAATGTAAATACGAGTCAACTTCTCCATTTTGTCAGTTTCTTTAATTTCCAAGAAATGTGCAGACTTCGTTAATCGATCGACAATTACACATATCGTATCACAACCACTTGATGTACGGGGTAACTTAGTAATGAAATCCATCGAAATCTGTTCCCATTTCCACATAGGTATCTCGGGTTGTTGCAATAAACCAGATGGTTTTTGATATTCAACTTTGACTTTAGAACAAGTCAAACATTTGCTAACGTACTTAGCAATGTCGGCTTTCATGTGAGGCCACCAATAAAGTGCCTTTAAGTCATGATACATCTTGTCTGAACTAGGATGGACTGAATGTCTGGATTTGTGCGCTTCATTCATCACTAGTTCCCTTAGACCACCATGCAAAGCTATCCAAAGTCGGTTCATGAAACAACGAGTTCCATCAGTCCTGATTTCTAATTGTCTTTCCATTCTTCGTAAGGATTCTTGTTCCAAGTTATCCTTTTCTAAGACTTCAAGCTGAGCACTGCGTACTTTGTCAGGTAAATCAGTATGTATTGTTAACATAAGTGCGCGAACCCGTCTTGTTGGTGTTGTATCTTTTCTGCTTAAAGTATCAGCTACCACGTTAGCTTTTCTCGGATGGTACTTGATTGCGCATTCATAGTCATTTAACAACTCGACCCACCGTCGTTGTCTCCTATTGATCTCCTTCTAATAAAAAATATGTTGCAAACTCTTATGATCAGTGTAAATGGTACACCTGGTTCCATATAAGCAGTGCCTCTAAATCTTTAAAGCAAATACCACTGCTCCTAACTCCAAGTCATGAGTAGTGTAATTCTTTTCATGGGGTCTCAGTTGTCTTGAAGCGTAAGCAATCACTTTATCACGTTGCATCAACACACATCCCAAACCTGGGCAAATGCATCACAATACAACACAAAGTCTTATGTTCCTTCCGGTAAGGACAGAATCGGTGCACTGCAGAGTTTTTGTTTCAGTAGCTGGAATGCCGCTTCCTGTTTATCTACCCAATCATACTTCGTCCCTTTGTGAGTAAGAGCTGTAAGTGGTTGAGCGATTTGTGAGAAACCCTCAATGAATCATCGATAGTAACCCGCCAAACCTAGGAATTGTCGTACCTCGGTAGGGGTCTTTGGTGCTTTCGAATTCTTAATCACCTCAATTTTTACTGGATCAACATGTATGCCCTTTTCATCAAGAATTGAACTTCTCGCATCCAGAAGTCACATTTCGAGAACTTTACGTACAATTGTTCTTGTTTAAGTAACATCATTCGAATATGTTCAGTATGCTCCTCCTCAGTCTGAGAATAGATGAGAATGTCAACAATGAAAACAATGAAAAACTTATCAAGATAAGGTTTGCAGACTCGATTCATGAGATCCATGAATACTGCTGGAGCGTTTGTCAACCCAAATGGCATGACCAAGAATTCATAATGACCGTAGCGCGTTCTGAATGTTGTCTTTGGAATATCTTCCTCTTGGACTCTGAGTTGATGGTAACCCGATCTAAGATCAGTCTTCGAGTAGTAACTCGAACATTGCAATTGATCGAACAGATCATCAATTCGAGGTAACGGATACCCGTTTCTGATGGTAACCTTGTTAAGTTCCCGGTAATCGCTACCCATACGAAAATTCCCGTCCTTTTTCTTAACAAATAAGACTGGGTCTCCCCACGGTGAAAAACTAGGTCGTACAAAGCCCTTATCCAACAACTCTTGCAGTTGTGTAGATAACTCTTGCATTTCAGATGGTGAAAGAATTGATAAGGCGCTTTAGCTATCGGTGTTGCATGTGGTGTAAGGTCGATTCGGAATTCCACCTGCCTAGTAGGAGGTAATCCCGGTAGGTCTTCTGTAAATACTTCAGAAAAGTCACGTACTATTGGAATGTCTTCGATCTTTTTCTTAGTTACCGGGTTCTCAGTTATAAGTGCTATAACTGATGCATGACCTTTACGCAGACAATTGTCTGCCTTCATACAGTAGATGATGTTCAATGGAGTGTTGCTCCTTTCGCCTTTGATAGACAAAGTTTCCCCGCTAGGGAGAGGTATGCGCACAACCTTGTCGTGGAAAATTATCTCAACTTCGTTCTCATACAACTAATCCATACTTACTCCGACATCAAAACTGTCGGGCGTGAATGGCATGAGATCAATTTTAATCTTGTGACTTGCTAGCTTTATGGGGCATCCTTTCAGAATACGCTTAGTTACAATTAATTTAGCATCAGCTAGCTCTACAGTGTATTCAACCTCTAATGGTGTTGAGGTTATGGAAAATATTCCACTAAATTGATTAGATCTAAAGCTCTTTTCTGTTCCAGTATCAAACAACACAGATCATAACATTTGATTATCACATATGTACTTGCAGTGAGGCCGAGCTTTTCTCTATGCTTCTTATGATCATGAAGGCTTGTCCCCTCAGACCATTGTTTTTGTTCCTTTTGTTGTTACTACCAGTGCGGTTCAATTGAAGTACCCTGGCTTCTTGCATCCAAAGCAACCTTTGAGTGTTTCTTGTTGCTGTTGTAGTCATTGAGAACTCTGCTCGGTAGACACATGAAATCAGACTTCGTTCTTCGCTTGATAGGGAATCTTTACAGATGTTCACAAGTAGGTGTTTTGACACACATTTGAAGTTATCCAGGTGAAGTGCAAAATTGCACCATGAGGGTTTTATGAACACAGGGTAACCAGAACTATGGATGGAAATTTGATGAGTGTTATGTTGCAATCCCGATATGTTAACTGAATTCATTACAACCACCAGAATGAATGATAGGCGAATATTTTATGTATGTGTTTCGAATATAGGCTCACAATAGAATTTGCCAGAACTCATGCGTACTTGTAAATTCATGATTACGTTGCGCACCATGATCGTCAATTTAAACTTACATAAGAATTTTAGTTCCTCCTGCCCTGAGCTATTTGGTTTTGCGGGATTCAGGGTTTATTCAAGACATCAAGATTCAGACAATAGTCACATGATGTATGATTGGATAGCCTATCGAAAGAAATACTTAGGGATAGTTACTCGAGTTGAATGCTACTATAGGGTCTAGTGTAAATCCTACAAGGATAGATATTTTGCTTGAGTGTGTTTTTTCTTATGTAACCTGATGTCGAGACACTCATTGTGTGGGTGTTAGTGTAGCGGTTTGGAGTTGACTACCTTGCAGTCAATGTATCTCCCATAAGTTCCCAAGTTGATAGTTGACTCACAATAGAGGTCACCAAGGGTTTTCATATAATGTAACTTGTCTTTACGTATGCACCTGTAACGGAAATCTTTCTCGCACGATCACTCTAGTGTCCGCTTGGTGTACTTCAAGCGTGATAAGGAGTTGAGTTTGAATTCTCACCATACAGTTAATGAGTTCATGAAGTGATCGTTGCAAATCGTATATGTAGAAGTACCAAGAGTTACAAGAATGTTGTCAAGGGATTAGAAAGAGAATTGATGTTTTCTTATCAAGACTGAAGCCACAACCTTACTAACTGTTGTCTGTGTTGTAAAGAGTGATGGATCATTGGTCAAAACTAGAAATTTAGTGGAACTAGTAGATATAGTCCCGAACTAAGGAATGGTTTTGTTTGAGTCATTGAGTTTATTCATCCGTTGACTATTTGAGTGAGCCATAGGGCCTATTTCCTCCCTTGACTTGTTTTTGTGAATCACAAGGCCTATTTCATCCCTCTAGTAATCCAGTGATCTCTCCAGCTGCCTCTTGCATGTTGTGAATCTCCAGAATCATATGTGCACAAAGGCTGCAAATGCTTGCTATGATGGGCATCTTAGAGTAGGTTATGTCCAACTACTAATAGCGGTGTAAGGAGTAAGTGATAGAGATACTCGCTCATCACGCACCCAACTGCGAATGAGATCAGGCAACCGCTGCCAATACTTGTCGTTCTCCCTCGGTCGTAAGTGTATCTCCTCATCGTAGTGAATCGCGTCATCCACTGGCTTAAGTCCTCTCTTCTTGAATTCTGATGATGATACGACTTGTTGTTCCTCGTCGCGAGTAAGTGTGGATGGTGATGTCATGTCTGCTACATAATACCATATGTAAATGCTATACAAAGCTATTGTGTAAGCAACTGTGTCTAATGTCCAACAGTTATAGTCAAAGTCTACCAATGCAAACCTAGTTCGCTATAACCGATGTCTTTGATACTAATCTATCACACCCCCAAATTTCAACTAACGGAATCATACCGTTTAGGGCGTGACGAACCAGGATCTCAGGCATTAGACATAATGAAAGACCTCTATATGCTTTTCAAACATAAATTTGGTCTAAATTGTAATATCAAAGTTTTAACGTTTTCGGAAGCGTTTGAAAACCAATAACAAAACATAACAGTTTGCAAAATGTAAATTACAAGTTCAATGTCTTAAATAATCAAATCCAAAACACTTGAATTGAAATGTATGCATGAAACTCAACATCCTAGTCCCTGCTCTTCCTTACTTGTGCTTTAGTGTCCTGAGAAAACATGCAAATAAAGTCAACACAAAGGTTGGTGCACACACAGGTTTGAATAATCACAAATGTTTGAACAACTGTTTGAAATGTAATGTTGGCATATAACATAATCACAAATTGTATAGTCATGACAGCTAGTCATTTGTACTATTTACATAAGCGGTCGACACCGAAGCTGACTGTGAGAATGTAAGTTGCCTTTCCACTATTGTTTAGCACAAACAATAGTAATGTTTGAATTGGCTAGTTAAACACTTGCGTAGACATACAATCTACCAAGTGAGGTTTTTCAAACCCAATAGATCTATCTTCAACTACCATGCTTTGCACTACGGCAAACTAAACGGTTCGATATGTAAGGACTTGTAATGCTATGTTCACACTTATCGTAAATAACTAACTCATGCAAGTGATATGTATCTAAAATGTTTGTTTGCACATGTTTTCTCCCCCAAAACAGTAAAATATAAAAAGGGGCCTTGTACGCACCTGAGATAGCAACAGAATGATCAAGTGTTTGAAATATCGCGTAGAAAACCTTCAATGAATAATATGTGTCATTACAATAACGTCGCATTATTCGAAATATCCAATCGTGTTTGTGATCACATACGTGTCAACACACGTATGTTAGAATGTTTGAATCGTACATACGAAAACATGTAATGTTTTAAGTTCGTTTGTTTGAATTGTTCAACTATATACGATTTCATTAAACACGCGTAATTATACGCGATTATGATTTCATGTCAAAATATAGATTTTATTATTTTATTTTGTTCGGAATTCTATTATGGTTCCAAAGCAATTGGAACGGATTAAAACGGACTTAAAATGAAGAATTTATGATTAAAATACCAAAACTTGGTTTTTAATTCAAAAGGTGGCAAAGGCAAGGGTCGAACCCTTGACCTTCCGGACCAAACCAACACGCTCAACCAGTTGATCTAAGTCTGATTTAGTGTTAAGATTTGATTTCAAATTATTTTAAACTAAAACAAGTCGGGTCACCTTTGTTTTTTTAAACCGAACCTTAGGATCCAAATTGACCCTCGCTTCGACCCAATCGATTCCAGAACCTTAGGGTTAATGTTTCATGGATCCAGACGAGTTCTTTGGTGGATTTTATTTGATTAATCGTTATTTAAAAGCCCCAAGTCGTGATGTGTATAGTTTCGAACATGGTTATTCAATCCCATGATTCAAACTTGTTCAATTTGTTTAAATTACACTATAAATCCATAGGGTTTTCATCTAATAGGGAATTTCGAAACTATCAGTAATGTTTAATTCGATTTTTAATCTAGTTTGCAATAAAATCCCCAAAACGTTTTTGTTCAAAAACCCTAGAACCCAATCTCATAAAATTCGTGATTGTTGTATAAAATCCGCATAGGGTTTTCCTTTATGAAGGTATTTCGAAACTGTTTATCTAAATTAATTTGATTATGAAACGCATTTGGATCAAATCCCCCAAATCGTTTTACCATATGAACCCTAGAACTTGATCTTATACAATTCGTTGTGTTTTTATAAAATTAACATAGGGATTTCGTTAGGTATACTATTTCGAATATGTGGATAAGTTTAATTAGATTTTTGAATTCGTTTGAATCGAAAACCCCAAATCGTCTAAAGTGATGAACCCTAGAATTGGAACTTCATCAAATCGATGTTGTTTGATGAATTTAGGTTAGGGATTTGCTTAGTCGGCACTTTTAGGTTGTTTAGGGATCAATTTTTACCTGATTTGATGTCCAATTGATGAAGATCGACTAATTGCTTGAGTTCGGCCATTCCCCAATCGAATTCCCTATCCAACGTGCTTCCATTTGAATTGTCGTATTAAAAAGCTACTAAGTGGGCCGATTAAGAGGTTTAGATGCTCAATTAGGGAGTTTAAAGTTGAATTGTAAGTGCTCCATGAATGAAAGTGACAGTTTCAACTTTTGGTATTATTTTTTGGTTTAATTCGATCATTCATGGCTTAAATAACTGATAAAATTGTTAATAATCATAAATGTGAGTTTATTGGATGTTCAATTCGGTTAATAACAATGATTTAGTGTGAATTTTGAATTTAATTAATCATTTGGCCTAATTTTGACTTGTAAAAGTCAAAACTGATTATTTCAATCCTTTACAAGTTTAATCTTTATACTTTAAGTGTTTTGAGATTGATTTTTGTTTAATTCTAGTCCCTCAGGTTTAATTTTGTACAATTTCGTGTACTTTCTCATAGTTTCTGATTAATTAGATTAATCCGGAAATGCCGGATTGTCACAGCTGGTCACTGATTACTTTTCAAGATATACCTGGGTATTATTTTTGGGTACCAAGGATGAAACTGCTAAGATATTGAAATCATTCATTCTTAGGGTTGAGAATGAGAGTGACCATCATGTAAAAATCATAAGGTCTAATCAAGGAACGTAATTCAAAAACCATACTTTAAACTCCTTTTGTGAATCTAAGGGTATTACAAGGCAATTCATTGCTCCTAGGACTCTACAACAAAATGTTGTTGCTGAGAGAAGGAATAGAACAGTGATTGAGGTTGCTAGGACCATGTTATCTGATGCCAAACTTCCAATAACTTTTTGGGCAGTAGTAGTTAACACTGCCTATTATGTTCAAAATAGAGTATTGGTAGTTAAATCACATGGTATGACTCCTTATGAGATTCCGCTTAAGAGAAAGCCATTTATTGGATTTCTTAAACCATTTGGATGTCAATGCACCATCTTGAATACCAAAGATCATCTAGCCAAGTTTGCTCAGAAATCAGCAGAGGGCTACTTTGTTGGGTACTCTTCACATGCTAAGGCATATAGAGTATACATCAAAGATTCCAGGATTATTGAAGAGTATGCAAATGTTCAGTTTAATGAACATACTATCAATAAACCTGGAATAGGGCCTGATTGGTTGTTTGATCTTGATAAATTCACATCTGCATTTAATCTTGTGAAAGAGTATGTTCCAGAACTGCAGACAACTACCTTGGACTCCACCAAGCACACAAGAGAAGAAGACTTTCGTATTGAACTGCCAATAGCTTCAAGACAAATCTTGGCAGAATCCACTTCAACACCTTACTCAACCTCACAGACAGAAACCATCATCTCTTCTCAAGCTGTTTTTCTAAGTGATTGCTCTTCTGCTCTACAAAATCAAGAGGATGATAGCGGCCCTACTGAAGAAGCAACCACATTGGAAACTTCTCTTCCCAGAGAAAATCAACCCACAACAGTCCAACATCAGAGACTTCAAGATCTACCAGAAATCCAGCTTGAGGTTGTACTTCCAAACCTTGAGCCAAGCAACTTGGATTTGAATTCCCAGCTGGATGTGATCCCAAGAACTCACATTCATAACACTCATCCAGTTGAGAATATCATTGGTAATGTTAAGGAAGGAATAAGAACAAGAAGTTCCATGCATGAAGCAAACATCTGTTTGTTTTCCTTCTTTCTATCCCAAATAGAACCAAAGAAAATTGCTGAAACACTGAAAGATAGCAGTTGGGTAGAAGAGATGCAGGAGGAGCTCCTTCCATTTTAAAGGCAAGGAGTTTGGAAGGTTTTCCCTTTGCCTAGGGGTAAATATGCAATTGGAACAAAGTGGGTTTTCAGAAATAAGAAGGATGACAAAGGTGTTGTCATAAAGAACAAGGCAAGGTTAGTTGTACAAGGGTACACCCAGGAGGAAGGAATTGACTACGATGAAGTTTTTGCTCCAGTTGCAAGGATTGAGGCAATCAGAATATTTCTAGCTTTTGCAGCTACTAAGAACTTCAAGGTTTTTCAAATGGATGTGAAAAGTGTCTTCCTTTATGGAAAGATTGATGAGGAAGTATATGTTTGTCAACCACCTGGATTTGAGGATCCAAAGTTTCCTGATCATGTCTGTAAGCTTGATAAAGCTCTATATGGGTTGCATCAGGCTCCCAGAAAATGGTATGAAACTTTATCCTCTTTCCTGTTGGCCAACAACTTCAAAAGAGGGACAATTGACAAGACTCTTTTCTTCAAGAAATCCAATCAACATATTATGCTTGTTCAAATTTATGTTGACGATATTATTTTTGGTTCTACTAATGAATCTCTCTGCAAGGAATTTTAATCACTAATGAAGTACAAATTTGAAATGAGCTCAATGGGAGAACTCACTTTTTTTTATTGGACTACAAGTGAAACAAACTCCTACAGGGATTTTTATTAACCAATCAAAATATGTCAAGGATATTCTTGAAAGGTTTAACTTCACTGACTGCAAAGCTTTGGGCACTCCCATGTCTAAGACAACATCCTTAGGCCCTGACCTTGAGGGGGAGGATGTTGATCAACACCAATACGGAGCAATGATTGCCTCTTTGATGTATCTCACAGCAAGCAGGCCTGACATCATATTTGCAACTTGTTTGTGTGCAAGATTTCAGGCCAATCCCAAGATTTCACACATGTTTGCTGTGAAAAGAATCTTCAGATACCTCAAAGGAGCACCAAGTCTAGGATTGTGGTATCCTAGAAATGAAGATTTTCAGTTTATGGCCTACACTGACAGTGATTATGGAGGTTGCAACATCAGCAAGAAATCCACATCAGGAGGATGTCAATTTCTTAGGTCCAGAATAGTATCATGGAAATGCAAAAAGCAGTCCTGTGTTTCTACCTCTACTGCAGAAGCTGAATACATTGTTGCTTCTAGCTGCTGTGCACAAGTCGTCTGGATTCAGAATCAAATGAAAGACTATGACATAGAACTGTTCAACACTCCTATACAAATTGACAACTCAAGTGCAATCTCCATCACCAACAATGCTGTCAAGCACTCCAAGACCAAGCATATTGACATCTGATATCACTTCATCAAAGATTGTGCAGAAAAGAAAGTAATTCGTTCAGTCAAAGTTGATACAGAAAACAACCTTGCTGATCTCTTCACCAAGGCTTTTGATGAAGGAAGATTCAGGTACCTAATAACAGCCATTGGTATGATTAATTTTGAATAAATGAATTGATGACAAGGAGTAAACAATCCTTCGGAAGATAAATTTAAAGTATCTTCTGATGAGTAGTTACTCTTCAAAAGATAGTTTAAGTCTTCGGAAGTATTCTTTACCCCTTAAGTCCGAAGCAATACTGCTTCAGAAGACATTAATTCTTCTGAAGTACACATCTTCCGATACATTATCTTTACTTCGGAAGCTCAATCTTTTGATTAAACAATAATGCTTGTCTAAGTAATGAATACTCATTAGAAGAAGATGTCTTCCGAAGTACAAATCTGATGAACTCTTCTGCACCTTCAGAAGCAAGTGCTTTCGATGATATATTTAACATCCTTAAATATGCATTGGAAGTACCTATCTTCCGAAGAATATTTTCTGGTCTCATATTCTTCTTCCGATAGCAATCTCTTCGGAACTCAGTTGTACCCCTTCTGAACCTTGTGAGAGTCCCAATGCACAACAGTTGTATCGGAAGACCTTTTTCTGACACTTCGGATCTCAAAATTAAATGCGTTGTTATAATAAATGCTGACATCCGATGGTATATAAGGTCTCCCGCTCATTCAACTTTCTCTCACCGTTCCATTTTTCAAATTGATTTCCTCGTTCACTCTCAAATTAAACCCTAAATCCTCTCTGATCGCCATGGACTACTTTGCTTTTCGACATGCTCACAATCTTATTGCGGAACTATCAGCTGATCACGATGCTGATTTCGCACCAATCATCTCCTTTCATCAAAGGAGCATGTATAATTTTGCTCTCACCGTCAAACCTGTGGTGTATGAGTCTCATCACCAACAGTTTTGGCGTTCTTGTTCCATTGCTTCATCTCCCAATAGTAGAACTCTTACGGCTACCATTGATGCTCATCCCATCTCCCTTTCTGTGGAGACCATCTGCCAGCACCTTCCTCTTAATGATGCCGGAGGAAGGGTCTCATTCACAAGGGATGAGGTAGCAGTGACCTTCAGGTCATTGGGGTACGAAGGTCCTCTCCCTTCAATAACCTATTTGAAGGGTAGAGTGTCCTATAATTACAAATACCTCATACATGTTTTTCTTCACTGCCTATCGAATAAAACTGGTGGTTTGGATCAAGTCCCCTCTGATTTAGCTTCGGCTATTCATAGCTTGATTTCCAATCAACTCTTTAACTTTTCTGCTTTTATTTTCAATAACTAGGTTGATAATCTTTCGTCGCCAAAGAAATTCTGTATGTAACCCAGGTTTTTGCAACATATTTTCTACAATGAGTTGGGATCCTCTCTCTCACTGATTGGGAACATATATAACATTCTCTTGGTTACTGCCAAGGTTTTTGTACAACTGAAGAAGAAGAGTGCTCAGTTCTCCGGGACTTTCACTCCTCTTCTTCCTTCTATGGAGCTATCTGCTCCTGAAGGTGACAGCACCGTAGAACCAACAGTTACTGATCCCACACCTTCCCCTTCTGTTCCTCACCCAATCAAAATCACCTACAAACGCAAGCGAACCCTTGCGCATCTCTCTACAGCTGTTCATGCCCCTTCTTCTGAACTCGTCAAGAAAAAGGTGAAAAGAACTGGCAGGGGCCCATTCTGCCTAAGGTGAAAACCAAACCTGCTGTTTCACCATTGATTCTTCCTTTGGAACTAGTGGCAACCACAATCCAGCCTGAAAGCCCTCAGTGTATGTCCCCATACATACCTGAGAATATCCAAAGGGATACCCCCATCATTGAGTCTGCTTCTGATGAAGCAACTCCCTTAGTTCAGGGATTGTCTCCCAGGTCCCCAGGAGAGTATCACCTATCAATGCCCCCACCCATACTTCTACCAAGGCTCAAGGACCCTCTGCATTTGCTCTGGATGACCCACTTTCACCCACTACCCAAACATTATTGAGAGTGGTGACACAGTTACAAGCAAGGTTCCCTGACCCAGAGCCTACCATCGCAGAGGTTGACCTTAGGAGTGTGGACAGGTCAATACAAAGGAGGCTGCCACTACTGCTGAACCTTCTCAGGTTCCTCAGGCCAGTGGTACAGGCAACAGGACCTCCTCTGTGGCAACTCACATTGCTGATGACTTCTTTGAGGTCCTATTCAATGAGAGGAATCCAAGGCGCCAAAAAACCACCACATCTGGTGGTGGGGGTGCAGGAGCTAGGCTTAGGACTCCATAGTGATTCCACTCAGGTGGATGAGGGCACCATAATCAAGGAATTAACGGCCACCATTTCCACCCTCAATGCCAAGGTAGCTCAACTGGAAGCTGAAGTTGCTACCCTGAGGCTGGACGTTCAAAAAAAGATGCTACTATCTTGGACCTCCAGCGCCGCCCCCCAATAATCTGTCAGCCATTTCATCCTGATCCTAATGAGGTGACTTTTCTCTCCTCTGATGCTACCAAAAAGGGGGAGAAAGGACAACCTATAGGGTCAGGATCTTTAGCAGAAGGAGAGGAGGAAGCTGCTCAAGGACCTACTCCATTCATAGTCACTTTGGACAGTGAATGGGATGAGTTCTTGGGTACATATTTTCATTACTCAAGTTTTTCCTCCTCCTCCTCCTCTTCCGAAGTTAAAGGGTCTTCCATGGATACACAGCAAGAAGAAACCAACACTCCATGGAGCCTAGGTCCCATGTTGGGATCCAACAGTCCCCCTCTGGGATTAAGTCCCATTCTAGGACTACAGCCAAGGTCACCATGGAGGATCCAAGTCAAGTAACACCCTCCATCTCCATGTAACCTGTGTCCCCTCTTGGGACAATGGCTGATGAAGACCTCTCCTCACATCCTGAGTTTTCTGTGGACTTTACTAAGGAATCTTCCAATTTGGTTGGTCAACTGGAGGAGGCAGTGAAAGCTAGGGTTGACTCCGAAGCTGCAGCTGCTTCCAAAGGCCCAGTCATACTTGATGATTCTTCCACAGAAGAACTATTTGCCGATGAACCAACTGGTGAGGCTACAGGATCTATCTCCTCTGGATTGAACACAATGGAAAAAGGAAAAAGGAAGCTAAACCCAAAGGAGGAAGCTGAAAAAGAGGAGAGGAGTCCAGTGATGAAGAAGGGCCGACTAGACACTTCTCTGGATGGAGAGATACTAAGACTCTCTGGTCTCCTCCAGGAGAAGGGATATGATGTAGATGAGATACTACTATGGTCGGTACCTCGAATGGCTGAAGAGCTGGATCGGGTGCAGCAGCAAGAACATGCTGCTGGTGCATCCAAGGCTGCGGCAGTCCTCACAAATAAACAAAAAGTGGTTGCCTACCGAGGGAGGATGAAGAATATTCTAGTGAACTATGGATTCTCTCGGCGAAAACTTGTCCCAATGAGGAACTCTACCATGGACATGCACGTAAGAGAGATTAAAAGGAAGATAGCCATAGGAGAGTTGCCTTTAATAGAGCATATCTAGGCTCAAAGGGAAAATCTAAACTTAGGCTTTGGGGGAAGAATCATTTTTGACACACCCCTCTCTGGTTCTGTAATCAGAGAAGGAGAGGAGGTGATGTATGGTGCATCAAAGGAAGCACTCTTCCCAAAGAAAGAGCCTATCACTCCTCCATCCAGTCCTTCCTATGACAACATACCAGTATCCTTAGTGATCAGGATCAACAGAGGTCAAACAAAACAACAACCTGCAAACCCTGATCCTGAGGAACAACCAAGAATGGATGAGAGGAGAGAAGAGAAGCTGAGAATGATAGATCAGAGGCTGCAGGGACAGATCCTGTAGCAGATCCACAGCCCTCTGCAGAAACTGATGCAGCAGGGGGCTCCAATGAAGAAGCTGAAGCTGAGGAGGAGGTTAATGGGCAGGAAGAGCAGGAAGAAGAGAGGCAACCTTCAAGTCAACTTGTGATTCACAAAAGACCTAGTCCATTCAAAAGAAGAAAGTCCATGGCCAGGATCAGACATGATGGACCACCCATTAATGTGCACTTTCCTATAGTTGAATGGACCTACATAGTCAATAAGAAGAAGTTCATTCTCACGCTATGCAATGGAAATTACATGACGAAAAGTGAGATTGAGATGCTCTCTCTTTATGTTCCATATATTTTTGATTTGGAGAACTTGCCCATGACTGATCCAGACGATCATGCTGAATCAAGATTCACTCCAAGGCTTATCAAGAGAAGAGCAGAGCAGTTGAGAAGTGAAGGATACAAGTTTTGGTAGCATCATCCAAAGGGGAGACTGTAAGATCAATAAAGGCTGATGCTCACCAAACTCTCTTGACTAAGTCTTGGACTCTCTAAAGCCTAACAGCCTTCGGAAGGAAGGATTTAACCTTCGGAAGAAGCATTACTTCCGAAGGATAACTCACTCCTGCCGAAGGCTTTACAGAAGAGTGAAGCTTCCGATGACCTCCTCAGCCCTTAGAGCTTAACACCTAAAGCTTCAAGAACCCAGCTACTTTCCGAAGACAAAAGCTTCCGAAGTTATATCTACAGCTTCTGAGTACAGGGACTTTCGAAAAGTTGGTTCTGACAAAAGATTCCATACACTTGTAGAAATAATCAGAGCTGCTTTCTCTCATGAATGCTAATAAAGAAGACACTCTTGTGATAGTCAGCAACAAAGAAGATTTGTCAGAACCACAGAAGATAACAAGATATTAATGTCTTTTGTAGTGTAGGCATTTATTGTAAAAGTCAAAAGAGTCTTTTGTATTAATTGTAGTTAATATGGCTTGGCCTGTCAAGACCATAACAGATACTAGTTTTAACATTAGTTTGTTTCTAGTATTTTGTCCAGCCTTGTATCCCTACGAGGATACAGCTGTAGGTTTTAGTATAAATACATTCACCTGTTAGTTAGCAAATCACGAGTGAGTGCTTGAGCTAAATGTTGTAAACTTAACAATTGAATGCAATATACTTTGACCTTGAATTTATAATTGATTTCTGTATTTTGTTTTCAATCTGTTCTTACAAAACAAGTTGATAGAATTTCCGCATCTATCAATTTCGTAGAATATAACTTGTGAAAGTATTGTGTAAGTTACATAACCCGATCCAACACTTGGTTCGTTTACACCCCTAGTTTGAATGCTAAACCCTTCCTTATTGCGTTAACCGAATAACCAATGTTTTCAGAACCGGACCGGACGTCGAATCGGTCTCCTTACCGGTCAGAGGTCCGACCGGATTTGAAAACCGGATGATTTTCTAAACATTTTATAAATATATATGTAAAATAAAAAAAATTCAAAAAATTCAAAAAACCGGTTCAACCACCGGCCCGACCACCGGTCGCTGGTTCAAATGACCGGTTATCACAAAAACGGTTTTGAACGTAGAACCGGTCCGGTCCGGGTTTGAAAACATTGCGAATAACTACACCTTATTATTTTGGGTCCTACATTAAAGTAAATCTAAAGGTGTATGTTATTTTTTTATTAATATAAGTGGGCCCTCCATTAATTAAAAAAGAAAAAAAACATACACATTTAAATTTACTTTAATGTGGGCCCTATAGTAATAAGATGTAGTTATTCGGTTAACGCAATAAATACGGGTTAACATTTGATCCTCTTCTTATACACACACACACATATACATAGATATATATATATATATATATATATAGGGTAAAGATCCTATAATAACCCTCTCTTATTGCATAACCCGAAATAACCCTGCAAATTACATTGATGTAGGATGCGGATCCTATATATATATATATTGCTTAAAATAATTCATGGTGGGCAGCTGTCCCTCGCATCAATGTAGGGATGCCACTAGGAGTATATATTTACATCAAAGTAAATACAAGCATGAATACAAATAATAAAGAACTAAACTACACGAATAATCTAGAAGAGCCAGAATTGTTGAACACTAACAATTTTGTTGGTTGGTTGCTTTAGATCATCTAAGATGGCGGTCAAAACCATCGCATGCAACATCAAGAATTGCATCTATGGACTAGACATCAGTGGCGGATCCAGGATTTTTTTTCATGGGGGGCAAAAAATTTTTAAGCTCATTTAAGTATCGCTATATAATATTTTTTTTCTTTTCTGTTCAGTTCGACCGGGTCGAGTCGGGTCGGGTCCGGCCATGCTCAAAAAAGAAAATCAGACCAAATTTCATATATAAAAACATAATGAAAATACAATTTATCTACAGCGTTTATCTACGAGTTTTTATTTTTTGAAATATATCCAAAACATCGTGTAGAGACACTTTCCTAAGTAATTCTTTCTCCACAAAAAAATACAACTGTCACTTAAATTTTCGTCACCAATCCGGAAGTCTTCTTTTATCAACTTCATTGAAATCATACGGGTATATCTCAGATAATCTTAGTATCTTAGGAATGTCAAACCTACAGAAATTATCACAAGGACTCAAACTACTCAAACAAACAAGTAAGTCGGATGTTATTTCATTAAAACGATTCCCAAACTCTTGTATTTGCATATCTAGAACCACATTGAAGCAATCATACTCAAGTAGTGACGATATGTGATATTTGTTTTTTGTCTTGACGACTTTGGGTTAATGTATTCACCATTCATGTTCACCACTTCAAGTTCTTGTTTTTCATAGAAAATGTTAACTTTGTCGAAGAACTCATTAAAACCCTCCATTAAAAAGTATATGAATTATATATAATAATTACACCCGAAAATTTTAACCCAAGACAAGGGAAATGGGTTGGTTTTGGTGAATAAATATTGTATTTAGGTAGAACCGTAGAAATGGGTAGCACCATAACATAGAATGAGTTGAGATGAATAACACCTTAATATAATGCGGGTCAATATGGGTCTCTTAGAAACTATGCAAATAAAATGGATTCAAATTATTAATAATATGTTTGATGAAAAATTTATTTGAATATCATTTAAATGGGTTTGTGGTTTAGTTATTAAAATTAATATTGGATATAGTTTTAAATTGTGTTTAAATCATTAATTGGGTCCTTTTCAATTGGTTTTATTAACCAAATGCTTAGAAATAAAAAATGAAAGGGGGCAATTCCAAAATTTTATGGGGGCGATTGCAAAATTTCGTGGGGGGCGGTCGGGATTTTAACATATATATACTACTAAAAATTTTTTTTTCAGGGTGGGTGGCTGCCCCCCCGGCTTTGGCTGTGGGTACGCCAATGGGACCAGTGACGGATTCATGAATTTTTTTCAGTGAGGGCACAAAAACGAAAAGATGAAAACAACATAGCTAAAAATGTTAACTGGTCGGCTAAAACAAGTAAAAATGAGATTGTTAAAAGGG
Organism: Mikania micrantha; assembly: GCA_009363875.1. Lineage (NCBI taxonomy): Eukaryota > Viridiplantae > Streptophyta > Magnoliopsida > Asterales > Asteraceae > Mikania > Mikania micrantha. The sequence continues at coordinate 54,843,619 of CM018684.1, forward strand.
ATAGTAAATTAAAATTAAAAGAACGTAATATACACTATAATCACGTTTGCGTAACTTGAATTTCTAGTCAGTTAAATTCATAAATTCAAAACAAATTTTCTTCATATTCAAATATTAAGAATTAAATGTGAAATAACTTGTAGTTCAAGTAATTTGAAAACCTGGATTCTAAAATAGTCTAACAATAATAACAAAGTGAAAAATAACCATAACTTTTAATTTAATTAGAGGCCAATTACAAAATACAAGAAGGCCTAATTTTTTTAGTTATATTTGTTAGTAGGTTTATATTAATAATATTTTTTTTGAGCGGGGCCTTGCCACCCCTCACCTTCTTTTAAATCCGTCCAAGTCTATGGTGATAGCTAGGTTGTTTCGGAGGCTCTTCGGTTTTGACTAAGTGACTCTGAATAGATAGTTAAGACGAAAAGCAATAAACTAAAATTTATTAGTTTGAGTCAAGTATGTTTATATGTAAAGTCTAGTGTTTATATGTAATTATGTCAAAGTAGGGTAGTTAAATAACTATCATCAAATTAGGGTTATAAATACCCTCAAAATGTATGTATGTAAATGCATTCGATGTACGTGAATTAGAACGTTTTCTCTCTAAAGATTCTGCAAGTTTATGCTTTCGTGTATAAATACCAACATTTGGTATCGGAGTCATATCATCTTCATCTTTCCTGTAATCACAACCTTAAACGTACATCCCGGCCTGTTTATCGTTCAAGAATTTAGATTAATCCAATCTTTAAATATTTAATCAAACTTGTGACCAAATCCAAATTTTATTCGAACTCCTCTAAAAAAGAACTATTGAACATCAAAACTAGAATCAAATATCAAAATCACGATCCGTTTTTTATTTATTTTTTCCTTCGAATCACAAAACTTCAATATTTGTGAAATCCAAATTCAAAATCAACATCAAATAAGATTGAATGTTTTATTTGATGCCTTCAAACCGAAACTGGAGCATCATCTTTGATCATCAAATTATGTGAAAATGATCAGAGTTCCGTGTCTTTGTTAATGCAAAATTAAAAAAATAGAGGGATGAAGAAAGCATAGTGGCATGCATTTTTGGCAAGAAAATAAAACTACAGAAAAGGTCTGAACAAGTTTCCCAACCTTTTAAAAATTGTGTTATCTGCATTCACAAAATCACACAAAACGACAAAAAAGTCGTTTTCTTTATTTTTTTGATAGAAATAATAATTAGAAAGTTATGTGATTCTATTTTTTTTTAAATCTTATAGAATTATGCATTCTTTTTTTTATTAGAAACTAGAAAAAGGTTTGAAAATTTTGGAATCAAAATACTTGGTGTGTAGAAAAATCCATTAGATTATATTTTTGTTTCCGAAAAAATCCAAATTTGTTTAAATTTTTGAAAATATAACTTTGAATTACGTCGGTACTCAAGAAAAAGAAATTAATTGATCAAGTACACTTGAAATTTATAAATAAGAAATTAAACCCATATGGTATAATATTAAAAACAAAACCTCTGTGGTATAAAACCTATGTGGTGTAAAACCTATGTGGTGTAAAACCTTTGTGGTGACAAGACATGTGTGGCAAAAAAATCTTGTGTGATATGGTGACAAGACATGTGTGGCAAACAAATCATGTGTGATACAAGACCTTTGTGGCAAACAACGTATATAGTACGATCAAAAGCAAGAAATCTGCAAGTTCAGAAAGACTTAAAGCAAGATAGATAAAGAAATCAAAGAAAGGAAGAAACAAAGAAAGGAAGAAAGAAAGAACGTATGACGGGAAAAGAAGACGATAACAAAGATGGGCACGTCCGTAGCCATTTGCAAACAAGGAAATGCATCTCTGTAATGTCCAAAATTTACTGAAACAAACTACACACAAAGGGCAATTCTAATGGAGACAATACTGAAATCATATAGTTTGTGGGAAACGGCTGTTTCATTAGAATAAATAGATGAGAAGAAAAGTAACAAAAACCTCAAGATAATAATCGTGGCAACTATCGAGCAATATTTTGAATGTTGACAACATGCATTTGAAGAAGCACGGGAAAGAATAATAGCATTTGAAGAACGTCTTAAAAGTCAAGACATACTTCAAGATAATAATCAAGGAAAAATCCTAATAGCAAGTGCAAATGATCATAAAAAAGTGGACAAATAGAAGAGGACATGGTGATCAAACTCGTGGTGGAAGAGGCATGTTTAGAGGAGGAAGATGACGTGAAAGAAGTACCAATCAAAGAAATAACAAGAACAAGGATGAATACAAGTACTACGAATGTGGTGAATACGATTGCTTTGCATATGAATGCGCAAAGAGAAAAAACAAGGAGAAAGAAAAGGATTATGAATCTAATATATCTCATCTATGATGATAAACCAACAGTGTTGTAAGTTCAAGTTATGTAAGACGACCCTATTTAAACTAGTTTAGTTTAAGGGGGAGAATGAAAGCAATAAACTAAACTTTATTAGTTTGAGTCAAGTATGCTTATATGTAAAGTCTAGGGTTTATATATAATTATGTCAAAGTAGGTTAGTTAGATAACTGTCATCAAATTAGGGATATAAATACCCTCAAAACGTACGTATGTAAATGTATTCGATGTATGTAAATTAGAAGAACATTTTCTCTCTAAAGATTCTGCAAGTTTATGCTTTCATGTATGAATACCAACAAATACTAGATAACTTTTTCAATTTTGCTTTCTAGTTACATTTTAATTGTTGGTACCAACTCCTAAATCCGAATTGAACACAGGGTCAAAGTTACTAAGTTAGTAGGCTTTTTGGTGCCAGCATAACTCCAAAAAGTTCTTCTAGGTTGCTGGAGATGCTAGCTAGACGGTGAAGGTAACAGGTTAGTAATTGAAGCTTTTGTAGAAAAATATAGAAAGGACAACACAATCTATAGCATGCATGATACGTGGGCTACTAAAATGGTTTACTATTATGTAGTTGGTAAATGTTATAGAGATAATATAAAAAACCAAAAATGAACAATCCAAGTACATTAAGTACAGCTCAACCGATTTAAGGGCCTTAGGCAGAACTAAAATCCGAGTTCTTTCATCCCTTTGAGAACTTACATTCTTTCCCTAGGTCTCTTTGATTCATTCGATCTCTTGCCAGTTTAGGAGACCCTTTAATTGATGTGTTTATGGTCTGGTTTTTACGGTTTTAGGCAGTGCCGGATCCAGGTTTTTTTTCCAGTGGGTTCATTATTTTCAAACACTTCAATTAGATAGAACCGAACATAAAAATTTCTTGGTCGGTTTGAAGGTTCGTGTATTGTAATTTTCATTGCATAATAACTGTGCAATATATTAAGTTAATAACTTGATAATTAAAAAACATCGTCATTAAAGAGTTCGAGGTGCGGAGTGAACACTAATTTAAGATTTCTGAGCTTTGAACAAAACGGGAGTCAAGGGGGTCGCGCCCCCTTGCGGGGACCTAGGGGCAGCGCTTTTGGTGGGGTCCAAGGGGCTGAGCCCCTGGTAGCGTTCCCTCTGGCCAGCCAACGAGCAGGGGTCAAGGGGTAGTGCCCCTCGTAAGTTCGGGGCAACGCCCCGAAACCTAAATGAAATTTGGGAATAAATATTGATTTCGGAAAGTGATTTTAACACGATTTTAAAGAAATCCAAGCATTGATTGTCGATAAGTCTCTAACAAAGATTGCTTAATCCATTCAAGTTGACAAACTGTTGGAGAAAAATTACAGTAATGATTCACTCTTAAAATATTAATAGGTTCACCCTATCTTTTAAACCTTTTGAATTTTTTTCCTACTAATGCCTCGAGACACGTGGGTTCCGGTGAACCCACATGTCTCTACCTACATCCGCCATTGGTTTTAGGTGAAATTACCATAAATCAAACCGTAAATAAAGGTTTTTAAACAACAAAAACCAAAACAAACATTTAAAAATGAAAACCTTAATGGAGAGACTGAACTGGGCACTTTGAAACTTGAATTTGGTTGTAAATGTTTGAGTTGATAAATTTAAACAGAAAGAATTGAACTCAAATAAATCCTCACGAGCACCTCAGAGATCGAATCCAACTGTTTACTAGTTGACGAGTGCTCTTGAGACGAACTCCAACCAAATGAACTCATTACAGTTAATCCTTTGATCCATCTTACTTGTGAATATCATTAGAACAAAAGCCCTAAAAATTTCAAGCCTCACAATTATTCATTTGATTGAATTTGAAACGAACCCAATCTAGGTTCATGTGGATTTGGCGACGATTTCAGAATCAGTATATGAATAACCGAACAAGAATCCTTTAAGAGAACAACCCCCAGCCAAGTGGTAAACTACCGTCGATTCAGGTATATGAATAACCTATATGTTATAAAAATAATTGTAACTTTTAGAAATACAAGAGGTAGTGTAAAAAAACCTATTTCATACATGCCGAAAAGCAATAAGGTAAAATATGTAAAACAACCGATTGTTTCTTTTATTATAATAATAATCATAACATTAGTTCTACAGATGTTGGCTGTAAGAAATTTAAAGTTCGTTTGTCTAATTTGCGTAACTCTTTGACACCGGAGTTGTACAAGTATAACTGTAACCGTCTTTACGAATGACTGATTAAAGACAACCAAAAAAAATAACTGTGGTTTCCGGTCTCTACGAATATGTGTTTGACTTCTATGACCCATGATCATATGATGTAATTCGTAACACAATAAATTGGAAAGAAATAACACTAGCTCCCCAACAACATTGTATGTTCATGCTTGATGACGGGAGTTTGGCTTTGTAATTAAAATGTTTAAATGGATGTTTTTATGAGTTCTTGTATTATTATCTATTCGAATAGTAAGCTATCGTGTGTTTTGTGTCTTTGCAAATTAAAGAAAGCAATACAGAGATTTTAGAAGGAACCGGTCAACGAGAACGATGATTCAAAGCCCCAAATCATCAATCCAACCATATAATTGAAGATCAAATCATGCCATTCATCAAGAACTTTGAAGATTCAACCATTGTAATGTCCGGCTATACCTTTTGTGATCATCTTCAGATGGATAGTTAGATTTGATAATTAAGTTTGTTTTTATTTGTTAAACTTTTGGAATTGATTGTATTTCATTTGGATCTTACCTTCAATTATGTTTGATTGCAATACATTAACGATTTCCTGTTTTTTGTGACTTTGAAGTCAATTTCATTGCTTTGTTTCCATTCACTATTTTAGCTAAGTTATTTGTGGTTAGTGAAATGGTAATTGATGTTATTGGGTTTTAAAATCACTGATTGGTGTATAAATGTAAATTTAATTAGAAAAAGTAAAAATGATTAATGTTTAAAGGTTGTTAGTCAATTTAGTTGACAATTTTTTTTGCAAAGATAATAAACTTAAAAAAATTCAATACGGGTCGTAGACCTGTAAGGGCTCCATTGTTCTTAATAAATATCACTGTTTTAAAAATCGGCCTAAGCGGCCGTTTAGGCGGCGCCATGCGCTAGGTGGCCATACACTGTCTCGATTTTGGCCTAGGCGGTGCCTAGGCGCTAGGAGGTGCTAGGCGGCCTAGGCGCTAGGAGGTGCTAGGCGGCCTAGGCGGGTCTAGGTGACCTAGTCAGATTTTTATTTTTTGAGTTTTTTGATTTTTTTTTGACTTTTTTGACTTTTTTCTAGTAAAATGTAACCAATTTCATGATTATTTATACATTTCTTAAACAAAAATCCTTAATGTGTCTATGAAACATCGAATCCAACCACTTAACATCGAAATCCATTTCAAAACTTTGAAATCAATGTTTAAGTTTGAACTTTTAAGTACTTTATTTAGTATATTTAATTTTATTTTTTAAATTATTTGATGTATTATATATTAAATTATTTATATTGATGTGTGTATATAATATATATTTATAAAATTACATATAAAAATTCCAATCCGCCTAGCGCCTATTAATCCCGATTAATCCCTAGGCGGTACCTCGCCGCCCGACTAGCGCTTAGCGACTTCTACAACCTTGATAAAAATGGTGTATAAGAATGAATTTATGAACAGTACGTGCCGTATAGAACTGTACGGGCTGTACTGTTCTTTGCTTGATGAAGATGGTTGGTTTGTATACGGATGGACGGCAATAAAATATGGGCCGTAAACGGCTGGACGATCGTAGAGTATGTGTAGTATATGATGGACGACCGTTTAGTTTAGTTTTATGGTTTAAGCATTCTGGGTTTCGGCTTTCTGGTTTTGGCTTTTTGAGCCTGTTAAAAATTAAAACCAAACTGAAATAGGAGTTTTCTTTTGGTTTTCGGTCTTTCCTCTTTGTCAATCGAATAAATAGTCATAAGACCCACAAAAATTAAGAGCAAAATCATATCATAGTGGTTCAAAACTTGTTTTACATATTAAAGCCATGTTTACATCTATTCATGATTTTAGACAAGGACATAAACAACCCAACCTAAAAAAAAGAGATCTAAACATCACAAAGGCCTAGTGATATCTTATAATTCTTATAATCTTATTCATTCTAGTTATATCATTCATTCATCCAATGATGAACAATACCGACCAGATCTGATGTACTTGGCAACTAGGATGTTTGTTAAAAATAAAATTGTCAACATAAAATAAGTGAGTACAAGGACATTTAAGCTTACGCTCACCAAAATACATTTTCACTTGGTTAATCAGAGTTTTTTATAGACACTAAAACTTTCATAGAGAAAATGTTTTTGACAATACAAAGAAGAACGTTTCCGAAGAACTGCTTCTCATAGTCCAGTTAATTTTTTATTCAACAAAAGTTGCAAGGCAAATGATTCTTCCGACATGCTACATATGTTTCCAACGAAGTTATATCTTCCGATTATCGAGAAAACTTTTGCTGATCCACGATTGGTTTACATTAAACCAAAACTTTGTTAAAAATTATCAAAACAAAAATTAATTAGTTATGGTTTCGATAAACCAAGACAACAATGTTTTAATTTTCTATCAATGAAAAAACAATATTGCCAAAAAACCAAAATTTAGAATTTTATTTAAAACAGAAATAAGTTGATGAAAATAAATTGTTAATATTTCTGTTTTGTAATCCAAATTCAGTTTCTTAAAACACCAACTATGAATAGTGAGCTTCAAAAAAAATATGTTTTAAGCGTTTTGAACACCGTTCACATATTTAAATAAGAATAACACTTTTATTATTTCAACATCTTGAATTAAAATACAGAAATGAAAACAGAATGATAATTATTAGAAGAATAGAAATATTATTTTGTAAATTATACTAGTTTAGAGTAGCAAAAGTTAAAAGACATAAAATAAATAGAATATGAATGTAGAAACAGAGAAACAATTTGATAAGCGAATTTACATATTCTCGTAAACAGAAAAACAAAAATTGCTGATGTGTTGCAAAACACATCTGTTTTTCCATTTGTTTCTATTTAGTTTCCGTACAGTTTTATTCGTTTTAGAGTCGATTTAAGCTGGTTCTTCACAATTCTGTAATTTCATGCTTGCAGGTAATAAACATATCATTTTAGAGTAAAAGATCAAGAAAACGAGCTATCGGTTGGAAGAGAACAGGCCCAAGAACAAAGAGATCAAAATTCTGAATTCTGGAATCCCTCGCGCTACGCGAGGACCACAGGAAACCCTGTCGCGCTACGCGACAGGTGGAAATGACGAAAATACCCCTCATTTATTGATGCCGGTTGACCCGACTATTTTGTCGGGTAGCGGAACCCGTCGCGCTACGCGACGGGCTTGGAGACACATGTCGCGTTACGCGACGCGAGTTAATTTCCAGAATTTTGAGTTTAACCTAATTGAAACGGCTGGAGGCAAGGACATTCGTTGTTGGACGTTCAGAGAGGTATCTAGGGGCGATTGGAGGCGATCTCAAGGTTTGGGAATCATTGGATTGAAGAATCAAAGCAGTGGATCGAAGATTTCGGGTGTTCTTCCCTCGGTTTACTTTGTTTCTATTGATTTCTCTTTGAATCTTATGTTTTCTACCATTAAACAGATTATGGTTTGTTTTCATTTGATGTTTAGTGGCTAAACTCTTGGAACTATCTAGGTTAGATGATTATGCATGTTTGACTTTGGTTTGATTCGGTTTTGGAACAATATGATGTGATGGATTTATGATTTAAAGACTTGGTTTTGGATATTGGATGTATATGTGTGTCTTTGGTTGTTAAATGATTAATATTATTTTCCTCATGTGTCTTGGCGATTATCTGTCGTGAAATAGGTGCATGCTAGAATCAATTACTGTGTGTTCTTGATTAGTGGATGAGTTGCTTAGGCCGAGTGATTCATAGGAATGTTTTGTTATGATTTAGACGATTAAGATGTGCAACTAACTTTAATAACCGTGAGGTGAGAAGTTGTCGATAAGTCTTGGTTTTTAGATTGCTAGGTTAGAGCCTTCGTGAGAAGATCAATCTAATTTGTCTATTAAACCTTGTTTATTGAGTCCAATAGGAAAATCCAAGTTGTCCCTAGCATTTAAGTGAACTGTAACTGTCGCGCCGTGAGGTAGATTGTTTAACGGTTATTTCTTAGGTGTTTTGAGATTATTATACTGTGAGGTAGATAATCTAGTGGATATTTCATAAATAGTTGGATGACCTGTGAGGGAAATCCATATATCCGGTGGTTTAACGGCTTGTAGGAACTTTAGTTGACTATCCTTGAGAAGGGTCGAGGGTGCTCTAGATTTCCTGTGAGTTTAGTATTATAAGATCCCGGTATCACATTAGTTCCAATCCTCGATAGAACCTTGTCAAGCATGTATATGATTCAAGCCTAGGTAGTGTTTCTTTTTCTTCTCTGGTTTAGTCTTTGTTTGCTCGTCTGTTTTAGTCTATTTAAGTTATTAGTTTTGTTAGAAAACCCCCCCTTCTTTATTATTATTTTAGTTAAGTACAAATTGTGTATAGATAAGTTCTAGAGTCTAGTTAGTACAGTCTGTAGAAGTCTGTGGGTTCGATATCCGGACTTACTTTTGTCTTGCTACATACGATAGGTACACTTGCCTGTCGGTAGCTTAGGTTTTAGAGAGTCTAGATTTATTACTTTATGTCTAGTTTAAAGTCGGTTTTTAGTTAATTTATTAGCTAAGCTCCGTCGACATCAATTGCTGAAAGCATAGAAGGTTTGGTGGTTGAGGATTTTTGTTTGAAAAAAGTCGCTGAAAAATTTGTTAAAAACTATCAAAACAAAAAATAATTAATTATGGTTTAGAAAAACCAAGACAAAAATTTAGAATTTCATTTAAATTTCTTAATAGACAGAAATAAGTTTCTGAAAATAAATTGTTTCTATTTCAGTTTTGTAATCCTAATTCATTTTCTTAAAACACTAACATAAACAGTGAGCTTCAAATGTCTTAAGCTTGTTGAACATCGTTCACAAATTAAAATAAGAATAACACCTTTATTATTTCAACATCTTGAATTCAAATACGGAAAGGAAAACATATGGATAATTATTATGTTGGATCGGGTTATGCAACTTGCACAACACTTACAAGACTTATCTTCTACTGAATTGATAGATGCGAAATCTCTATCAATTCTGACCACACATATGCTTACAAACAAGACTGAAAATGCAAGAAATAATTCAAGGTTAAAGTATATCTCATTCAAATGTAAAGCATACAGGACTCTCATGGTTTGGGTAATTTCATGTGATTTAGATGTGTAATTGGGCGTTATTATGAGTTAAGTACATGGAATGTGGGGATTGTTTGCGTGTTTTGGTGAATTTCTGGTTTTCGGGTGAAGAATACGGATGTTGGAAGTCCAAGGATCAAAGGATAGCTGAGGAATGATGATTGGAAGGCCAAAATATCAGAAAATGAAGCTTTCTATGAAATGGCGTATCAAACCAGCGTATTGGTGGCGTATCACAAAGGAAAAGCACCCTGGAAGCCAAGGTCGGCGTATCATATGCTGGGCCTGGCGTATGATATGCCGGGTACCCCAAAAGTCCGAATTTTTTCAGTTTTGCCACCTATTTAAGCCCAAGAACCTAGGGTTTTGACTTATCTTCGACTTTGATGACTTTTGAGGTTCTAGGGGGCTTCCAAGGCTTGGGAAATCAACAATTAACCATTCCAAACAAATTGGTGACTCCCGAATTGATGTTAGAGCGTAACCGAATGCAGATGCTAGGCTAAATTCCTTGAGATCACGCCCGAGTGAACGGTTAGATAGGGGTAGGGATTTCTATGGTTTCAATTGTAATTGACTTCAAATATTGTGTGGTTTCTATATCTTCAATCTTTTGGATGTTGCTTTTCGTATTGAATTGAATGATTTGTCTTTTCTGATTCAATTGAATGTTCATCATTTTTCAGTTTACAATTGTAAAACATTGAACACTAATTGGATTATCACTTTCAAATTGGTATTGGTAATTGAAATCCTACGTTTACCATTAGTTGGTTTCAATCAATTAATTTATAAAATCAGGTTTTCCAATTATGAATGTTCATTCATACGAGAAGTCACAAGTCATGTCTATGTGATTGTTTTAATGAATTGAGCCATAAAGATTCTTACTTTCCTTCTAATTCAAACCCCGGGTGTGATTCGCTTACTTAATTGATTTAAAACTCATTTCATTTTCATTGTCACTTCACTACAAAGTCATTTTCTTAATTACAACTTCAAACAACCATTAATCAGTTTTACAATTTCTTGTTTAGTTAAGTTAGGTTTGAATCAAGTAACTATACACCATCCACATAAACTCTTCGTGGTTCGACACCCTACTTACCCTACTAGTTAAGGTAGCTAGGAACACACTCTCTTACTCTTATTTGATCGGTACATCGACGTCGGTCAGACTCTTCATTCAAGCACACTTTGTTGAGTTACACATGAACATATTTATACTAAAACCTACAGTTTTATCCTCATAGGGATACAAGGCTGGACAAAATACTAGAAACAAATTAATGCTAAAACTAGTATACTGTTGCTTGACGGTCCAAGCCATATTAATTACAATCAATACAAATAAATTCTTTGAGTTTTACATTAAATGCCTACACTACAAAAGGCATTAATGTAAAGTGTCTTCTGCCTATCTGACAAGAGATCTTTGCCGCTGACTATCAAGAAAATGTCTTCTGAATTGGTTATAGTGACGGAAATCCTTTTTGAATCTTTCTTTAAGTGAGGTGGACCTTGGCAGAAGAATATCTTCAGAAGTTATTGTATCGGAAGTTGTTGGTGTTGAGGAAGCTTCGGAAGCTTGAGACTTTGTATGGCTTCTTGAAGGAGACTATCATCCTTCGGAAGCATTAATTCTTCCGAGAGTAAAAGACTTGTGCACGAGGGACTTTTGGTAAGCATTAGCCTTATCTGATCTTACAGTCTCCCCTAGGCTGATGCTACCAAAACTTTCAATGTCAACCTCTTAGATTTTCAGTCCTTCTCTTGACAAGTCTTGAGGTGAGCCTCCTCGCTGGATGATTGTCCGGGTTTAGGAGAGGCAGGTTTTCCAAGTCAAAAATGCATGGAGCAGGAAGAGCATGGATGTCAATCTCTCTTAGTTAGATAATGTTCCTATTACTCAACTTGAGTTGGAACTTCTTTTAAAGAGAGATGAAGCTCCATTCAATGATAGAAATGTACACAATGATAGGCATCTCTTCAGGTATTCTTCTGGCAATAGACTTCCATCTTCTGAAAGGTCCACGCTTCTTATATAGTACCAATTGAACTTAGCTGGAGTCTTTTCTTCCTACTCCACATGCTCTTCCTCTACTTCTTTTGCTGTGGATTCGTTTTCCACAGCTGGTTTAGGCTCTTGATCCTCAACAGGATCTTGTTCTACAACTGCTTTAGTAGATTCATCAGCTGTATCTTCTTCTCACCTCTCATACATCCTTGGTAGGTGTCTTTGATTTTTTCTTTGTTGGACCTTTGTTGATCTTGATCATTGAGGATAGAGGCACATTGTCATATACAGGACTAGATGGAGGAGTGATAGGTTCTACCTTTGGCATGTATGCTTTTGTTGACTCCTCACACATAACTTCCTCTCCTTTTGTAATTGCCTGCACAGAGAGGAATATATTGGGGAGAACCCTTCCTCCAAAGCCAAGGTTAAGGGCTTCCCTCTGAACCTGGATTTGGTCCATTGAAGGCAACTCTCCACTGGATATTTTATTTTTAATTTCTCTTAAGTGGAGATCCATGGTATATTTCTTCATAGGACCAAGCTGTCTCCGAGAGAATCCATAGTTCACAAGGATTTGCTTCATCTTCTCTCGGTAGGCAGCTTCCTTTTGGTTCTTGGTGAAAGCTTCCGCAGCTTTGGATGCAGCAGCGGCCTGTTCAAGCTGTCGTACCTTGTCCAGCTCAGCTGCCATTCTAGGTACCGACCAGAGAAATACCTCATCAATGTCATATCCTTTCTCCTAGAGGAGACCAGTGAGCCGCAGAATCTCTCCATCCAGGGAGGTATCTGGTCGGCCCTTCTTTGTGAATGGCCTCCTCTCCTTTTTGAGCAGCTTCCTCCTCTGGGGTTAGCTTTCTTTTTTCCTTTATCCAGTATGTTTGACCTAGAGGATATTGATCATGTGGCCTCACCAGTTGGTTCATTGGCCATTTGTTCTTATGAGGAAGAGACCTTAACAATGACCGGGCCTTCGGAGACATTTCAGCTTAAGAGTTAACTCCAGCATCCACTGCCGCCTCCGGTTGACCAACCATCTTGGAAGATTCCGTAGAGATTTCCTCAGGAATTACGAGATATGAGGAGAGGTCTTCAACAACCACAGTCCCAGAAGGGGACTCAGGTGCCATTGAGATATAGGTTGTTTGTTGACTGGGATCTTCCATGGTAGCCTCGGCTGTAGTTCGAGAAGGGGACTCTTGGATCCCAGCAGGGGACCTATGCCTCATGAAGGTGGGAGATGTATGTTGTTGTGTTTCCTCCGTGTAAGTCTCTGCAGCTTCAGAAGAAGAGGAGCTTGATGGTTGAAAGTTATTTCCCAAGAACTCATCCCATTCACTATCCAAGTTAGATATGAAAGGAGTGGGCTCTTGAGAGTGCTTCTTTTCTCCATTGGAAGCTGAGGGACTTGGCCCCTAGGTTGTACCTTCTCCCCCTTTTTGGTAGCATCAGGGGAAACAGAGGACACCTTGCGAGGGTCAGGGTGAAAGGGGATGCAAATAATGGGTGGGCGGAGCTGCGGGTCTAGAATGGTAGCATTCTTTTCTTGAACCTGCAGCCTCATGGTAGCTACCTCTACTTCAAGAAAAGCTACCCTGGCTTGTAAGGTGGTGATGGTAGCCGTCAATTCCTGTGTGGTGGCCCTCCTCCACCGGAGTGGAATCATGGGGCGATGGAGTCATGAGCCTAGCTCTTGCACCTCCATCACCAGATGTGGTTTCTTGGCACCCTGGATTTCTCTCATTGAAGATGACCTCAAAGAAATCATCTGCAATAGGAGTTGCCATAGAAGAGGTCCTATTGTCTGTACCATTGGCCTGATTAAGCTGATAAGGTTCATCAGTAGTGGCAGCCTCCTTTGTATTCACCCCTTTAAAACTCCTGGGGTCAACCTCTGTATTGGTAGGCTCTGGGTCAGGGAACCTTGCATGCAGCTCCGTCACCACTCTCAATAGGGTTTGGAAAGTGGGGGAAAGTGGGTCATGCAGAGCAGTAGAGAAGCTTTCTTGAGCCTGGGTGAAGGTATGGGTGGGGGGCAGTGATGGGGTAGCCAAACCTATGGACCTGGGAGACAGTCCTTGTTCTAGGGGAGTTGCCTCAATGGAAGCAAACTCCATGGTGGTGGTTTCCCTTTAGATATTCTTATACCTATGTTTTGTGACATATCCTGAGGGCTTTCAGGATGGTAAGGGGCGGCCATTGGATCCAGAGGAAGATCCAATGGTGATACAATAGGTGTGGCTTGCACCTTAGGCTTTTAACGTTATGTTTTTGATCGCACACCTGTTATATGCTATGTTTTCCAACACTTTTAACGTTATTTTCACTAAAATTAAGTAAAATAACGTTAAAATTAGTGCATATATACTTTTGTCTCTTAAGCGACGACACATATATACATTATATGTGCGCGCCGCAAAGTAGTGTTCAAATTTTTAACAAGATGTTGATATCAAAAGACTTGACTTAATACAATCAAAATACATGTAATACGAAAAATCTTTAATTAATTCATAGATTGATTAAGAGTAATATAAAAAGTCTTGATTTAGCTTATAGTAATTTAAGAGTTACTAACAAACATTAAAATTTCTAATATTATATATATCCACTCATCTGGCTTTTACAACATCATTACCTATTTTATTTACAGAGATAGTTTTATACATACTCGTTTCCATATAAAAATTTTAGTTTAAATATATAAGCACTTGTATAGTAGTAATGTTATTAGATCGATATCCCAGCAAATATATTACATGAACGGTACATCTTATCAACTATACTTTTCGTCGTAACATTATTTATAGTCTTACTAAAATTTAAAATTACATTACTTTACTTTAGATCAATCATCTCATCAACTAAATGATGTAAATGAATTGATCAGCAGCAAGCTAGCTCGTTCAATAATAGTGGTACCACACAAAGAGGTTTGGCTTTTTGTAATGTAATTCCAAACGTTTCATTCATATCAATATTCATCTTCCCGTCAAGTTTCCAGTCAAAATTATTGAGTAATGAACCCAATATTATTGGGATGGTACGAAGTGCAAGCGGCAAACCGGGGCATATTCTTCGTCCAGCACCAAAGGGGATTAGTTCAAAGTTTTGACCTCGAACATCAATCTCACGACCCATGAATCTTTCTGGCTTGAACTCTTTTGGATCATCCCATATGGTTGGATCTTGTCCTATGGCCCATGCATTAATAATCATTTTTATACCCTTTGGAACCACATATCCATTAAGTTCAACTTGATGTTCAACATTCCGAGGAAGTAAAAAAGGGGCCGGTGGGTGTACTCGGAATGTCTCTTTCACGATACATGATAAGTAGGGTAGATTAATGATATCATCCTCTTTTATGATGTTTCCTTTACCAATAACTTGTTCAAGTTCTTCTTTGGATTTAGCCATGATGTGTGGGTTGCGTATCACTTCTGTCATTGCCCATTCTACCGTTGTTGATGTCGTGTTTGTGCCAGCAATAAACATTTCCTATATATATACCATACAAAATGAGATATTAACATATTTTAATGAACAAAAACCACACAGTTTTTATAAATTTAACAAATTATAAAATTATTCAAATAAACCTAAATTACTTGTGTTTTTTCAAAATGTATTAAAAATGAGATCCTAATGAGCAATCGGAAATCATTACTGACAAGAGCCTTCCTCAAAGTCTCTAATGCATATTTTTCTTATTCTGAAGTAATTATTTTTTGTTGTTGCCCTAAATAAATAGTTTAACTTGGTAAGTATATCTACTTTTACGACTCACTGTAAACATTTATTTAACGTTAATATTTTCGTTTTGTTGATTCAGTTTTATGTTATTTTTGTCAATTTAATTGTTAATTCGTTTAATTCTAGTTGCTACGTTTAAAACTTTTAAATAATTTCCTTGAAAACGCAAATTCAAAATACCTAAGTAAACCTCTTTGTAATTAACATATATGGAGACGACAACAACAATAATCATAACCAACAAATGACACTAATATCATACCTAGCTACGAATTTTGTGACGGATTCAGTGAATTTTTTCATTAGGTTCACTATTTTCAGACGCTTCAATTAGGCATAACCGGACATAAATTTCCCAAGACGAGTCGACGGTTCGGGTATTGTAATATTCATTACGTAATTACAGTGTGATATATTAAGTTAATAATTAAAAAAAACATAGTCATGGCCCGCTCCATTTTAGGAATGAACGTTCGGAGGTGTGAAGAGCACGCTCGTTTAAGATTTCTGAATTTCGGACCAAGCGGGAGTTAAGAGGGCCGTGCCCCCTTGTGAGGTCTTAGGTGCAGCGCTCCATGTGGGGTTCGGGCAACGTCCCGAAATCTAAACGAAATTTGATAAGTTTATATGGCCGGAGTTAACTTTGCTTAAGGTTTAACCGCCAATAACTACCATTTCGCTTGATGATATATCCCAAAGAGGATTCACTCTTATAAATATTAGTAGGTTAACCTTACCATACCTAATAAGCCATTCTAAAACAAAAAAAAAAATATATACTAAATTTTCGAAACAAGGGGGTGTGGGGGGTTCTCCTGAACCCACACCCAAAGCTATATATCTACCTGTGGCTACGATTTGACAATGGCCGGTGTGATGCAGACGTATCTTACCTTTATTCCCGTAGAAAGATAGGTTGTTTCTGTAAGTCTTTGTAATTCCCTTGGTTCCCTTGATCATACAGAACCGAATATATAAATTTACAATGAGAGAATTATGGAGCTAAACTAGGAAATAGAATCCTTTGTAACTAACTATCTAATTACAATATTCACAATATAAATGCCGAATAATATGTTGATGATATTATCGGCTAACAGCCCCCCGCAGTTTGAGCCGGGGTTGAACGAAGGCACAAACTGGATCTGAATCGCTGAAACAGGTGCTTCGGTAGACCTTTGGTGAAAATATCTGCATATTGATACTCAGCAGGGACATGTAGAACTTTAACAGTGCCAAGACGGACCTTCTCGCGAACGAAATGTATATCCAATTCAACGTGTTTAGTGTGTTGGTGCTGCACCGGGTTGTCAGCTAAATAGACCGCCGAGATATTGTCACAATATACTATGGTGGCGTGTCTAACAGGCACATGAAGTTCAAGAAGCAAGTTACGAATCCAACTTATTTCAGCAACAGTATTTGCAACACCACGATACTCTGCCTCTGCACTTGAGCGTGAAATGGCCGGCTGCCGTTTTGAAGACCAAGAAATGAGGTTGTCACCCATAAAGACGCAATAACCAGAGGTAGACCGTCTCGAGTCGGGGCATCCTGCCCAATCGGCATCCGAATATGCTGTCAGTTTGGTGGACTTAGATGGGGAGATCTGCAAACCGTGAGAAATTATGCCTTTGATGTAGCGTAGGATGCGTTTGAGAAATTGATAATGTTGTTCGCGAGGATCATGCATGAAAAGGCATACTTGTTGCACAGCATAGGAGATGTCAGGTCGGGTAATAGTGAGATACTGAAGGGCACCCGCGATGCTTCTGTATAATGACCCGTCAGAAAATGGAGCGCCGGCATTAGCACTAAGTTTGGAACCAACCTCAACAGGAGTATTAACCGGTTTGCAATTGGACATTTTTGCACGTGAGAGAATGTCGGTCGCATAGTTTTGCTGCGATAAAAAGAGGCCACCTTTTTGTTTTTGGACAGAGATACCCAAAAAATGATGAAGTTGTCCTAGGTCGGTCATTTTGAATTCACTCGAAAGGGTCTTGATAATGCTATTAAGGAGACCCGCATTCGAGGCAGTGAGAATTATGTCGTCCACGTAGAGTAGAAGATAAGCCATTTGAGTGCCGCGACGATAAATAAATAATGAGGTGTCACAAACGCTGCTGATGAAACCACACTTGGTAAGAAAACTGGCAAAACGTTGGTACCATGCCCGTGGGGCTTGCTTTAGACCGTATAAGGACTTGTTGAGCTTACACACAAATTTGGGATTTTCTGCTGAAACAAAACCCGGTGGTTGGAACATGTATATTGTTTCTTTCAGATGTCCGTGAAGAAAGGCATTTTTGACATCTAACTGATGAAGAGGCCAACCATTCGAGACTGCCAAGGTGAGAACCGTACGAATCGTAGTGGGTTTGACAACCGGACTGAAAGTATCCTCACAATCTATACCAACGGTTTGACTTTTACCATTGACGACCAACCGAGCTTTGTGTCCTTCTAAAGAACCATCCGCATGAAACTTATGCTTAAATAACCACATACATCTTATAATATTAACATCAGGTGGTCGCGGGACAAGAGACCACGTGTTATTGGCCAATAGAGCATCATATTCATTTGTCATGGCAAGATTCCAGTTAGGGTCGGAGAGAGCAGTGAGATGAGATTTAGGAAGAGGAGAAATAGAGGCGGATGTTTCGGTATTTAGTGAAAAAGGGTGGCGGGTTTTAACGATCCCGGATTTGGATCGGGTTTGCATTGGATGGATGGGTGCGGTTGGTATGTGCTGAGGTGGTGGGTCAATAACCGATGTGGCAGGCTGGGTATTGGAGGAGGAAGCCACTGAGGTGGGCTGAGAAGTAAATGGGTGGACAGGAGCATGTGTTTGGCCGGATGAGGATGGGGATTGTGGGCTGGCAGAAGGTTGTGGGGCATGTGGATTAGGTGTAGGTTGATTAGTGTCAGTGGTGGGGGGCAATTGAGATGTAACAGGTGGATGATAGAATTGATTAAAGATAGGGGGTCAGGGTCAAGGAAAGAATGGGATGGTGTTGGATGAGTTGGTTTGTTGTACGGAAACGTTTGTTCGTCAAAAATGACGTGCCGGGAGAGAATTGTTTTTCCGGTGGATAGGTCCAAACACCGGTAGCCACGATAGTTGGCCGGGTAGCCAAGGAAGACACATGGAGTGGAGCGAGGGGAAAGTTTATGAGTGCGAGTTGAGGACATGTTGGGATAACAAAGACAACCGAATACACGGAGATGATCATAATACGGTTGTCGACGATAAAGTATGTTAGTGGGTGTGTTGTTTCGAAGATTTTTGGATGGTAATATGTTATGAAGATAGGAAGCCGTGTGAAGAGCTTCGACCCAAAGATTGGAAGCGAGAGAGGCATGGGTGAGAAGAGTGAACATGATGTCGTTAAGACGACGAATCATACGTTCCGATTTCCCGTTTTGTTGGGAGGTATGCGGGCAAGAAAAAAGAAATTGGAGACCATGTTGAAGGGCAAAATTTTTAAAGTTTTTGTTATCGAATTCGCCACCCATGTCACATTGAAAAGTTTGAATTTTCATATTGAATTGTGTTGAAACAAATTGATGGAATTGTGTGAATTTGGTGAACGTTTCGGATTTGAATTTTAAAGGATAAACCCAAGTATAATTAGAATAATCATCAATCAACACCATATAATATTTATATCCCGCATGACTTAAAACAGGAGAAGTCCACAAATCACAGTGCATAATAGCAAAAGGTAGAGAAGTACAAGTAATAGAATCATAAAAGGGTAAACGCTTATGTTTTGATAATTGACAAGAACGACAAACCAAAGGTAAATTTATTTTATTATAAGAAATAAAGTTCTTGGTGCGAAGAAACTCCATGACATGTTGACCCGGGTGTCCAAGTCTGTGATGCCAAAAAGGAGGAGCTTGTGATGAACTAAGACATGCGGTTGCGGAAGCTTGCGGGGTGAGCGGATAAAGATCACTCGAACTGTTGTGACGACTCAGGATCGTACCATCCCGGAAATCCTTCACAGAGAAACCAAAAGGGTCAAATTCAATAGATGTAAAATTGTCAATATTAAATTTTCTGACAGAAATGAGATTTTTAATAATATTTGGATTAAAAAGGACGTCTTTTAGATGGAACTGTGTGGATGAGGTGGTGATACGAGAGGATCCCGAACCCTTAACTGGAATACGATTGCCATTTCCAACAAATATTGACGCTATAGGTGTCACAGTGGAAAATGAGTCGAGTTTACCCGAGTCATGGGTGACATGTGAGGATGCGCCCGTATCAAAATACCATTGATCATCACCATGTTCCATTGAGAGTGCGTGCACTGCATTGGCCAATTGAGTGGGCTCAAGGGGGTCCACATCAGCAAGGTGGACTTGTGCCAACCCGTTGTTAGGCTGAGCCGGTGAGGAGTTGTTGCTGCGGCGATTGTTGGGCCGAGAATCCCATTGTGGAGTCCAACCTGTAGGAGCCCAATTCTGAGTCGGGTAGGGACACGGAGGCGGGGCCCAATAGGGCGACGGGGCCCAATGAGGAGCAGATTGTGCCATGTAGTATGGTGGAGGCATTGAGCCATAATTACGGGCCTGTGAATAGGAGGATTGAGCCTGTGTAGATCGGTTGTTGGGTCGTTGGCCTGGTTGGTTTCGGTTTGTATCGCGGCGGTGTTGAGGGTTCCGGCGAGGCTGATGTTCTCGTGGCTGGGTGTTGCGGTTATCATGGCGTGATGGAGGGGATGTAACAGCTGCCGCGACCACCGGTGTAGGTGTGTTCTGTTCCTGAGCCGCGATTAATTGCGCCTCCGATTGAAGGCGATTGCAAGCATCTTCCCATGCTGGAAGGGTTTGGTTGAGAAGCGATGCTACTGTCTTATATTCCCCTGGCAGACCACGAACCAGATGCAATACCCGTTGGTTATCATTGATCGGAAAATCCAACGCAGACAATTGGTCAGCCAAGTCACGTATCTTCTGGCAATAGGCTTCAACCGATGGCATGGCTGCAAGAGTAAGATTGGTGAGTTCGTGTTGAAGAGCCGCGGCACGAGATCCTTTGTTGTTCATGAATAACTGTTTGACCCGTTCCCAGGCTTGACGCGCAGTTGATTCATCAACAAGGACTCGGGTGAGCAGGTCATCGGCAAGTGTCCCATAGATCCACTGCAACACAATGGAATCAATCTTTTCCCAGGAAATGAAGTCAGGAGTGTCTTTTTCCGGTGGCGGCGTACCGTCGATGTGGCTAAGAACCTCAAAGCCTTTTGCATGCAGCGTAAACAACTTTACCCAGGAGGGGTAAGAGATCTTGACACCATCAAGAATTTTGATGCGAGTCTGGATGTTGTTTACGGAATAAACTGGATGCAAGGGTGGGGTTAAAGTTTTGTTAGTGTTGTTGGTGTCTCCCATGGATGCGATGAACAGAAGGATAGCAGGGATGAGAAAGCAAGATCGTGATCAAGCTTGAGAGGAGGATGATACCATGTAAGTCTTTGTAATTCCCTTGGTTCCCTTGATCATACAGAACCGAATATATAAATTTACAATGAGAGAATTATGGAGCTAAACTAGGAAATAGAATCCTTTGTAACTAACTATCTAATTACAATATTCACAATATAAATGCCGAATAATATGTTGATGATATTATCGGCTAACAGTTTCCTGCACAAGTAGAAACACACAAACACACATATATAAACAAAACGATTTAATCAACTCACTAAAATCAAAATCTTGATGCCTGATCTGCTGAATTCTTGAGGGTTTTCTTGGTTAATTTTTAAACACACATCCAATAAATCATCATGTTGTGATGTTCCCATGGCCAGCCTCTCTTCAATCAAGTCCTCAAGTATGGCTAGAACCTTATCAAAATGACTACTCATTCTCCTCCTAATACCTTGTGGATCAATCTTTTTCAACACGGGAAAAAAGTCCACTAGGTTGGGCTTTGCAGCATCCATCATAATGTTTACAACAACCTCCCTAAATTCTTTACCAGAATCATTATATGGGTCTGTTAAATCCTTTGAGAAAATGGTATTGCATATGAGATTGAGTGAGGTTCTAAAAGCAGCACGTCCAATGTCAACATGCTCATTGGACATACCAGCTTTGTGGCAATACGTGATGAGCTCTTTAACTTTTTGGTCCCGCAAGTGTTGGCTCGCCTCGAGGGATTTGACGGAGAACATGTTGGAGTTGAGAATCCTTCTGAAGAACCGCCATTGGTTGTTAACTGGGAGGAGGCCGAGCGAGTAGGTAGAGTAGTTGTGGATGTCTAGAGCGGCTGGCATGTTATGGGTGGCGAAAGAAAGGTCATGCTTTTGAAGTACTTGTTTGGCTGCAGATGCAGATGAGATGACTAGAGTTATGTTTTGACCTAGTTTCAACAACATAATCGGGCCATGAGTTTGAGCTAGTTTGGCTAGGGACCGGTGTGGTTGGCTACCAAGCAAGTGTAGGTTTCCTATGATCGGCAATGGGTTAGGACCTGGTGGTAGGTTCGTTGGTTTGCCCAAGCCTAGGATTGATAAAGTAACCTTAAAAATGGTGTATGTGACTACAAGTAGGAGGAAAACAACCATAAAAGCCATTGATCGATGTCGAATTGGATTTCTAAAATGCTGTGTTTCTTATAGAAGGTGGTGGAACATATATAGTAGTTTTAAGATAGAATTAAATTGACTAAAGGCACACACTCTCTGTCATCTTTTACATTATTTCTCTTTCTTTATTTAAAAACGTTACGTGGCATTACCGAATTCCCATATTTTGTGAGCTTTTATTTTAAAGAATTATAATAAATTTCTTAAATCATAAAAATATTATTTGAAAAGAAAAAACATTTTATTAATAATATAAAAGTTGAAGATAAAATAAAAAGTATTAAAATAATGTGCATAATAAAATAAAAACATTTAAATAATTGTAAAAAAAAACACTATACTCTCACTTGTAATTAGGGTTGTCCAAAAAGCTCGTTTCTTGAAACTTGCTTGAAGAAAACTTGTTTGAATTTTCCTCGGTTATGAACTGGACGAGAATGTGCTAAAGTAAGTCCGTTTGTCGCATGCTTTATCGCTCACTTGAATAGTCACTCGTTTAGCTCATTGTTTTGATTCAAATAAATATAACTCCATTATATATGTATGTGTGTGTATGTTTGTGTGTGTCACACATATATATATTTAAACTAATATTTTTTTCTGAAGTTTTTATTTTTAAACTAATATAATTATTACACATTAATTTATGGGGTAATTTTGTAGAAACATAACCAAGTTTTGATTTTGTTCCAATTAAATCACTGAAACTTTGTTTTGTTTCAATTAGGTAACTTAAGTTTGATTTATGTCTAATACTAGATAAAAAAAACCTGGATAACAGATAATCTTGATTCGTTTAAGCTTTATAAGTGCATTTTTAGATGATTTTATGACCCGTTTCTATAACATTTTGAAAAAAACATAAAATGCACAAATGAGTCTAAAATACATTTAAAACTTTCAACGGGTTATAAAATCATCTAAAAATGTACTTATAAAGCCTAAACGAATCAATATTACCTATTTTCTAGGTTTTTTATCTAGTATTAGAACATAAATCAAGCTTAAGTTACCTAATTGAAACAAAACAAACTTCTAGTTATTTAATTGGAGTAAAATCAAAAGTTGATTATGTTTTTATAACATTTTCCCTTAATTTATTACATAAATTAGTTGTGTTTTCACGTCCATGAAACACGTCATATTTAGACACATCCTAAAATTTTGAATATAAAATTAAGAAATTAACTAATTTGTAGACTTTAAATTCCTTTATAATAATACAAGATTAGTACCCCGTGTACTAAACGAGTTGAATAAAATTAATAAGTATTTAACAATAGAAATTTAAAAATTGTAAATATTTTTTTGATTTAAAATATGTCAAAATTAAATATAAGTAATAAAATAATAATATTGTATTTTAAACAATTCTTTTTTCAAAATTTGGTTTTAAACATTTCATTTTAAAAAAGTTGATTTTTTTAAAAAAATATCATTTTTACAAAAGTATATGATGTATTTATTATTACACGAGTTGATTAAAAAATGACACATCTCTCAGTCTCTTACCCGCAATCATAGCCCCTCATCAGCAGTTGACACAACACAAACCCTAATGGGCAATTGACATAGAAACGAGATGTTTTTCATGATTAGCAACATATGAGTTTGTAAATGATTGATTAAGAATAAATGACATGATATAGAATACTCAAGTATGTGATATTATATAACTTAGATAATTGTGAAACTTGTTAATCACTATTCTTTGATATAATATCATAAAAGTTTTGAACATTATTTAAGTACATGAGTATGAAACAACTCGTCTTTGAATCAATAGTATGAATCATGTAAACTTGGTTGAAATTTAAATGAAATCAATCATGATAAAATTCACTAATACTAAATTATGTCATTTTATTGAGTTCTAAACAATTTATAAATCATTGTGACTTGGTTAAAATAATCAAATTGATTATGACTTGTTTAAAACAAAATGCAATGGCATCTAAAATTGAATGTTGTTGACTTATTAGAGTTCTATAGTTTATAAGATATTTGATGTGACATACTTTGAGATGTTGGTTAAGATACTTTCATCAGGATTCCTACGAAAGCTAGACTGGTCCCACAATATATCAGAGATTTGTACGAATCGTTATTCTAGACATGAGTCCCAACTGACAGTATCCACCCTTCAAATTAATACATGGCCCTCTTACAAACCTAACTCTAACGAGATTATAAGATCATTCTTAAATACATAAATAAATACTTACACACACACATATATATATATTGATTTGGGTAAGGAGCAAATAAGAACCCACCTTAATTGAGGTAACCCATTGACCCTGGCAAAAAAACGCTCAAATCACAAAAAAAAAATTTCATGGTCTTTTTTATACAAAAATAGGGGGGCTCTTTTTTAAACGTTCGCTAATTCTCAAGCGTTTAAAAGTTAAACAAAGTGTAAGTTTGCATTACACTGCGAAGATATATTTAAGTGTCGCAGTGTAACACAAACTTACATGAACTTTTAAACGCTTGTGAATTAGCGAACGGTTAAAAAAGAAGCCCCCTATTTTTGTATAAAAAAGATCATGAATTTTTTTTTTTGCGATTTGAGCGTTTTTTGTCAGGGTTAATGGGTTACCTCAATTAAGGTGGGTTCTTATTTGAGCCCAATCCATATTGATTTAACTTAAAGAATAATAATTAGACATTTTAATCTAATGATTTGATTTCTTATCATCTAAAGATTATTTGTGTGTTTGTGAGAATTAGAGTGTAAGGAAATCTAATGTAACCTTAACTAAGTGAAGTACATCTTGTGTAAGTCTATCATAACCTAATACATTAAACGATACATTCACATTGTATAGGTACGCCAAGCCCCTATCAAGCCCTCTTGGCGATACGCGTAGACTAGGTCGGTTCAGATATCAGATTGAAAAATTAGATTGCATGAAGAAAATCAAAGTTTTCTTCTTCTCTCGTACATTTCTCAGATGATCTAGTCGAATTACAGCATACAAAACTCAGTTCTAAAGCCATACAAACATCAAGTTCAAGCTAGGGACAATTCTATGTCACCCGATCGTTATTTTGCAATCAAAAATCCGACTCGAATGGGTAACAATTCGTTTTCTCCTACTACTTTGATAATGTGTGAGTTAGATCTAGTTTTTTGAACGTAATGCAATAGTTATTGTTGTTGATTATTGCATAGATGATGGCTAGGTATGTTAATGATCCGATTTCTCCTACTAGTTTGTTAATATATGGATTAGTTCTAATATTTGAATGTTATTCAAGGGTTATTACTGTTGATTAATAACATTGACAAGAACGAACATATGGGTTTGTTGACATCATCAAGATCCTCTTAATACGTATGAAATTAATCAAGAGAAACTCAACGCATGTAAATGGATTAATGGATTGTATGAGTGTGTATGTAACCGTGAGTTTAGTATGATTATATTGTGTGATCATGAAGACCTAGGGTTGTGGGTATGCTTAGAGCCTAGAAAGGAAGCGAGTTAAGTTCATGTAATGTTTTATGTATTTATGTGTAATATGAATGGGTATGAGGGTTTGATGTGAAGTACCAGAAAAGTAGTATGGCTGAAAAGAAAGTAAATGGGTAAAATACAATTGAGAATAAGGTGGTGTATAGATGTCAAGCATGGGTGTGAGTGGTTAGGATAAACCATGCATTTAAGGACACAGTTTAATTTAACCACTAGCCCTATTAGTTTTATATAAGAGTGCTTGAATTATATGTTAAAGTGATAATGTTATACAAGTTGTTAACAATTCCTAAAGTCGAGGTTAGTTTGGAATTTATTGTGAGTCAAGCTTTGGATTAAGGCAAGTTCTTCGTAACCCTATTTTAAATGTTTTATCATTTTGGGTTGTTATGCATGTTATAAACTATTTTGTGAAAATGATTTTTAACCCTATTGTGGTCAGGTAAAGAATGTTTTAAGTCTCAACTGTAGTTGAGAAATAAATGATTTTGAATGTCTCGGCTGAGGTCGACCAGAAAATGTGGTTTTGGAGTCCGAGTTGTGGTTGGGCAAAAGTTGAGCACTGCGGTGCAGAGAAATGTTTATGCTTATGACGGTTTAAATGATTTAAACCATGTTATGTGTGAATGAATGATGTTATGAATATGAATTATATATGTTAATTGATGTTAAGTGAATGATTGTTATTGAGGGAGTCTTGTATTGGTAAAAGCTTGTCAACTTCGGGTTGGCAGTTGAAGAGTCTTGTGTTTACACAAGCCTGTCGACTGTGTGTTGCCGGTTGAGGAAGTCTTATGCTTGCATGAGCCTGTCAACTTTGGGTTGGCAGTTGAGGTGTCTTGTATTTATACAAGCCTATCGACTACAGGTCGTCAGTTAAGGTGTCTTGTGCTAGCACAAGCCTGTTGACTTCGGGTCAGCAGCTGAGGGTGAAGCTTTCTTCATAGTATGATTGATTTTATGATGACATCTATGTTATGTATTTGAATTATGTTATGTTATGTGACGATATGAATGAATAAAGATTTACTTATAAATTTAACTTAGAGCTCACTAGCATATAGCTGACTTATTTTACATGCATATCAGGTTGAATAGTTTGAAAATGAATCGCAAGATGGTTCATGGCATACGTTGAAGACTACCCTGGCATAGACCGGCTATTTTACAAAACTATTAAGAACAATGGTTGTGTTATTATGATTTAGTAATTACACAATTATGTATGTTTTTACTTTAATTTCCACTACTGTGATAAGAAATTTAGGGTTTAAGAGCTATGTGTTCGATGTTTTGCCAACCGAGAGGACTGCCGGGGCTCGTGACCTCTCACTCAAAGTGATAGTGATATCATCATTAGGTGACGAGAGTTGGATGATATCACTAATGATGATATCACTCAAAGTGATAGTGATATCACTATAACTTAGGTTATTTAACTTTATTAATTACAAAAATATTACCTTACCATCTTAATGACGAGAGTTGGATGTGTGAAATAGTTAGGTCAGTGATCTCAATTACTATAAATCAAGAAGACTAAGTGATATTTCTATTTTTTTTAAAAATTTTAATTATTGTTATATGATTTAAAGCAATTATTAATACACAATTTAATCAATTTATATAAAAATATCGTTGATATAATTTTTAAATTTTCATTATTTACTATTTAATATTCAATCCGTGTGTTCACACGGGGTAATAGCCTAGTAAAATAATATAATCTTATACATGTATAATTAAGGTCATGATAAAAGAAACCAAAGATTTGGTTGATCTTGTCGGAGTTATTTGGGTTTATGTAATAAAAGTGAGTTATTGTATGATCTCTTCCCTGCATTTGTATATGTTATTTTGAGTTAGCAAAACTTGTTGACTTACAAGATTTTGAGTTAAATGGCAAGAAATTATAAATATGTGAATTTTGTCGCACATCAAATCATTTAATTGAGCTAATGCCTATGTCTCCTTTATATACATGATTACATATGCGATAAGCTTAAATGTAAACTAGCTTACGTGTTTTCGTACATATTATCTAATTAGAAGTATGTAATTAATCAAATAACAAAAAATAATAAAAAAAACTCATCAATTAATTACATATATGTGACAACAAAACATAGACATACAAAATTAAAACCAGGAACATGTTTATACACATGATCTTATTACATATATGTAATCAACCAAAAATGGCAATGTAACCACATATGTAACTTAATGATGTATCTGTAATCATACATGGTGTAAAGACAATAATAAAAAACACCGTATAAGCGCATTTGCAACTTGGTTGCATATATGTAAGCTTATACGCAAACCTGGTTACATTATGTGAACCATAACTTGATATGTATAATCATATGTAATCATGCATGTATATTTTCTAATTAAAAAATAACAAAGAAAACCAAATTATATCATTTGATTACATATGTAATCATACAAACAAGCTTGCTTATATATATATATAGGGCAAGGTATAAAAAATAACCCTCTTTTTTTGCTACAACTACATAACCCATTTAAACCAATCATAAACTTACACATAAGCATTACATTAAAATATTAAAAAGGGCATCATAGTCATTTTACCCCTTATAAGTTCCCTCCCCCCTCTTTTTTAAACATTAATAACTTTTTTATAATATATTATTTTTTTAAAAAAATTGCACCATTATATTCGTCTCATTTTTCTCTTTAATTCCGTTATAGTCTCGACTAATTTTTTTTACTTTTTTAAATGTCCTATATTTACATCATTGTAACGAGGTTAAATATAACAAATTTATTTGAAATTTTTTTTAAAAATGATAAATTACAGTGATGTAATTTACATTGACGTAATTTATCGTGATGTAATTTACATTGACGTAAAATTCGGTTTCGGTTTTTTTCGGTGAATTTGGTTTAAATTACAGTGATGTAATTTACATTGACAACAAATTAGTTTAAATTTTTTTCGAACAATGATAAATTACATCACTAAAATTATCATTGTGAGAGAAAAAAAATAAAAATAATGTGTTCTATTACATCACTGTAATTTATCATTGTAATTATCATTGACGTAAAATTCGGTTTCGGTTTTTTTCGGTGAATTTGGTTTAAATTACAGTGATGTAATTTACATTGACAACAAATTAGTTTAAATTTTTTTCGAACAATGATAAATTACATCACTATAATTATCATTGTGAGAGAAAAAAATCAAAATAATGTGTTCTATTTACATCACTGTAATTTATCATTGTAATTATCATTGTTAGAGAAAAAAATGAAATAATGTGTTACGTCACCGTTAATTATGTCATTGTAAATTACTTCATTTTGTGTTACATTACTTCATTTTTTGTTACATTACTGTAATTTACTATTGTTAGAAAAAATTTCTAATTAATTTGTTATCTTTAAGCTCGTTACAATGATGTAAATACATGACATCAAAAAAAAAACTAGTCGAGACTATAACGAAATTAAAGAGAAAAATGAGACGAGTATAATGGTGCAATTTGTTTAAAAAAATAATATAGTATAAAAAAATTATGAATGTTTAAAAAAAATGGGGTAAACTTTACTTAAATAACAAATGTCTTAAATGCCATTTATATTAAAAAAAAAAGGAATCTGACACGTGTCACCATCCTATACACTTGCATTTTTAAAGTAACCATTGGATGATGGTTAATGGGTTGTAACAAAAGATGAGGGTTATCAAAAATTTCATGCCATATATATATATATATATATATATATATATATATATATATATATATATATATGTAACCATTTAAAAGTGTGCAAAACGCCCATGGGTTTACGACATACACATATTTAATTATACTAGTTTACGTATATGTAGCTCCGGCATGGTACACATGTTTTTTCGTCAATACACTTGATTTACATACATGGCTACCGAAGAACTTTGTTTTTCATGTTCTTTGTTGCCAAAATTTGAAATCCACCTTGAATTGCTACAAAGCAAACATAATTTCAATTAACAATGTGGCAAATCATTAATAGATAATCAAAATATTATTGAAAATCACAACACAAAATATTAAAAAATTAAGATGGGTGAACCTATCAAAAATCTTTAAGTTAAAATTAAACCTTCACAAAAACTTGGGAATAATTTCTTGAAATCGGCTGAAAAATATGTAATTTCTGTAAATAAAAAAAATGTGTTTATGATTTCTCCCACACATCACCACCGTTATGGACAGCCGTTGCATCTTCGCCGTGATTTTCTTTCATTTCGCATGTACTCATTTTTTATCCGGTTATAGTGAGGGGTCTTAGAGCAAATACATGACCCATTTTTTTAGGAGGCCCTAATTTTTTTATAAAAAAATTGTATATTATATATATATATATATATATATATATATATATATATATGGTAATGTTCAAATAATAACTCATTCTTAAAGCATTAACCCGAAATAACCCGTCAAGATGAAGCCAAATCTTGGATTTCTTTTTGAAATCATTGTAAGACTTCTACGACACTTTCTTCTTTTATGAGTTTGCAAAAATTCATCACCGGCCATTTGAAACGTAACATCGTTGTGAGTTTTTTAGTTACAGCATTGTAACTGTTTTAGGCCTAAAACTTGCAACGTACGTCTTATACAGTAATGAATTTTCGCAAATTCATAAAAGAAGAAAGTGTTGTAAATGTCTTACAATGATGTTTTAAAAAAACCAAGATTTTGCTTTATCTTGACAAAGTTATCCGGGTTAATGCTTTAAGAGTGAGCTATTATTAGTTCACAATCCTATGTGTGTGTATATATATAAATTTATTTTACAACAAACAAAATTAATTTACATTCTAATTTTTTTAAATATATTTAACTCAGTTACAAATTTTATAAAAGTTAAAAGAAAAACTTATTTCATAAACATTTGACCGAATAACTCATTACAATTTAAAATTTGGTAAAAAAAACAAATTAACTCACTTCATATTTAGTTACAAACTAATTATCACACACGCACCCATATGGGTCCATTTTAAATTCTTCATCACCTCTACTAAATAGTCTAAATTATTTATTCATTTGAGTTTTGGCTAATATGTATTTCGCTTATGGGTTTTGATTTTCATCTTCTAGATTTTTATTTTTTATTAAAAACCGTAAACAAAAAGAGATGTAGTGTAGGAAAAAAGAAACCTGAATTGGCAATGACATGAGAAATTCAATCGGAAGCAGAAATATCATGAACGTGGCGAATTCAATGTATATAATATATTAATTATATATTATTTCTATACATGATAATTGTGCCTTTACCAAAAATCCCTTTCAAATAAAAACACTTAAATTTTCAAAATTTTGTTGATTATTGAGAAGGTTTTTTTTTTCTCTAAAATGAGGAGCTTTATTTTGAACCTTCTTCTACGTGTGTGTGTGTATGCACGTATGTATCAGTAGGGAATTTAAAAATTGAATACCACCTTAACTTGTAAAAAGCATGAAAACAATGAAAAGCGCCATCTTTTTTTTTTTTGTTTTTTTACATGTTTCTAATATTATTAGCCTCGTTTTTATAAAAAAAAATCAAAAAAACACCAAGATGATTTTTTTAAAAAATATTTTGTAACACTGTATAACACGTATGTCGGTATGTAGCAATGCCTCCATATGTTACGTATGTGTTTTATTGTATTATAAAATACTTTTTTAATATCCGCTCAGTGTTTAGTTGTTTTTTATGAAAGTTGACAAAATAATGTTAAAAATCTGTAGAAAGAATCAAAAATAAATTTGCATGTTGCATGGTACGTGTTTTCATAGTTTTAACAGCTAATGTGGTTCTCAAAAGTCAAAATATCCTTACTCTATACAAATATAAAGTAAAATGGTTAAGAGTGCAAAGCTTAAACGTAGAGATTTAAAGATGTTGCTTGCAAATGTGTAGATTAAGATAATCAAAAGAAAAATTTATATGAAGATGTTCTTGAGGTTTAAGATTATGTTGATCCCACAAGTTCCTAGTAAAAAATAAACTCAAGTTAAATACCAAATAATAAAAAATAGTTAATATAATGAGATCTAAACATATAATATGTTAAAATTAATTATACCAACCTAATTTTAATTAGATGATAAAAGAACCAAGAAAATGTAAGGTAGCAGAAGCAGAAGCGCATGCTTAACCGATCGAGAGGTTGAAGATGAAATTCAAAAAATGAATATTGGAATAATAATAAATATTGAAAAGAACATTATTTGAGGCCGTTTATCTAAAACCACCTCATATAAAATTAGAAACGGCCCCATGAAAATTCAAAACCATCCCAAAATTGGTCTATAAAACAGCATCAAATAAAACAATAAATAGCTTAAAAAACTTAATAAAGTAATCGTCACATATAAAATGAAAACTGCCCCAACATGCAAAAAAAGCCCCCAAAAAGTTCTAAAAACGTAGAAAACCGGCCCAAGTAATATACCTCAAAAAGCTAATAAGCCTCGCCCCAAATAATAATCTAAACATCCTTAAAAAGAATTTTAAAAACCACTCAATTATAATAGAGGAATCGCCCTAATTAAAAAAAATCCCCCAATAAATCCTATAAACCATACCAAAAAAACTAAGTACCAAATATAAAAATCTTTTAAGGTGGTTTAACAACACTCTAAAATATAAACCCTCAAATAATATGATTTGTAGTAATGTGTGTGGGCTAGTGATGCAGTGTGGCAGGTATGTATGCATTGGCAGACCTTCAAGAATACTCTAAAATTTGAAACTTTAACTGAAAAAAAAATTAATACAAATAATAAATAAGTAAGGGGTTGTTTGTTTGCATCTGAATGGCATTAAGAGGTTATCTCTGAATGGTTCATAACCTCTTAACCATTCAGACTTAGGGTTACCTCTTAACCATTCAGAGGTTATGAACTATTACCAACATATTAACCATTCAGACTTAAGAATATTTTTTAACCATTCACAAGCTATGAATCATTAAGAGGTAGCCTCTGAACGGGATTAAGATGCTACCAAACAGGGTCTAACTACAATGACATTTGTCAAATTCTTAGACCATCTTATTACACTTGTCAAATTCTTAAACCACTTTTGACATGTGTCACATTCTAATAATGTTATCAAATCTCTCTCATATTAAATGCTTATATAGTTTCTTTCATATTAAATAATTAAATTAAATACAATAACTAATGATTCTAGTTATACATTTTTATATTAATAATAATTTTTTATTATATTTTAAATCAAATCATTATATTAAAAAGTAGATTTTGAAAATAAAAATAATATAAAAACATTTTTTCCTGAAAAAAACCTTGAAGTTTAAATAACAAGATTTGTATATAAAAAATAGTTTTTAATACAATTTTAAAAATGAAATTTTAAAAAATAACTTAAATTCAATCATATTCAAAAATCTTTTTTTATATACTAAATTTTTATTTATTACTATATAATTTTTTTATGCAATCCATGTAATACACGGGATATTAACCTAGTATATATTAAATAAATAATTGTTCACACATGTCAACTTTATAACCAACGTAAAAATTTGTTCGCTTCTTTTCTCTCATATTAATTATGTATGTACAAATTTGTTTCTTATTTCTCATCTTATTACTCTAGTTATTAAAATGCAAGATAAGTATTAGTACTCTTTCCGTCGTTTGAAATTTAGCGACCGAAAAATTTAGATCCTTTAATTTTAGAAAGGTGAAATAGGAATGGCTTGCCATGCCTATGTAATGTCAGGTGTGTAAGCACAAGAAAAATCAATCATATTATATTATATATATTCAAGATACAAATATATTATTTAGGCGAGTGATTCATGTAGTGGCTGTTTTGAAAATTTAGATTTGGACTATTATTTTTTTTAAACTTTGAAAAGTAATAAACAAAGATAAGGCTAATAAATTTGAGAGATTTGCTTAAAGATTTGGGTTTTTCTTTTAAGTCAAACGATTGGTTGCCAGTGATACGGATTTTGTGAGTAATTTTTTCTATTATTTTTATAACATATTTGTGATGATTTTGTATAACTTTATGCTTTTATGAAAAATTTTATAAAGTTCGTGATGAGAGATTTTTTTTGTTATTTAACATATGCTTCTGCAAATAATATTGTTTCGGGTAAAAATTAAAAAGTTTAATTTTTAGCAAAACCGAATTAGTTAAGTGGAGAATTGTGCTTTATAATCAGAAAAACAGTTTGTTAGCAAATTGTGATAAAATTATTACTAATAATCCATAGGGATATTGTAAATACGAAATGATACAAACAGCTCAACACACGAGATTTATACGAGGAAAATCCCTTAATCCCTTATGATTCTTCAAATTATATATAATACCTATTCTCGGGAGTGTACTGTGATAACCCACCGCAAAGCTCGGGGTGAATAAATTTATTTACTAAAAATACGAATATATCATAAGTTTTTTTTTTTTAAAATGACTTTGAAAAATGTTAAAATAATATTCTTAGAAATCTTAATTTTTAATTTGTGTATAACATGTGTAATACACATGTTTCTAAACTAGTAAATTATAAAAGAGAGGTGAAGAAAACAACTAGTATTTTATTACGTTTTAGGTTAATTTATACTCACTCATCTAGCTAAGCAAAAAAAGGTTATATTAATCTTAAACTCAAATTTATATTTTCACAGCCTTTAATTTATACGTGTCGTACAATACCATACACCACGTAAAATAACATGCAGATCTCACATTTTGAGAATGATTGGATGTCATACGACAAGTACAATCCTCTAAGCAGCGTATATCACCTCGTACAAAAGCTATTGACATTAGCTATTATTGGATGTTGTACACCACATAAAGATATGTATATGACATATAGAGGACAATTATATGGAAACCCAGTCACAAGTCTGGCTAATTAAAAAAGTGGTACGCCAATCATTGCTGCTTAATATATACATATATGGGATTAATAAAATGAAAACATTATTTTAGTGTGAAAACTTTGAAAACTCATGTAAAACAAACGTATTTTTTTTGAAATTTTTTTTACAGGTTTGTAACATTATTGGACACATTTTTATAAAAAAAATCAAAAAAGCGCCGAAGAAATTTTTTTTAAAAAAATATTTTATAAAATTTTTTTACGTTGTAAAACGTACGTAACGCTGCGTCAGATCTGATGGAATTTTTTACGTTTTTACGTATGTTTTACATGGGTTTTTTTACGTTTTGTTACGTATGTTTTACATGAGGTTTTCTGCGTTTTCACAATAAAAAGTGGTTTTCAAATTATCCATACCCTATATATATATATATATATAGGAAAGGGATCATATAATAAGTCACTCTAATTGAGAAAACTCTATAACTTAAATCCAGTAGTTCAAATTTTCTAGATTTAATTTAATAGTGACATGTATCACTAATTAATTTTTAATACAAAAGAGCATTACGGTCTTTTGTGTTAATCACACTCTTAAAAAACCATCTATTTTCCTATTTTTAAATTAAAGTTCTCTCCTTGATTTTTATACATTTATAACTTTTTATACTATGTTATTTTTTTATAAAAATTACACCATTAAACTTTTCATATTTTTCTCGTTAATTTCATTATAGTCATGCCAAATTTTTTTCGGGTGTTCGTAATTACACTAACGTAAAAAACATAAGTACAATATTTTCCCGCTTTTTTCAAAAATTTTCCATCAAAATTTTTTTCTCTCATCTTAAATATATATTACAAACTTATTTTTTATTATAAAATTTAGTTAATTAAATAAATTTATATCAAATAAGATAGAAAGTTAGATAATTGTAACGTAAAAAAAATAATAAGTTACAGCTTGTTACATCAGTGTAACGACTCGTTACATTAGTGTAATTATGTACATTTTGAAAAAATTCAGCTCGTTACATCAGTGTAATTAGGAACACTTTGAAAAATTCAACTTGTTACATTAGTGTAATTACGAACACTTTAAAAAAATTCAGCTCGTTATATCAGTGTAATTTCGAAAACTTTAAAAAAAATTGACAAAACTATACTTGAATAAAGATAAAAATGTAACAAATTTAATGGTGTAATTTTTTTAAAAAAAAAATAATGTATATAAAAGTTATGAAGGTTTAAAAAATTGGGGGGGGTAAACTTTTATTTTAAAAATCAAATCAAGTACACCTAACAAATCTCCAAAATACTCTTAAAGAAATATCAACCACTCATTTTTCTCAGATTTAATATAGACCACACATTTAAAATTCATTAAATTATACAAACAATCAAATTGAGTTAATAAGTTTTCTCAATTACTATGAGTTACCAATTGATCTTTACCCTATATACATACGCACATATATATATATAGGGTAATGTTTAAATAATAACCCACTCATAAAGCATTAACCCTAAATAACCCGTCAAGATTAAGCAAAATCTTGGATTTCTTTTAAACATCATTGTAAGACATCTACGACACTTTCTTCTTTTATGAATTTGCAAAAATTCATCACTACTTGAAACATAACATCGTTGTAAGTTTTTCAGTTACAGCACTGTAACTGTTTTAGGCCTAAAACTTGCAATGATTTTATGTCTTAAACGGTTATGAATTTTCGCAAACTCATAAAAGAAGAAAGTTTTGTAAATGTCTTACAATGATGTTAAAAAAATCCAAGATTTGGCTTCATCTTGACAAAGTTATATGCGTTATTGCTTTAAAAGTGCGTTATTATTAGTTCACAATCATATGTGTGTGTGTGCATATATATATATATATATATGGGATGGTTCGAATGTTAACCCTTCCTTATTGCGATAACCGAATAACTACATTTTATTACTTTGGAGCTCACATTAAAGTAAATATAAAGATGTAGATTTTTTATTATTTTTTAATAATGTAAGTGCGCCCTATATTAATTAAAAAAAAAAGAAAAAACATACACCTTCAGATTTACTTTAGTATGAGTCCCAAAGTAATAAGATGTAGTTATTTGGTTAACGAAAAAAGGAAGGATTAAGTTTTAGTCCTCTCCCTGTATATGTGTGTGTGTATATATATATATTAATATATATATATATATATAAATTTATTTTGCAACAAACAAAATTAATTTACATTCCAACTTTTTAAATTTATTTAACTCAGTTACAAATTTTATAAAAGTTAAAAAAAAACTTGTTTCATAAACATTTGACCCAATAACTCATTACGATTTAAAATTTTGGTAAAAAAAAAAAGAAAATTAACTTACATTACATTTAGTTACAAACTAATTATCACACGCTCCCATAGAGACCCATTTTTAGCATTCACACAAAGCACTTACTCTCTCAGAGATGGCACTGATCATAAATCAAGTCAAAAATTAAATTCTTCATCACCTCTGCTAAATTATTCATTCATTTGAGTTTTGGCTCATATGCATGTATTTCGATTATGGGTTTTGATTTTCATCTTCTAGATTTATATTTTTTATTAAAAACCGTAAACAAAAAGAGATGTGGTGTAGGAAAAAAGAAACCTGAATTGGCAATGGCATGATAAATTCAATCGGAAACAGAAATATCATGAACGTGGCGAATTCAATATATATATTATATTAATTATATATTATTTCTATACATGAAAAGTGTGTCTTTACTAAAAGTCCCTTTCAAATAAAAATACTTAAATTTCAAAATTTTGTTGATTATTGAGAAGGGTTTTCTAAGTTTTTTTCTAAAATGTGAAGCTTTAATTTGAACCTTCTTCTACGTGTGTGTGTATGCAGTATGTACCAGTAGGGAATCTATAAATTGAAATCCACCATAACTTGTAAAAACCATTAAAACAATGAAAAAAGCTATCTGATTTTTTACATGTTTGTAATATTATTAGGCTCATTATTTATAAAAAAGAATTTAAAAAAGCGCCAAGATGATTTTTTTTTTAAATATTTTGTAACATTGTATAACACGTATGTAACAATGTGCCCATATTTTACGTATGTGTTACATTGTGTTATAAAATATATTTTTTTTAATATTAGCTCAGTGTTTTGTTGTTTTTTTATAAAAGTTGACAAAATGATGTTAAAAATCTGTAAACAGAATCAAAAAAAAAAAATTTCATGTTACATGGTACGTGTTTCCATAGTTTTAACAGCCTAATGTGGTTCTCAAAAGTCAAAATATCCTTACCCTATACAAACATAAATAAGTAAAATAGTTAAGAGTGCAAAGCTTAAACGTAGAGATTTAAAGATGTTGCTTGCAAATGTGTAGGTTAAGATAATCAAAAGAAACATTTATATGAAGATGTTCTTGAGGTTTAAGATTATGTTGATCCCACAAGTTCCTAGTAAAAAATAAACTCAAGTTGAATACCAAATAATAAAAAATAGTTAATATAATGAAATCTAAACATATAATATGTTAAAATTAATTATACCAACCTAATTTTAATTAGATGATAAAAGAACCAAAAAAATGTAAGGTAGCAGAAGCAGAAGCGCATGCTTAACCGATCGAGAGGTTGAAGATGAAATTCAAAAAATGAATATTGGAATAATAATAAATATTGAAAAGAACATTATTTGAGGCCGTTTAACTAAAACCACACCTCATATAAAATTAGAAACGGCCCCATGAAAATTCAAAACCATCCCAAAATTGGTCTATAAAACTCATCAAATAATGCAATAAATCGCTTAAAAAAACTTTTTTAAGTAATCGCCACGTAAAAAATGAAAACTGCCCCCCAACATGCAAAAAAGGCCCCTAAAAGTTATAAAAACCGCACCACAAAAATAGAACACCGCCCCAAATAATATGCATCAAAAAGCTAATAAGGCTCGCCCCAAATAAGGAAAAATTATCAAATTAATCAAAGTTAGATAACTTTTTTACCAAAATAATCACTTAAATTCCAGCACTTTAGAAGCCACTTTAGTCGTCCTTTTTTTGTACTTTTTGTAAATATACGGGCTCACATATCGGCGGCTTTGTCGGGGTCTAAATGGGTGTCTTAAGACCCATTTTTCTATCGGCGTCTTAGATGCATCTTTAGACGTCACTTTATACGCCACTTTACGAGTGTTGACAGAAAAAGGACGTCTAAAGTGGCGTCTAAGACACCGGTAAGATACCCATTTAGGCCCCGATAAAGCCGCCAACATGTGGGTCCGTATGTTTACAAAAAGTACTATAAAAATGACGTTTAAAGCGACGTCTTAGACGCCGAAATTTGAGTGATTAGTTTGGTAAAAAATGGTCAACTTTGACTAATTTGATAATTTTTCCCCAAATAATAGTCTAAACATCCTCAAAAATAATTTTAAAAACAACCCAAATATAATAGAGGGATCGCCACAATTAACAAAAAAAAATTCCCCCCCGTAAATCCTGTAAACCGTACCAAAAAAACAAATACCAAATATAAAAGC
Source organism: Mikania micrantha (assembly GCA_009363875.1). Taxonomy (NCBI): domain Eukaryota; kingdom Viridiplantae; phylum Streptophyta; class Magnoliopsida; order Asterales; family Asteraceae; genus Mikania; species Mikania micrantha. The sequence goes on from CM018684.1 coordinate 54,882,614, forward strand.
TTTTTAGGTTGTTTAACAAACTTTAAAAAAATAAACCTCAAATAATATGATTTGTAGTAGTGTGTAGGCTAGTAATCCACTAGTGGGTACTGGTGGCCATCCAAACCGGTTCCAGGACCCGACCCGGTGGACCCGAACCGGTCCCTACCCGGTAGTACCTGAAAGTTAGGACCCGGTTCCATGTTTTTCCCACTCGACCGGTTAGTACCCGGACCCAAACCGGAACCGGTTCCTACCCGGAACCGGTTGGAACCGATTAGGAACCGGTTATAGTCGTTTGAAAGAATATGAACGTTGGAGAACCATTTCTAGCCGTTTTTAGACCGTTTGGAGCTTGAAACTAGCCGTTTTTAACCCCTAAACTAGTATAAATAGGTATTGGGTGGTATGGAGTGATCACACAACTCAAAACGCAATCCCGAACGCGAAAAAACGCAAAAAAACGCTCTTTATACGCGCTTGTTTAGTCTCCATCTCTCATTTTGGTTTTTCGTTTTCTCATTTCCTACTCTCAAAGTCTCAATACTCTTTATAACTTTCCCTTTGTTATCATAGATGCTTCATATTCTTCGGTCGGTCAAGGTTCCAACACCGGACCATCATTTGTTCGTGTTATTGAACACAATCGGAACCCAGAGATATGGTGCAATTGGGATTTGGTCGAGCTTAGTGATGGTTCTATAAAAGCTCGTTGCAAGTTTTGTGGAATATATTTTGGAAAAGAATCGAATTCGAATTTGAAGAAACACATCACCAAACCGTTTTGTAAGGAGTTGAAAAAGGATCCCGAGTCTCAACAAACGCAAATGGATGTTGAAGGTGGAATATTTAATTATGACCTTGATCGGGTTCGGGATCGAATGGCGAAGTTCGTGATTCAAGAGGCATTGCCATTTAGCCATTTCGACAACCCTCGGTTAACAAACATGATTCGGGAGACGCTTCAACCACGCTACACCCACGTAAGTCGACAAACTCTTAGACGTTATTGTTTAAAAATGTGGAAACATGCCAAACAAGAACTAGTTGCATATTTTGAAAATTTAAAAACGGGGGTTAACTTAACTAGTGATGTTTGGTCGGCTCCACATAATCTACCCGAATCCTACCTTTGCGTCACCGCTCATTGGTAGAACCGTCATCATGGATAATGATGAAACGCACCATTGCTTTTGAACTTTTTCCATATCCACATACCGGTGACCTTTTATTTCAAATTTTAGATTATGTAATAACGACGTTTATGTCACACCCCCAAATTCCCACTCGTGGTGTCAGTCCACGTGGGCGTGACGTGTCCAGAATCACAGCTCAAGGTCATATAGAACACCTCTATATGCGTTTACAAATCCCATGTTTGACACATACACATAACAAAATAGTTTGCAGCGGAATCGAATAAGTAATGCAGCGGAAATACATATATGTAATAATTGCAGCGGAAAATGTCAGACACAACGATGTTTGAAAGTACACAACAGAAATAATATCGTTTTCAAAATAACACAACAGAATGCATGAGGACCCTAGTTGCTCGTCCTTTAGAGTGCGCATTCCTGTTATCCGTAGCTTGCTAGTTACCTGAGAATACAAGTTTGAAAAAGTGTCAACACAATGGTTGGTGAGTTCAAAGGTTTTGATATACATATAGTAATGAAAGTGTGTCACGCTGTTTATCAAATGTTAGTACCGAGCCCTAGGCCCAAAGTGTCAGTGCGTCACTACCGAACTAGACTTGTTTGTTCTTGCCTCCGCTATGCCTCGTATGCATAGCAAGTTAGGTCAGAGTTTGCACGGGTTATGACATCCAGTCAACATAGTTCCCCGTGGGGTTAGTCATTCCCTAATGGATCCATCCAAATCTACCACGTTGTTCGTACATTAACGGTAAGACTTTGTGAGGGCTTGTTACGAGTTCAACACTTAATGTTTGTCCAATAAACCAGCATACACATAGTGTTTGTACAGTAATAGATGTTTGACTCGATGCAACTAGTATTCTCCCCCTATTTAAAAGCGTTTAAAAAAGAGTAAAGAGGGGCCGTAAACTCACCTTAGTGATAAGAGTAGCAAATAAGCGTAAGCTCCTGATGTAGTAGCACGTGTCGGTCACCGGCAACCTATATCGCATACCGTACGTGAGTTTGTGTAAGTGACCGTGCTAGTGTTTGTGTTAGTGCTCGTGTTCGTGTCCAACAACCCTTGGTTGTTCATGTCTGTCCGTGTCGGTTCACAATGACTGTTTTGTTCGTGTTGGTCCACATTGACCGTGTTTGACTGTGTTGGTCCACAATGACCGTGTTTGACCATGTTTGACCGTGTTTGACCGGAGTTGACCAAGTTTGACCGTGTCAAGTCAACGACCCGTTGGTGAACCGTGTGACGGTTTGTGAATCGTGTAGCAATCGTGTAAGTACTCGTCGTGTGCAAAGAGCGTAAATTGCGTCCATGGACAACTTACTAATTATAGTAAGTTTCCATTTATAGAAAGTTCACAAAGCATAACGGTTTTATAGTTCTAGCATGTTCAATGGTCCTACGTGATCATGTTAACACATAGCACATCGTCATACGAATTCATATAAGTCGTTTTCATCATGTTAGTGCACAAAAGTTTCCTAAAATGGAAAGTTTCCATTTTTGGCATACGTGACATCGGAAACCATCTAACTTAGCATCTAAACATCATGTTATAACATATTAAGTCATCTAGCATGCTCGAATCACACAACATGTTGACAAATCGGTTTTTGTAAAGATAAAGTTACTATAAATAGTAACTTTGTTGTTTTGCATAGAAATAACCATTTTAGTATTTCAAAACCAATTTTCATATCACCAATCATCTTAATAACCAATCTAGCATCATTTAATCATACCAATATAGTCCAAATCATCATTTATCAATATTTCATTGATAAAAGTTACTAAATATAGTAACTTTGTCAAAATGCTCATAAACTTTAGCAAATCCACATTCCACATATCCTATTCATCATAATATCATCCAAGTTACCATTTCATATACATGCATGTGTACCATTTCATCCATAACACCATTTTGTCAATATAAAGTTCCTATTTATAGAAAGTTCATCAAATCCCACCATTTTAACCATCCAAATCAAATCTAATCATGAGTAATCCTTCTAATATCATCAATAAGCATACCAACATACTCAAGATCATTCCTACCATCATGGATCATGCATGCATGGACATATAACATCATCTATCATCATTTTAAGCAACAAAACTTACACCCAACATCTTGGATCGTCCTAAAACATCATATAATCATCATGGATCATCAAGGAATACATCTAAATCATCAAACCCAGAAAATAAATTCGTGCATGTGAGCCATGGGTGCTTGCATGTGGGTTTTAACACATGCATGTGTGCTTGTGAGTGTTTTTAAGGTACAAGGAATGATGTACTACCTTCCAAAGCTTCAAAGTTCTCTGGAATGATGGATGAGCAGCCTCTAGATCCCTGGTTCGTGGGTTTGGGTCAAGAACAAGGAAGGTGGTGGTGGTTCTTCGAGTTTCCTTGTGGTGCACAAGCTTCAATCCTTCAAGTTGGAGCTTCAAAGTGGTCTCCAATGGTGGAAAATGGTGGTAACAGGGGTTAGAGGTTGAAGATGACCGAGTGGTGGCGTGTTTGGTCGAGAGAAATGATTAAGGTAGAGTAGGATATGATTTTCTTGGGTTTATAAAGATTTTCTGCGAACTGGGCATTGTCACGTAGCGCGACACGTTCAAGAGGGGTTCTCACGTAGCGCGAGAGGATTCGGGGTTCAAATTTCCCCCGCCCACCTGTCGCGTACCGCGACAGGTTCTTTGTGGGCCTTCGCGTAGCGCGACGGGTTTCTGGGGAGGCCCAATAGGCCCATTTTAGTGGGTTTGATCCGTTCGTCGCCGTTTTCACGTCTACGAACTATCGTTTGGCCTCGTTTGAACTTCCGAGTTCAAAGTGAGTGTTTCGTGAGGTTTCGAGTGTTGTGCTACACAATGTGCTTGACGTTCACCAACGTTCGTGTGTTTTGACACGTGTGTGTTGTTTGCCGATAATTCCACGAATCATCTAGTCATGTGTCGGTGTTCGTACTGTCGTGCCACGCGTCACATTAAATTTACTAATTATAGTGCCACGTGTACATAAATCATTTAAATAAACATTTAAATAAATAATAAGTTGACCTGGAAATTACGGGGTGTCACATCCTCCCCATGTTAGAAAGAATTTCGTCCCGAAATTCAACTTGCGTTACCGGTGTTTGTCTGTTCCGCGAACAGGTGTGGGTACTTTTGTTTCATCTGGTCTTCACGTTCCCACGTGAATTCCGGTCCTCATTGCGAATTCCATCGCACCTTTACAATCGGAATCTTGCTGAGTTTGAGCTTCTTGGTTTCCCGGTCCATAATCTCCACCGGTTCCTCAACGAAGTTCAATTATTCGTCGATTTGTATTTCTTCGAGAGGGATAACAAGTGTCTCATCAGATAGGCACTTCTTGAGGTTAGAGATGTGGAATACGTTGTGTACACTGCTCAGCTCATCTGGCAGGTTCAGTTCGTAGGCTACAGGGCCTATTTGTTTTGTAATCTCGAAAGGTCCAATGTAACGAGGGTTCAATTTGCCTCGCTTGCCAAACCGTATGACCCCCTTCCAGGGCGAGACCTTGAGTAACACTCTGTCTCCCACCTGGAATTCTAACGGTTTGCGTCGTTTGTTGGCGTAGCTTTTCTGTGTGTCTCGAGCTGCTGCCATCCGCTTGCGTATTTGCACGATCTTCTCAGTCGTCTCGTGCACAAGTTCTGGACCGGTCAGTTGGCTGTCTCCAACTTCCGCCCAGCAGATAGGTGATCGGCACTTACGTCCGTAAAGTGCCTCGAATGGTGCAGCTTGGAGGCTAGTGTGGTAGCTATTGTTGTACGAGAACTCAATTAATGGTAAATGAGTCTCCCAGCTACTGCCAAAATCAATGACACATGCCCGAAGCATGTCCTCCAGAGTTTGTATCGTTCGCTCACTCTGTCCGTCCGTCTGCGGGTGGTAAGCGGTACTCATGTCCAATCTCGTACCCAAAGCCTTATGCAAAGACTTCCAGAAATGCGACGTAAAGCGACTGTCGCGATCGGAGATTATCGAGATTGGTACTCCATGTCGAGTGACCACTTCCTTTATATAGATACGAGTGAGCTTGTCCAACTTGTCAGTCTCCTTAATGGGTAGAAAATGTGCGGACTTAGTCAGTCGGTCTACGATAACCCAGATGGTATCGCAACCACTTGCCGTCTTTGGCAGTTTAGTTATGAAGTCCATGGAAATCTGCTCCCATTTCCACATTGGTAGTTTTGGTTGTTGGAGTAACCCTGATGGCTTCTGATACTCAACCTTGACCTTTGAGCATGTTAAGCACTTACTCACGTAAGTTGCTATCTCAGCTTTCATGTTTGGCCACCAGTAGGTTGTTTTCAAGTCATGATACATTTTGTCAGAGCCCGGATGTACGGAATACCGGCTCTTGTGGGCTTCATCCATCACTACTCCTCTCAATCCCCCGTAGTGTGGAATCCAAATTCGATCCGCTAGGTAATACGCTCCGTCGTCCTTTACCCTTAGTTGTTTATCCATACCACGCATGGCTTCGAGAGAGAGGTTCTCTGTTTTTAGAGCTTCTTGCTGTGCGAGTCGGATTTGATTCGGTAGCTCGGAATGAATTGTGAGTTGTAGCGCATGTACGCGTTTTGTTGTTTCCTTCTGGCTCAACGCGTCGGCCACTACATTGGCTTTACCCGGATGGTATTTGATAGCACAATCGTAATCGCCTATGAGTTCGACCCATCTTCGTTGCCTCATATTTAGCTCCTTCTGGTCGAAGATGTGTTGTAGGCTTTTATGATCGGTAAAGATTGTACATTTCGTGCCGTACAAGTAGTGTCGCCAGATCTTTAAAGCGAATACCACAGCTCCTAACTCAAGGTCATGAGTTGTGTAGTTCTTTTCATGCACCTTCAGCTGCCGTGAAGCATAAGCGATAACCTTCTCGCGTTGCATCAGCACGCAACCGAGTCCTTGTTTCGAGGCGTCGCAATACACTACGAAATCGTCGCATCCTTCCGGTAAGGATAGAATAGGTGCTGTACATAGTTTCTGTTTTAACAAATTAAAAGCAGTTTCCTGTTTGTCTCCCCAGTCAAACTTCTTGTCCTTATGAGTCAGGGATGTCAATGACTGAGCAATCTTCGAGAATCCTTCAATGAATCGTCGGTAGTACCCGGCCAGACCTAGGAATTGTCGCACCTCAGTCGGAGTCTTGGGTGCTTCCCAGTTCTTGATCGCTTCGATTTTGGCTGGGTCCACGTGTATTCCCTGCTTGTTAACCACGTGTCCAAGGAATTGGACTTCGCGAATCCAAAAGTCGCACTTTGAAAATTTGGCGTACAACTGCTCTTTCTTTAATAGTTCTAAGATTAGCCTCAAATGCTCAGCATGTTCTTCCCGATTCTTCGAGTAAATCAGAATGTCATCAATGAATACTATCACGAATTTGTCAAGATAGGGCTTGCACACTCTATTCATGAGATCCATGAATACAGCTGGTGCGTTGGTCAGTCCGAAGGGCATAACCAGAAATTCGTAGTGTCCGTATCGGGTTCTGAAGGCAGTCTTAGGAATATCATTCTCTTGTATCCTTAGTTGATGGTAACCCGATCTTAAATCGATTTTCGAATAGTAGCTTGACCCTTGCAACTGATCAAACAAATCGTCTATTCGTGGTAACGGGTATCGATTCTTGGTCGTCACCTTGTTCAGCTCTCTATAGTCGATACACATACGGAATGTTCCGTCTTTCTTCTTCACAAATAAGACCGGTGCTCCCCACGGTGAGAAGCTCGGTCTGATAAATCCCTTGTCTAACAGTTCATGCAATTGGTTAGACAATTCCTGCATCTCAGTCGGTGCTAGTCGGTATGGGGCTTTAGCAATCGGTGCTGCTCCAGGTGTAAGATCTATCTGGAACTCGACTTGTCGTTTCGGAGGCAGTCCAGGTAGATCCTCGGGAAACACTTCGGGAAAATCGCGGACTACAGCGATGTCCTCAATCTTCCTTTCCTTCTTCGGTTGCTCTGCGATGAGGGCTAGTATGGCAGTGTATCCCTTTTGTAGATACTTGTTCGCCTTCATGCATGACATGATGTTCAGAGGTACTCCCCGTCTTTCCCCCTGAATCGAGATCTGTTCTCCGTCCTGCAACGTCACTCGTACGATCTTCTCGTTGCATACGATCTCGGCTTGGTTAGCGGATAACCAATCCATTCCAACGACTACATCAAAGCTTCCGAGAGTCACCGGCATCAAATCAATTTCGAGTTCGTGATCCGTCAACACCATGACACATCCTCGAAAGATGTGTTGTGTTTCAATCAGTTTGCCGTCTGCTAACTCTACGGTATACTTGTAGTCTAGTGGTGTTGGTGTAATATCTAGTAATTTACTAAACTCACTAGATATAAAGCTCCTATCGGCACCGGTATCAAATAATATACTAGCATAGACATTATTTAAAAGAAACGTACCGGTTACGATGTTAGGATCGTCTTTGGCTTCCCCAGAGCCAATCACGAAAGCTCGTCCCTTGGCCGCTCCTCCTCCGGCCTTCTTCAACTGAGGGCAATCCCTCCTCATGTGGCCTGGTTTCCCACATTCATAACACCCTCTGGAGGTGTTCTGGTTGCTGTTATTCTGGTTGTGGTTGGGGTTGTTGTTGTTGACAGGAAATTTTGATCTGCAATCTTTGGCCATGTGGCCATGTCTTCCGCACTTTAGGCAACGGTATCGCTCGCATTGCCCGAAGTGGTGATATGAGCATCGGTTGCACAGTGGGTACTTCCCTTGATACACACCCTTTCCCTTGTCATCGGGTTGGGTGGCAGTGAATGCTCTGGCAGGTGCAGATCGTTGTTGTTGTTGGGGTTGATGAGATTGGTGGTGGCTGGGTTCCCACTTCCTTTTCTGGCTTTCTTGAGGCTTCAGGTGTTCGCCTCATTTGGGTAGCTTGCCCTGGGCTACAGCTTGATCAGTCAGTTTATGGGCCAGTCAGATCAGTGGTTGGATGGTGGTGAGATCAGAAGCAGTCACCATGCTTTGGATTTGTTCGGGCAGCCCACTGATGAACTGCTCTATCTTTTTGTACTTAGGCGTCACCATAGCCGGACATAGCTTACACAGCTCATGGAATCGAGTGCAGTATTGCTCGATCTCAGAGCCCACCATCTTGAGAACCCAAAATTCGGCCTCTAGCTTCCTAACCTCATCACGAGGACAGTATTCCTCTTGCAGTAGTCGGGTGAAGTCAGCCCATGGCATGGAGTTGGCACCGTCCAATCCCCGAGTTTGAACATGGGTGTTCCACCATGTGAGGGCCGGTCCCTCCAGTGTACCGGTTGCATACTTGACCCGGTTCTCATCAGCACATTCACACATGGTGAATACAGATTCCACCTTCTCCACCCAGCGGAGCATTCTGACAACCCCTTCAGTTCCCTTGAATTTGTGTGGGTGGCAGTTCAGGAAGGATTTAAAAGAACATCCTTTGTTGTTGTTGCCTTGTGATCCTGCTCGTCAGAAACCAATGTTGTGGGTTAGTATCGTGTTAGTTACGCTATGTTAGTCATGTTAGGCGAGTGTTAGTACCATTGTTAGAGCCACTGGTCTCACTAGCAAGGCGGTTTGCCTCGTACTCCGCCAGTACCTTGTTAACCCTTCTGTCGACCATCATCTTAATGACGGCTGCGTCCAGTGTTCGTCTAGGAGGGCGTGCATGTGGTCCTCTTCCCGCCATAGGTATTTTCTATACGGAAGGGATAGAATGTTAGTAAGTCAGAATGTTAGTCAGATGTTGTGTCAGAAGTCAGATCAGATGTCATGTCAGGGGTTATGTTAGCAACAACCATAATGATACAATAAATAAAACAAGCATAATTCTCATTAATACTAGATTTGTAGTACAATAATTTCAAAAGGAAATACAATACAAGTTCTTCGAGCACATCCCGCTCGTCTAGGCCAAAATAAGAAGAAATACAAAATAAAACAGTCCTCTAGTCCGAGTTCATGGAAACGTGTGAAATGTCACTGGCAGCGTCTCCGTCGTCATCATCCTCCTCCGGATCCTCATTGGGATCCTCATCAAAATCCTCTTCTCCGAGGTCATTGACCTCGAATTCGGGGCCATCCTCCTGTGGTGGTTCCTCTATAAACAGACATAGCCGAGACTCGGGGTACCACTAGAATGTTCGTCGCTGGCCTGAACCATCGCCTGAGTCTCGGCTATGTCTGTCCGGTTCTCAGTGATACGTCCATCATGCTCTTGCATGATGTCGACCATCTGCCCATGCTGACTCATCAGCTGGGATACCTGGAGACGAAGGGTCTCCACCTGCTCCTCTAGTGGACTGTTTCGCTCCTCCAGTCGGTCGTTTCGCCTTTCCAGGCGATCGTTCTTCTCGCGAAGAACTCGAACCTCATCGGACAGCTCGCCACTCCTCCAAATCTCTCGCCGAGTGCAAGCAACGTGGGCCGCGAATGCCTGCTCTAGTGGTACCCCGAGTGGTGGTAATCGACGGCCTGGAGTGGTATCGCCAGGGAAAGGGTATGGAGGTACCCTCTCCCCGGTAATCCACTCCTGTATCATCGTAGGTAGTCATCCCCAGTTTCAGGCTCGTGCTGCGTCCCTAGCTCGTCTATCCATCTCGGCGTCTACTTGCGCCACAATGTCGTGAATGCGTCGGTGGCTCTCTGTCGTCAGGTCGTCTATCGCCGGACGCCTGTCCGTGTTCCTGCTAGTGTCTTCGTTGTTGGCCATCCTGTAAGTCTCAAGTTAGTAAGTAACAGTTTAACATAAGTAATAACATCATCAATGTGCAAGTTCTACGTGTAGTGTCTATAGTTGAGCTATGGCTATAGTCTAAGTTTACTATATGCAAACCTAGTTCTCTATAACCAAGGCTCTGATACCAGTCTGTCACACCCCCAAATTCCCACTCGTGGTGTCAGTCCACGCGGGCGTGACGTGTCCAGAATCACAGCTCAAGGTCATATAGAACACCTCTATATGCGTTTACAAATCTCATGTTTGACACATACACATAACAAAATAGTTTGCAGCGGAATCGAATAAGTAATGCAGCGGAAATACATATATGTAATAATTGCAGCGGAAAATGTCAGACACAACGATGTTTGAAAGTACACAACAGAAATTATATCGTTTTCAAAATAACACAACAGAATGCATGAGGACCCTAGTTGCTCGTCCCTTAGAGTGCGCATTCCTGTTATCCGTAGCTTGCTAGTTACCTGAGAATACAAGTTTGAAAAGGTGTCAACACAATGGTTGGTGAGTTCAAAGGTTTTGATATACATATAGTAATGAAAGTGTGTCATGCTGTTTATCAAATGTTAGTACCGAGCCCTAGGCCCAAAGTGTCAGTGCGTCACTACCGAACTAGACTTGTTTGTTCTTGCCTCCGCTATGCCTCGTATGCATAGCAAGCTAGGTCAGAGTTTGCACGGGTTATGACATCCAGTCAACATAGTGCCCCGTGGGGTTAGTCATTCCCTAATGGATCCATCCAAATCTACCACGTTGTTCGTACATTAACGGTAAGACTTTGTGAGGGCTTGTTACGAGTTCAACACTTAATGTTTGTCTAATAAACCAGCATACACATAGTGTTTGTACAGTAATAGATGTTTGACTCGATGCAACTAGTATTCTCCCCCTATTTAAAAGCGTTTAAAAAAGAGTAAAGAGGGGCCGTAAACTCACCTTAGTGATAAGAGTAGCAAATAAGCGTAAGCTCCTGATGTAGTAGCACGTGTCGGTCACCGGCAACCTATATCGCATACCGTACGTGAGTTTGTGTTAGTGACCGTGCTAGTGTTTGTGTTAGTGCTCGTGTTCGTGTCCAACAACCCTTGGTTGTTCATGTCTGTCCGTGTCGGTTCACAATGACCGTGTTTGTTCGTGTTGGTTCACATTGACCGTGTTTGACTGTGTTGGTCCACAATGACCGTGTTTGACCATGTTTGACCGTGTTTGACCGGAGTTGACCAAGTTTGACCGTGTCAAGTCAACGACCCGTTGGTGAACCGTGTGATGGTTTGTGAATCGTGTAGCAATCGTGTAAGTACCCGTCGAGTGCAAAACGCGTAAATTGCGTCCATGGACAACTTACTAATTATAGTAAGTTTCCATTTATAGAAAGTTCACAAAGCATAACGGTTTTATAGTTCTAGCATGTTCAATGGTCCTACGTGATCATGTTAACACATAGCACATCGTCATACGAATTCATATAAGTCGTTTTCATCATGTTAGTGCACAAAAGTTTCCTAAAATGGAAAGTTTCCATTTTTGGCATACGTGACATCGAAAACCATCTAACTTAGCATCTAAACATCATGTTATAACATATTAAGTCATCTAGCATGCTCGAATCACACAACATGTTGACAAATCGGTTTTTGTAAAGATAAAGTTACTATAAATAGTAACTTTGTTGTTTTGCATAGAAATAACCATTTTAGTATTTCAAAACCAATTTTCATGTCACCAATCATCTTAATAACCAATCTAGCATCATTTAATCATACCAATATAGTCCAAATCATCATTTATCAATATTTCATTGATAAAAGTTACTAAATATAGTAACTTTGTCAAAATGCTCATAAACTTTAGCAAATCCACATTCCACATATCCTATTCATCATAATATCATCCAAGTTACCATTTCATATACATGCATGTGTACCATTTCATCCATAACACCATTTTGTCAATATAAAGTTCCTATTTATAGAAAGTTCATCAAATCCCACCATTTTAACCATCCAAATCAAATCTAATCATGAGTAATCCTTCTAATATCATCAATAAACATACCAACATACTCAAGATCATTCCTACCATCATGGATCATGCATGCATGGACATATAACATCATCTATCATCATTTTAAGCAACAAGACTTACACCCAACATCTTGGATCTTCCTAAAACATCATATAATCATCATGGATTATCAAGGAATACATCTAAATCATCAAACCCAGAAAATAAATTCGTGCATGTGAGCCATGGGTGCTTGCATGTGGGTTTTAACACATGCATGTGTGCTTGTGAGTGTTTTTAAGGTACAAGGAATGATGTACTACCTTCCAAAGCTTCAAAGTTCTCTAGAATGATGGATGAGCAGCCTCTAGATCCCTGGTTCGCGGGTTTGGGTCAAGAACAAGGAAGGTGGTGGTGGTTCTTCGAGTTTCCTTGTGGTGCATAAGCTTCAATCCTTCAAGTTGGAGCTTCAAAGTGGTCTCCAATGGTGGAAAATGGTGGTAACAGGGGTTAGAGGTTGAAGATGACCGAGTGGTGGCGTGTTTGGTCGAGAGAAATGATTAAGGTAGAGTAGGATATGATTTTCTTGGGTTTATAAAGATTTTCTGCGAACTGGGCATTGTCGCGTAGCGCGATACGTTCAAGAGGGGTTCTCGCGTAGCGCGAGAGGATTCGGGGTTCAAATTTCTCCCACCCACCTGTCGCGTACCGCGACAGGTTCTTTGTGGACCTTCACGTAGCGCGACGGGTTTCTGGGGAGGCCCAATAGGCCCATTTTAGTGGGTTTGATCCGTTCGTCGCCGTTTTCACGTCTACGAACTATCGTTTGGCCTCGTTTGAACTTCCGAGTTCAAAGTGTGAGTGTTTCGTGAGGTTTCAAGTGTTGTGCTACACAATGTGCTTGACGTTCACCAACGTTCGTGTGTTTTGACACGTGTGTGTTGTTTGTCGATAATTCCACGAATCATCTAGTCATGTGTCGGTGTTCGTACTGTCGTGCCACGCGTCACATTAAATTTACTAATTCTAGTGCCACGTGTACATAAATCATTTAAATAAATAATAAGATGACCTGGAAATTACGGGGTGTCACAGTTTAAGTTAGAAAAAAAAATATTTTCAATGGCATTTGATAACGCTTCAAACAATACGACGGCGGTTGAAAAATTAAAACTAAAATATTTGCCATTATGTAATGGTGCATTTTTTCACTAAAGATGTGTTGCACATATAATAAATTTAATTGTGCAAGACGGTATTGGCACTGATGATGTTTAAACATTTATAAATGTTTGTAGACAAATGCTACATGATATTTTTAAAAAGAGTAAGAAACGACATATGGCATATAGGAAATTTTGTAAAGATACGGGGAGGGTTTCTTTGGGTGCAAATTGGGATGTACCTCATAGATGGAATTCCACTTGCCTAATGCTTGAAAGTGATTTACGACAAAAAGACACTTTGCAAATGTTTCACGCAAGTCTCGTCGACCGTGGTTATGTCGACGCATTTTTGGATAGTTCTTGGGATAATATCCAATTATTATCTGAATTTCTTGAAGTTTTTAAATCATCAACTACTAAACTATCATGGACTTATTACCCGACTAGTTTTTTGATATTTTGGCTTGGTGGAAAGCAAAGGAATCCGAATTTCCGATTCTTGCCGCCATGGCCCGTGATTTACTAACTGTCCAAGCTTCCACGGTAGCTTCGGAATCTGCATTTTCTCTTAGTGGCAGGGTCTTGTCGTTAAGAAGAACAAAACTCACTCCCGAGTCGGTAGAAATGTGCATATGTTTAAAGGATCATTTGGACTCGATCGATCGTATTCAAGATCAAACAACCCTCGAAGATGAAACATCCATTGAAGTAAAAGTACATGACGAAGAAGTTGAAGAAGGCTTATCACCCGGCCTATCTGACGAAGAACTCGCATCTGAAGCTAACTTCAGTCGTTCGCAACAAAACGACACAAATCTTTGATTTTAATGTTTTATTAGTTGTTTGTAACTTTTCTTTTGTTTTGTTTTTAAATTACTTAAAATAATTAATGAATTTATGTTTGTTTTTAACATTTGTTATTATTAACCAATTCAAACATTTAACTAATAATTAATTAATAAACCCTAATTAAACCTTAAACAAATCAAACCTAATAAAACTAACTTATCAAACATTTAACTAATAATTAATTAATAAACCCTAATTAAACCTTAAATAAATCAAACCTAATAAAACCTTAAACTTATCAAACATTTAACTAATAATTAATTTATTAACCCTAATTAAACCTTAAACAAATCAAACCTAATAAAACTAACTTATCAAACATTTAACTAATAATTAATTAATAAACCTTAACAAATGAAACCTAATAAAACCTTAGACTAATCAAACACTTAACTAATAATTAATTAATAGGATTAGGATCAACTAAATAGTCTCTTTATCCTAAGAAGCCTAAGAAGGATTATTGTTCATTAGATTATGAGATCAAATTTAAAAGTAAAAATTTAAAATTTTAGAGGGAAAAGTTGTTAGAGGGTAATATAGTCATAACCACTTTCCCCCACGTTTTTTAAACATTCATAACTTTTACATACGATATTATTTTTTCAAAAAAAAAATATATCATAAAAACAAGCATTTTTTTATCTTTAAAATGAGTACAATATTTCTACAAAAAAAATAATTTTTTTTTCAGCTCATTGTGTCTAATTATTATCATTGTGTCTTTTTAAACGTTTGTGTATAATTATCTTTTTGTGTTTTTTTAAAGATAATTGTGTCTTTTTTATTAGGTAATTGTGTCTTTTTTAAATATCAATGCGTTATTTATACTTGTTGTTGTGCTATCATTGCTTAACATTATGTATTATGCAACATCATTTTGTCTGAAATTGTTTAGAAAAACACAAGATTGAGCAGAAACATAAAAGACACAATTATGTACAAAAGACACAATGTCTAAACAATAGACACAATTACCTGTACAAAACACACAATGTATATACAAAAGACAATATTAAGGAGAAACACAAAAGACACAATGTATATTCAAAAGACATAATGTCTATTCAAAAGACACAATGCATATACAAAAGACACAATGACTCATCATTGTGTCTTTTTAATAGGTAATTGTGTCTTTTTTCAAGATTATTGTGTTATTTATACTTGTCATTGTGTCATCTTTGCTTGACATTATGTATTATGGAACATCATTATGTCTTAAATTGTTAATGAAAACACAGCATTGAGCAGAAACATAAAAGACACAATTACGTACACAAAAGACACAATTACATGTACAAAAGATACAATTATATGTAAAAAAGACACAATAACCTGTACAAAAGACACAATGAACTAAAAAAACAAAAATTTTCTATAGCAAAAATTATATTAATTTGAAGATAAAAAAAATGCTTGTTTTTATGGTATTTTTTTTTCAAAAAATAATTCCGCATGTAAAAGTTATGAACATTTAAAGAATATGGGGTAATTTGATAAAAAGTCAACAAAAGTATGCATGACTAAAATACCCTCCAACAACTTGATTTAATCATAACCATTGATTAATGATCTAATGGCTCAAGATCCTTCTTAGGCTTTTTAGGTTAAGAGGCTTATTTAGTGGAACTTAACCCTTAATTAATAAACCCTTATCAAACCTTAAACAAATCAAACCTAAACCTTAAACTAATCAAACCTAAGACTATTAATTAATAAAACCTTAAACTAATCAAATTAAATAATAGTTTAAGGTTTTATTTGTTCAAGGTTAAATTCTTTGATTTGTTTAAGGTTTATTAATAAGTTTAAGGTTTGATTAGAGTTTATTAATTATTAGTTTAAGGTTTTATTAGGGTTTATAAATTAATAGTTTATAGTTTAAGGAAAAAAAAAGGTGAAACCGGTTCTAAAACAGGAACCGGTTTAGGACCCTACCCTAACCGGGTACACCGAATAGGGTCCTTTGGGAGTGGAACCGGGTACGGAACTGGTTCGGGTTTTGGGTGGAACCGGTTTGGAGGAACCGGTGGGTCTCAGGAACCGGTTTGGAACCGGTTCCGGTTCTTGAAAAAAACCGGTTTGGCCACCTCTACTAGTGGGTAGGGCTACGCATTGGCAGACCTACATGGTGATAGCAGAGGATACATGATATAATTCTAACCAGTGTTTTCGTAACCGGACCGAACCGACTGGTCGGACCGGTCAGGTTAGAGATTATGAGCCGTTTTTGGGTGAATCGACCAGTCGAACCGGTGGTTGAACCGTTTTTTTTTATTTCTTTTTATTTTTTTATATGTATATTTATAAAATGTATATAAAATCAGCCGGTTCTTAAATCCGGACCGATCGGACCTCTGACCAGTAAGGAGACCGGTCCGACGTCCGGTCCGGTTATGAAAACATTGATTTTAACCGACCTTCAAGTATACTCAAAAATTTTGACACTTTAACTGAAAAAAACTTAAAATACAAGAAAAATAAGATTAATCATCTATATATAATAAATAAATAATTGTTCACACAAGTCAACTTTATAATCAATGTAAAAATTTGTTTGCTTCTTTTCTTTCATATTAATTATTTATGTACAAATTTGTTTCTCATTTCTCATCTTATTATTCTAGATATTAAAATGCAAGATAAGTGATAGTAGTTTTTTTGTCTTTTGAAATTTGGTGACTGAAAAATTTGGCTAGCCATACTTATGTAATTTAAGGCGTGTAAGCACAAGAAAAGTCCAACGTATTATATTGCTAGGTTAGTACCCCGTATATTACACAGGTTAATCATCAACGAAAATAATTATACTAAATCATGCTATAATTTATTTTTTTTAAATTGTATATTTTATAATAAATTGGTTTTCTAAAGTGTGTTTTTTTAATATTAATATACTTTTAATGTATTAAAAAATATTTTTCTTAATTTAAAAAAATGTATAAAAAAAGTATATTTAAAATTTAATATTATTATTTAATATGAGGTATATTTAATATGAGAGAGAGACGGGAAATCAAAGTTGATGTGCTATAAGAACGCGTCATGTGGCATTAGAAACTTTGATTTATTAGAATAGATAAAATAGATATATTCAAGATCATATATATATATATATATATATATATAATTTAGACGTTTGATTCTTGTAGTGGCGTTTTGAAATTTTATACTTGTGCCATTAGATTTTTTTTTTTAATTTAAAAAGTAGTAAATAGAGATAAGGGAAATAAATTTGAGATATTTGCTTAAAGACTTGGGTTTTTCTTTTAAGTCAAATGATTGGTTGCCAGTGAGACGGATTTTGTATGTAATTTTTTCTATTATTTTTATAACATATTTGTGATGATTTTGTATGACTTTACATTTTTATGAAAAAATTTATCAAGTTTGTGATGAAAGATTTGTTTTTGTTATGTAATATATGCTTTGGAAAATAATATTGTTTCGGGTAAAAATTAACAAGTTTAATTTTTAGCAAAACCGAATTAGTTAAGTGGGGAATTGTGCTTTATAATCAGAAAAATAGTTTGTTAGCAAATTGTTATAAAATTATCTCTAAGAATCCATATGGATATTGTAAATACGAAATGAAACAAACAGCTCAACACACCAGATTTATACGAGAAAAAAACTCTTAATCCCTTATTATTCTTCAAATTATATATAATACCTATTCTCGGGTGTGTACTGTGATAACCCACCGAAACGCTCGGGGTGAATAAACCTAGTTAATTATTAAATAGCAAGTGTTGGCTTATGGTTATATATGTGTGTGTGTGTGTGATTATCTTTCTATATATCCTATTAAATAATAAAAATGTTTTTTTACTTACTAAAAATACAAATATATCTTAAGTTTTTTTAAATTTATTAAAAAAATGACTTTGAAAAATGTTAAAATAATCTTTTTAGAAACTTAATTTTTTAATTTGTGTATAACATGTGTAATACACATGTTTCTGAACTAGTAAATTATAAAAGAGAGGTGAAGAAAAAAGGAGTCTTTTATTCCGTTGTAGCTTAATTTATACTCACTCATATGGCTAAGCAAGAAAAAAGGTTATGTTAATCTCACACACAAATTTATATTTTCAAATCATTTATACGTGTCGTACAGTACCCTACGCCACGTACAACAACATGCAAATCTAACATTTTGGACAATGATTGGATGTCATATGACACGTAGAGTCTTCTACACAGCGTATATCACCTCGTACAAATGGTAATGACATTTTTGTGCTATGATTGGATGTTGTACGCAATGTACAAAGCTATACGTGACATATGGAGAACAATTATATGCAAACCCAACCACGAGTCTGGCTAATTGAAAAGGTGATACGCCACGTAAAGACCTGTACGTGGCGTATACAAGACAATAATTGGAGACAAAGTCTGGTGGAAAGACTAAAAAGAAAACTGTGTGTGTCGTATAGAACTGTACGCCACGTATAGACTCTTTATATACGCCATGTAGAGGTATGTACGACACGTATACAAATTTTGATATTGATTATTGTATGGCCAACGAAAAGATGTAAGATTCTATAAATTATATATAAAATGAATCATGTTTTATTTGGTCGTATTTTCTTCATTCAATTCTTCAAATGGTTGGAACGGTTGGTTATTACATTCACATAATGTCGTTTTGGGATGTTAACTTCTTTTTTGGAAACGAACAGATAGAACAGGTATATCTAATTTATTTCGTATTTGTCTTTCGTTAACTAAAAACTAATCATATGTGTTTAAGGAGGAATCTGGCCTTCAATCTTATTATGACAAGAGCAGACTGCAAGGGTGTCTGATTTAGATGAGGATCCCAACTTTAAGTCTTACAATGCGAATATGCTTCCCGGTTTAAATGATTAGCCTTGCTTTGAAGTTTTCTATGGTTAAGAAAACAACCAGGGTTTCGGATTGGAGAGTTGATGTGTTGTAAAACACATCTATTTTTTCATTTGTTTTTGTTAAGTTCCAGTACAATTTTATTCAGTTTTAGGGTCGATTTAAGTTGGTGCTTCACATTTTTGTAATTTGATGCTTGCAGGTAATAAACACGTATATTTGGTGCTAAAGTACAAAGAAACGAGCTCACGATTGGGTAAGGACGGACCCGGAAACAAGAAAAGAAGAAAACTGAAATCTGAAACCCGTCGCGCTACGCGACAACCCTAGAAAACCCTGTCGCGATACGCTAGAGGTGGGAAAGACCAAAATGCCCTCACTTAAACCCCTCGAGCTACGCGACAGATTTGGAGGTATCTGTCGCGCTACGCGACATACTTGAAATCGCAGAAAATCAGTTTTAAGCCAAAACGTCGAAAACCGTAGGGAGATATACGATTTTGGACGGCTAGAGACGACTAGGAGGACGAAAAAAAGGCTATTCTAAGGTGAATCAAAGGTTAGGAAAGCATAGGATCGAAGAATCAAGGCCTAGGATCAACGATATCGAGTGTTCATCATTCGGTTTATTTTGTTTCTTTGTTTCTCTTTGATTTTCATGTTTCTCCTGTACACTAAACAGATTATGGGTTGTTTTCATATGATGTTTCTTGGCTAAACTTGTAGAACTACCTAGGTTTTGATGATTGCCCATGTTTGACATTCGTTTCTATCGGTTTTGGATTATGTTTATGTGATGAACCCATGATGTAACAAACTTGGTTTGGATTATTGGATGTTTAATGCATGTCTATGATCATTTATGGATTGATGATTTACTCCTCGTGTGTCTTGGTGAATGTCTTTCATGTAATAGGTAAATGCTAGGTCAATTACTGTGTGTTTTTGATTATTGGATGGTTTACTGCGTACGAGTTTACCATAGGAGTGATTATCTTGATATAGATATATTAGATGTGCAACCAATCTTGATAGCCGTGAGGTGAGAGATTGTCGGTTTGTCTAGGGTGTTGGAATTGCTAGTTCAGAGACTTTGTGAGAAGATCTATCTAGTGTGTTTTACGTCCATGTTTACCGAATCCAATAGGAAAATCCGAGTTATCCCTTTCACTTAGGTGTCTGAGCCTTTCACGCTGTGAGTTAGATTGTCTAGCGGATACATTTTGAGTATAATTGGATGACCTGTGAGGGAAATCCATTTCAACCGGTGGTTTAACGGCTTTTAGGACTCTTATTGACAATCCTTGAGAAGGGTCGAGGGTGCTCTAGGTTTCCTTTGAGTTTAGTATTTTAAGATCCCGGTACCACGTCATTTCCATTATCGATAGATCTTTTGTTGACCGTGTGTAGGATTCATGCCTAGGTAGTGTTCTTTCTTCGTCTGATCTCCGTTTCAGTTTAGTGTTTTCTCTTTAGTTTTTATTTAAGTTATTCTTAGTTTTGTTAGCAAAACCCCCCTTTCTTAGTATTATTTTATTTAAGTATAAATTTTGTAGAGATAAGTCATAGATTCTAGGTAGTACATTCAGTAGAAGTCTGTGGGTTCAATATCCGGACTTGCTTAGGCTATACTATCTCCGACAGGTACACTTGCCTGTCAGTAGTTTAGTTTTAGAGAGTCTAGTGTATTACTTAGTGTCTAGGTTAGTTTTGATTTTTGTTAGTTTTAATTAAGCTACCGCACCACATCAAGTTTTTGGCGCCGTTGCCGAGGACTTCTTAGTCGATTGTGCAATTTAATTCTTGTGTCTTATCTGTGCACATTTGTTTCTAGTTTTAGTTTTATTTTGTTTTGCTTTATTTCTTTTTTATTTACTTTTATTTGTTTGCAGGTTTGGTAGTGTATGCCACACCTACGTTCGCACGGACCGCCACCTGAGCTTTCTTTGCCTTCAAGGAGCGATTCGCGGGATTTCTCTGAGGGTTCTACGAGCGAGGTAAGTGCTTCTACACCCATCTCTGCTGATTTTTCTGTGCACACACCACCGTCCTCTTCTAATTCTTCTACTCATTCTAGTCCTCGCTTGCACTTTATTCCACCCATGGTTGAGCGTCGCACGGTTCACCAGCTGGCCACTGCAGGTTTCACGGGACTTAATAATCTCATCATTGTGTCAAATATCACGAGTGAAAATTCGTGGCAGTTTCCCTCGTATATCATGACAACCATTAATAACTCTCAGCTTAATGACAGGGATGATGAGGATGCTCAAGCACACATAGCTCGCCTCACTCGCATCTGTGGTACCTTCAATCTTCAAGGTGCCACTGAAGATGCTATCTTTTTGCAGTTATTTCCCTTTTTCTCTTGCGGGTAGGGCCGCCACTTGGCTAGATTCGCATGCACCTGGATCTTTCACTACTTAGGGCAGTCTTAGGGATGCATTCCTAAAGAAGTACTTTCCACCTGCCAAGGCAGCTCGCCTTCGTGATGAGATCCATTCTTTTCGTATGGCACCTGATGAGCCATACTAACTTGATTGGGAGAGATTCCAGAATTTGCTTAGCAGATGCTCCCAACATGGTCTCTCTGACTGGGCACTTGTAGAGAAATTCTACAATGGTCTAACTTATGAGACCCGGGCTCGTTTTGACACTTCTGCGGGTGGTCATCTTATGGGAAAGAGGGATGTTGTTGAGTGTACTGATATGTTTGAGAGCTTTGCTCAGGCTGAGTACGAGCAGAGGTCTGCAAATAGGAATTCCACTCCTATTGCTAGTTCTTCCTCCTCAACAAGAGGAATTCACCACGTTAATGTGGACACTAGTGTTGCTGCTGCTCTTGAGTCTTTAGCTAGGGATGTCAGGGATTTGAAGATGAGAGTGGATCGGTGTGAGATTTGCAGAGGTGGTCATGCCACGTCTGAGTGTTTGGTGAGCCAGGAGTAGGCTAACTATTTAGGAGGACAGGGCAGGTTTGGGCACTCATACAACCCCGGATGAGGAAATTCTCAAAACTCCCAGCCTTTTAGATCTTCAGTTAACCCCCTGGTTTTCATTCTGGATATCCTCAAAATCAGGGACATAGTCAAGCTCCTAGTGGTAATAATCAGGGTAGCACTTTAGGTGGTGGTAGTGATAGTATGGGTAGGATTGAAGAATTATTGACTTAGTTAGTGGCCAAGGATGCCACTACACAGAAGATCCTACATAAGCATGATGTTCTCTTCAAGAACCAACAATCTGCGTTCTTGGATTTACAGCGAACGGTTGGTGACATAGTCAAACGGTTGGATGAACGGCCCCAATGCCAGTTCCCGGGTCAGCCCCAAACCAACCCAAATGCCCACGTTAAGGCGGTCACTACCCGTTCTGGAGGAGGTGGGGAAGAGAGATTCATACCACCGGTGTTGGTGGAAGTTGAGGAGAGTGAAAGAGTGGTCCCACTGGATGATTTAGATGAGGAGGAATCGGTGGATGAGGAAATTGAGATGGAGACTCCTAGGAGGGTGCCCGTGAGGCTAGTCCCAGCAAGTACTGCACCTAACAGCTAGTCTCCCGTTGATAAATCGGTAGTTGGTAAGCCGGTCAGGTTTAAGCCCACCTCGGAGATTGATCTTTCCTGTGTTCCTTACCCAGCGTGTTTAACTAATCAAAAACACGCTAAGGAATACGGGCACTTTCTTGACATATTTAAACAGCTCAAGATCAATCTCCCATTTATTGAGGCCCTTTAGCGTATGCCTAAATTCGCTAAGTTTTTGAAAAATATGCTGAAGGGTAATGACTGGTTAGGCAAATTAACTGAGGTCCCGTTGAGTAGAGACTGTTCTGCGGTGATAACGAACACGCTTCCGGAGAAACTGACGGATCCGGGTATTCTCACGATCCCGTGTTCATTTGGTAGCGATGTTCGTAGTCACGCGTTGGCAGATTCAGGTGCTAGCATCAATTTGATGCCCTATCTCTTTATGAGAAGCTAGCACTTGGTGACCTTGTCCCAACGCGCATTACACTCTCCCTAGCGGACCGGTCCGTGAAGTGTCCACGGGGCATCTTGGAAAACGTGCTGGTGAAGATTGATAATTTTGTTTTCCCTGTGGACTTCGTGGTTATGGATATGGAGGCGGATACCACTGTTCCCATCATTTTAGGAAGTCCGTTTCTCCGCACTGCCAAGGCCGTCATTGATGTTTTTGATGGGAAGCTCACGCTTAGGGTCGGTGACGAGACGGTCACTTATGTGGTAGCCAAATCCATCAAACAAAGAAGGAGTGGTGAGGGTGTTGATAAACCCAAGTGTGGGGAGGATGAGAAGAATCCGGAGTGATGAAGGGTGTTGGTAGTGGTGAGATGTGGGAGGCGGTTGAAAGTGGTTCGTTTTCGAGCGAATGGGAGGAATTTTCCCTTGATCCTCCCACATAGTTGAGGTTTGTGAGTGTCCTGGGTTAAACTCCCAAGTGTAGAGTTTGTAGATTTAGTAATTTCTTAATGTCTTTGGTGTGTTTTTCATCTTTCGTTATTGTGTTTCGTTTTTTTTTTCGTTTTTCGTTTTTGTGTGTTTTAATTTGTTTTGCATGTTTTTAATCAATTTGATGCCATAATGATGAATTGGATCCACCAGGTATGTATTTCTTGCTTTAGAACATTTGTGGATGGTTTAGTGAGTTTTGGGGTTGAAAATTTGGCTAAGGCATGTAAATCTGGAAACTCTCTGGAAAAAGAGCATCGTCGCGTCACGCGAGGGACACCTGCCCATCTGTCGCACTACGCGAGGATATGGTCAACATCGCGGGTCAACATTCCCTCGCGTATCACGAGGGTCTCTTCACATGTTGTCGCGGTACGCCACGCCCTCCCAGATTGGTTAAAAGCTTTTCTAGCCTTAGAGATTAGATTTTTAGCCCTATTTCTTCTCTTCTGCTCAATTTCCCCTCCATTCTCATACATCGCGGCCACCCGAGATGAGAGGCAGTGGTGATGATGAAGACTAAGTGTGGGGAGGCGTGTGGTTCTTGTGGTTTATTCATTCATGGTTATGTTGATTAGACATTTTGCATTTTATAAACTTTGATTTCTTGGTTTCGGGGAACCGGGTTGGTTTGTGTTGGATTTAATCATGGATATCATTGTTATCATATTTTGGATGGGTTGATGCTTGTTGGATGTTTGTCTTTGTGTAGATCTTATGTGTATGTTTGTAGCCTGTGGAGCAAAATGGTAGATTGTGGAGTTTTCTTGGGCAGACTGGCACTCGACAGTCTTCACTTTAACCAGCTAAGTCATTTTCAGTTTTCAGTTTTTCTTTTGGTTTTCCTTTTTCTCTACATTGGGGACAATGTACAGTTTAAGTGTGGGGATGGGAAACTTAGTTTAAATTTGTTTCAGTATTTAGTTTTTGAATTTTAGTTTTAGTTTACTTAAGTTTTTTTGAGTCAAAATTTTTAATTTTTTTTTTATTTTGAGCTTAGATCTTTCTTGTCCTTGATTAAGTCGGTTGCAAAAGTGTGATGGGAAATGATAGAAAAGTTAGGTTTGATGGTTTCATTCATGTTTAACTTGTTGAATTGGGATCTATGCTTTGGTTATAGGATGTGTGGGTAGGCTCAACTGATTTACAGTTCCTTAGGTTTGGTATAATTTCACTTAAATTCATGATTTTCGTGGGAAACATCTTGAGAATTTGGAATTAATGAAACTGTTTTCTAGTTGTAAAGGAGTCTTTGCATAATAACAAGTAAGAGTTTTGAAAATCTGATTTTTGTTTGGCACATAAGTACTCTTTTTATGAGAATAAATCCGAGTCTTATGGCACCTCCATTTCACCAAATAAGCTGAGCAAAAAGAAAAATAAAAGAAAAAAGTTGGACTAAAAACTTATGTGTCACACGCCGGGTTGCAGCCTGGTTGAAACACCACTAAGTTAAATTCAATGGATTGAAAAATAAAAGAAAAATGCTCACGCTTCCATCTGTTTCATTTATAAAAATCTGATTTGAGAAATTTCTGGTTTGTTTATATGTGAGGATAGAATCGAGGATTGATTTGATTTTAAATTTCCTAAGTGTGGGTCTAAAGAAATGAAATGTAGAATATCAACGTAATAGACCATGACTATGTGACTTGAATAATCAGTATGGGTTTAATAGGATAACAATACTTGCAATCTTTTCCAAAGCATTTAATTTTGAATTAATGAGTTTAATTGTGTGGAAACCATTTTACCTAGCCATGATCCCACATTTTCTCATAACCTTTTTCAGGGACGAAAAAGAGATAAGTGTGGGGATGTGATGTGTTGTAAAACACATCTATTTTTCCATTTGTTTTTGTTAAGTTCTAGTACAGTTTTATTCAGTTTTATGGTCGATTTAAGCTGATGCTTCACATTTCTGTAATTTGATGCTTGCAGGTAATAAACACGTATATTTGGTGCTAAAGTACAAAGAAACGAGCTCACGGTTGGGTAAGGACGGACCCGGAAACAAGAAAAGAAGAATTCTAAAAACTGAAATCTGAAACCCGTCGTGCTACGCGACAACCCTAGAAAACCTTGGTTTGGATTATTGGATGTTTTATGCGTGTCTATGATTATTTATGGATTGATGATTTACTCCTCGTGTGTCTTGGTGAATGTCTTTCATGTAATAGGTACATGCTAGGTCAATTACTGTGTGTTTTTTATTATTGGATGGTTTACTGCATACGAGTTTACCATAGGAGTGATTATCTTGATATAGATATATTAGATGTGCAACAAATCTTGATAGCCGTGAGGTGAGAGATTGTCGGTTTGTCTAGGGTGTTGGAATTGCTAGTTCAGAAACTTTGTGAGAAGATCTATCTAGTGTGTTTTACGTCCATGTTTACCGAATCCAATAGGAAAATCCGAGTTATCCCTTTCACTTAGGTGTATGAGCCTTTCACTATGTGAGTTAGATTGTCTAGCGGATACATTTTGAGTATAATTGGATGACCTGTGAGGGAAATCCATTTCAACCGGTGGTTTAACGGCTTTTAGGACTCTTAGTTGACAATCCTTGAGAAGGGTTGAGGGTGCTCTAGGTTTCCTTTGAGTTTAGTATTTTAAGATCCCGGTACCACATCATTTCCATTACCGATAGATCTTTTGTTGACCATGTGTAGGATTCATGCCTAGGTAGTGTTCTTTCTTCGTCTGATCTTCGTTTCAGTTTAGTGTTTTCTCTTTAGTTTTTATTTAAGTTATTCTTAGTTTTGTTAGCAAAACCCCCCTTCCTTAATATTATTTTATTTAAGTATAAATTTTGTATAGATAAGTCATAGAGTCTAGGTAGTACATTCTGTAGAAGTCTGTAGGTTCGATATCCGGACTTGCTTAGGCTATACTATCTCCGACTGGTACACTTTCCTGGCAGTAGTTTAGTTTTAGAGAGTCAAGAGTATTACTTAGTGTCTAGGTTAGTTTTGATTTTTGTTAGTTTTAATTAAGCTACCGCACGACATCAAGAGTCAAACTTTATACAGGCATGAAAGCTTCCATGAACCGAATGATGAAGCTTCTGAACCACAACATAACGGTCATGAGTATTTCAACATAGGTCATCATGCAAAATTTTTGTGGGATGTTATGTTTGAGTTTTATGTTTTTAATTTTATATAATTTTAATTGTACTATTGTTTCAGGATTTTATGCCCCATAATGAGTTGGCTGCGTGGGTGAAAAGCAGAGCACTTGACAATGGTTATATTGTAGTCACCGCTCAATCCAAAAAGAAAGGAGACATTGTAAAAAAGGTATGGCTTATATGTGATCATAGTGGCAAATGCAAGAGCATAGCCACTCGTAAATGCTCTGGCAACAAGAAAACTGGTTGTCCATGGCGTGTACAACGAAAACCGTCTTGTTTGGTAATTGGAGGTCCGAAATAACGAGCATAATCATGAGGTTTCTCAACATATGCAGGGGCATCCATTTGTAAGAAGGTTGTCTTAGGACGAGCAAAAGATGGTTGGAAAGCTAACAGAACAACATATGGATCGTGCAACATGCTGTCAAGAAACAAGAAGCAGAACCCTAATAATGTTTCTGTCATGAGTGATATATACAACGTCAACAAAAAATAAAAAACGAAAAGAAATTAGGTACTACTCCGATGCACATTTTAGAAAAGCCTACTGCATTCTAAGGATTGTGTATATTATACCAGAGAAGATCCTACCACAAATGTTGTTGAGAAAGTTTTCTTCTGTCATCCGAAGTTGTACACATATTGGCAAGTGTTTCCGCATGTGCTGATGATTGATACAACATACAAATCGAACATGTACAGATTCCCTTTGTCCAGATTGTTGGTGTGACTTTAACACACCATACATTGCGTATTGCACAAGCATTTGTAACAAAAAGAACGCGAAGAGAATTTCTTGTGGGTATTGTAAAAGGTGAAATAAATGTAGATAGTATTTCCGGATGCGTGTAAGATAGTATTTCCAGACGCGTCTAGGTGCTTATGTAGGTGTCACACCCCCAAATTTCCACTTGCGGTGTCAGACCGCTGGGTGTGACATGGCAGGATCAAAGCTCTAGTCATATAGAACGAATCTATATGCATTTGTAAAATACACTTGTTATAACATCCAAAACCAAAATGGTTTAACAAATATGCAGCATAAATATAAATGTTTTAAGCAGCGGAAATAAAGTTGTATCATTCAGCGGAATTGAAAATGTGGACACTACTGTTTCACATAACACAACATCATAAAAGTGTTTTTCAAAAACATGCAATGCAAGACTTGTGCTTTTTCTCCTATGTGCATCATTATCCATGTGCGAGCTAGTTACATGAAAATACATGTTAAGAAAAAGTGTCAACACATGGTTGGTGAGTTCACAGGTTTAGTTAAGCATAAATAATATTTTTCGTGTGTCATGCTGTTTATTAATGTTTGTCGAGCACGAAGCAACAAGTGTCAGTTGCGTCACTACCGAACTAGACTTGTTTGTCTTTGTCTCCGCCATGTCTATCGTAAAAAAATGGCGCGATGGGTCGATATTTCACGCGTCCTGACCTCCGATTAGTATTGATGCCGTGTGGGGTTCGTCACACCAATAATACTGTCTAAACTCACCTCATTGTATACACATTAATGGTATGACTGTGCGAGGACTTGTTACGATACACAAAACTTAATGTTTGTTCCCAATAATCCAACATACACAAATGTTTGTACAAATAGTTTGAAACAAGCAAAATGTATTCTCCCCCAATTTAAAATCTCGAAAATAGTTTGAGAAAGAGGTCGTAAACTCACCTGAGTATGCGCATGTAGATGCTAAATCGGCATGTATGCTTGTTACACGTTACCTATATCACACAGGCATATAAGTTCGTGTTTGGTATTTGTGTTCGTGATCGTGCTCGTGTTTGTGCCCAACAACTCAAAGTTGTTATGTTTGTTCATGTTTGACGAGGTTTGACCGTGTCAACTCAACGACCCATTGGTGAACCGGTAGTCTATTATTGTTCGTTCAATGTTCGTTATTCATCACATAATGCATGTAAACACATAAGCCACGTTTAATAGACAACTTATTATTTATAGTAAGTTTCCATTTTTAGTAATTTTGCATCAAATCACCTTTTAACAATTATAGCATGCTCATTTAGACTAAGTGATCATCTTATCACATAGTACATTGTTTCATATCATCAAGTAAGCATAAAAGTCCATTTTTAGTAATCAAGGTTAGTATTTATAGAAATTTACTATAGTTGACATGTTTTAACCCAATTGAGTATACAATCATCTTCACAACATCATATTGTACTATTTACAAATATCTCTTGTTCTTTAATCATGTCACAAGGCCTTATTACACAACATTCCCAATTAAAGTTGCTAAAATTAGAAAGTTATTATATTTACTACGTTTTAACAACAAAAATCATGCAATAACCTTTCATAATATCATATTAAAGCTTATATGCTCATATCTTATCCTTTGGTTATATACTTGCACATTAGTTTATAAAAACCCCAAATAAAGTTTCCTAAAATGAAAAGTTTTCTATGAACATCATTTTAATCCAAATCAAATCTTTCAAATGGGTTCACAAGACCTTTATCATCATCAAATAATCTTAGACTTAGCTCAAATCAACATGCATGGCCAATTTCTTGCATAAAAGTTTCTAAATATAGAAACCCATGACCAAAACTTCCAGTTCATCAAATATAGCATATAAATCATGCATATATCATCAATACTAACCATAATCCATTATTCAAGGTAACATATCATGTCAAGATCATAATCTAGCAACATTTTACTTATCAAAAGTTTCTAAATATGGTAATATGCCTAAATCATCATCATAAGTCACCAAATAACATCCACATCACTCATAGATCATTCAAATAGCTTGAATCAATTATCAAATAGAAAAAAACACAGATCTAAGAAGACATAAATTCGTGCATGCATCATCTATAGTGTTGCATGTGTGTGTATTGAGTTGCATGTGTGTTTTAGTGCAAAATTAGTGCAAAGTAACCATAGAATCTACCTCCTCAAGCTCAAAAACACTCAGATGTGGCTTGGACAGAAGCTAGTGAACTTGAAAGTGGCCGAGAATATGTTGTATCAGTGGCTAGGGAGCTGTATCAAGCTCCTTCAATGGTGACTTCAAGCTCCAATATTCCAAAATCCCAAGTTTAGGCCTTGGACAAGCTCTCCATGGGTTAAATTTGGGTTTGATAGAGAGGAATAGTCGGAATGATGGTATTTGGTTGAGAGAAAATGAGTAGAAGTGATACAATGAGTTGGGTTGGGTTCTTATAATGATTTCAGCTTCTAGGGAGCTTTGTGTAACGCCAAACAAGCCCCCAGGGGTCTTGGCATACCGCGAGGATTAAAATATTCGGGTTCTTGCCGAGGTAGAATTTGATCGGTCGTGGCATACCTCAAAGAAATCCAGAGATTTCAAATTGCCCGCCTACCTTCGCGTACCCCCAAGGCTCACACCAGGGACCTTGGCGTACCACGAAGGGTCCTGGGTTGGTCCAAATGCCCATTTTTATTTGTTTGAATCCTTTTTCGTTCGTTTTTCGTTATTGCTTATTGTTTCTTGACTTTGGCATCGATTTTGTTTGTTGTTTGATCATATATGAATCAATTATTGTTCAATTGATTATTTGTTCTACGTTCACCAACGTTCGTGAGTTTTACGACATGTGTGTGCGTTTCTCGATAATTCATCGAATACCGTGTTTTGTGACTGTGTTAATACTATCGTGCCACATGTCAGACTTAATTAAACCATTTATAGTGTCACGTGTACAAAAATTAATTAATTTTTATTTAGTTAAGTTGTTTGCTGACCTGGAATTTGCGAGATGTCACCGTAGGTGGCACATAAGCGAGAGAATTTCTAAACATTGTAAGGCACGTTTTTTACAGTGAGGAACATATTAGGCCATATGTGGATGATATTGCGTGAGTTTTTCTCTCAGGAAATTTACCAATACAATTACAACAAGCTTTATGAACAACTAACGAAATACAGACAATAACGTAAGTTTGTATGCATATATTAAACAAATTATACATACATACATACATACATACATATACTAATAATGTGGTTATGTTTTTTTAAGGCGTTTTGAATTGTTTAACGCAAACCTAGTTGAATGGTTAGAAAGAAATGTTTGTTTGGACCAACAGAAATCGTAACTTTGGTCAACATACAACCAACAGAGTCGAGAGTCAACACGCGAACTTGAAGCGATACTTGAAGACACCAAATAGGTCGTTTGCTACACTTGTTGGGTTCGTTGATGAAGTAATAAATTCACAAGAGGTAAACACAAATAACGGTTTTGAAACCAGCAAGGTGAAGACTATGAGTCATCACAAAGTACCGTTGTTTGATTATATTCGAGGTAAGGTTTCACACAAGACTCTTGATTTATTGGTTGTTGAGGAAAGCAAGTTACAAGTTTTGCGGACAGGGAATCACTCCTGTAACTGTCAGCTTTTCACTAGTTGTGCCTTGCATTGTGCTTAACGTTTTTCAAGGTACGAAAACAAAAGTAGTAAAATAAAACTGAAAAAATCTTTCCTCTTTATTATAATAAATTTTATTAAGAAACTTTTAATAATCTATTATGTTTCAGATACCAAAATTCCATTTGCCGCCATGGATATTTTCTAGACCAAACTTGATACTCATCCATTATTTTTAGACAAAGAAGATATTGATGTCGAAGAACAACTACAATCCGTGAAACAACAAATAATGACACAACCGACCGAAGTGAAAAAAGTATGATGAAGAAAAACTTGGCTACGACTTTCCCCAGGAAAAGTGATAAGAAACTGCTTGTTGTTCAAACAAACGTACGTCAACGCCCACGTTCTAAACTGCATCAACAAAAGAAACAGGACTTCCAACATAGCGTGTTTGATCAACCAATGCATAATTCTTACACACATTCCAAAGTGAAAGATCAGAATGTTGCACTACAGTGTAGTTGGTCAACATCTTCAAGAGGGAAAGGCAAAGCAAAACATGTCCTTAGTGGGTTATCACAAAAGTCTGCTTCATTCCAATCATTCATTGAAAATGAAAGTGTTTAGGATTTTAACAGATTTAAAAACTTTATCCCATATTTTTTTCGCGCTCACATTTCACGTAAACTAGACGTAATGCCTAACAGCAACTATGGTTTACGAGATGTTGTCGTGGGTTTAGGTTTTGAAGAAAAATATGTGGCTTTGCTTTTGACAAAAACTCTTAAATGAAATGGAGTTAAATAAAGAGGTGTACATATCGATATTGGAAAACATACAGGGCATGTATAATTTCATGTATCAGAATATAAACTGGCAACAAGTACAAGTGGCACCGCTCTCACATTGGATGCAAATGCGGTACATAGGGATTCTGAATCCTCAAAGTTTTGGTGTGATTGGTCACCTTATAAACATAAAAAGCTCTCAGGCATATTTTTCGTTGTGGGTAGACCCAAAAGTGAAACCATCAACCCTCTTCAAGTTGTGCAGTTCATATTTGATAACAACATTCATTTTGTCAACATCAAGTTGGAAGGAGATTATCCGATGCTGGCGGTAAGTGGGATTTGAACCAATTATCACACACCAAACGCGTCTTCTTAGGAGTCTATGTAAAGACATCGTATAGAACAATACACATAAATACGTCACAGTAGAGTAGAAAGAGATTACATTAATTTGTTTTAAATGTAAAAGTTATTGTAGCTAAACACCGATACAAATTTTTTTATAGAATTTGTTGGCATTCATTTATATCTAATTGCGTACGATATTTCAAATAAGGCATTGTTTACGAGTATCGAAAACGTAAAATAAAAAAAATAAAGAAAAAACCCATATACGCCACATACAAATCCCTATGTGACGTACAAGGTGGAGTATAGCAGTGGAGTACAGCTATAATCCACCATCTACGCCACGTAGGGATCTATACTCTACTACTATACTCCACTATACTCCACACATGTACGCCACATACAACCCTGTATGTGGCGTATAGGTCCAATTTTATGTGACACCTCGCAAATTCCAGGTCAGCATTTATTTTTATTCTAATAATATGTGTAATATTATTTCATACGTGGCACTAGAATAATTGTATTTAGTGTGACACGTGGCACAACAAGCCAAACGCACCTATAATCCAAGAAATTATTGCACAACACTCGCACGTGTCTTGAATGACGAACGTTGGTGAACGGATCAAACCACAGTCCACTTTCACTGCACAATCAGGTTCCGGGGAACCTAAGTTAGTAGAACAATGTCTATATGTCGAGAAATGATGATTGTAATCGAGAAATACGCGAAAAATAGGCCAAACCATGAAATTGGGCTTACTCGGCTCAACCGAGACCCATCGTGGTACGCGATGGGCACCCAATTGGGCCTTCGCGGTACGCGAAGCCTGGGCGGGAGAATTTGAATTTCACCGAAAAGAGTCGTGGTACGCGACGACCGATCATCTTCCACCACCGTGGTACGCGGCGTGTTTCGGGAACCGAATGATTATTTTAATCATCACGTTACGCGATGATGCTTTTTGACCGGCGTCGCGGTACGCGACGAACCTACTTGCGTAGAAATCTTTATAAAACCAAGATTAATCATTCCTCTAGCCCCTGCTCTATTTTTCTCGACTGAAACACTTCTCCTCGACCATTTTCACTCTGCTACACCATCATAGTGCCTCTGGAAGCCATTGTTAAGGCCTTAGAAGCTCGAAATCGAAGGTTGAAAGCTTGGAAGAGGAGCTTGGAGCTAGTCATCGACGCCACCATCACTTGTGACGCCCCAGGAGCTGTTTTCAGGAGGATTTCAGGCTGCTACACACCTGTTCTAGTCCCATCTCGACCTTCTTGAGCTCTCTTGAGGTAGTTCTCGCACTATTTCGGGTTTTTAACACTTAAAATCTCACATGCAAGGGGAAATACCCACATGCATCATCATCACACACCTAATCACAAAATTTTGTGAGTTTAGATCTGTTAGTTGGTGTTATTATCACTGATTTGGTGATTCCATGATGATCTATGATGATTTTGATTGTTCATGATGATGATTTGTTGATTTAGTCGTGAAATGGCTACTTTAAACAACATGCATGTATGATCCATGATGTGTTATGTGATTTTCAGCATTGAAATGATGTTATGAGTATTATTGATGATGTTCTACATGGTTTAGAAGGATTGATTATGCCAAATATGGTCATTTGGGTATTATTGCTAAATATGGAAACTTTAACATTGTAAAATGGTGACTTTGATGAAATAGCCACCATGCATGTGATTAAATCTTTGATTTGTGCTTAAGAACATGTTAGATAATGTTATTGATACATTTGAATGGTCACAAATTGCTAGAAGTAGGATATCCATGATATTGCTATAAATAGCAACTTTTTATTTCGAGTTTGTTAGAAATTATGGATTTGAAAGATGTTATATGTTTAGTATGCTTATTTAAACTTGTTAGGATGTTAGTAAATGGTTTCATGCTCTAAAATGGGTGAAAAATGTGTTTTATCACAAGTTACTATAAATAGTAACTTTATGTTTGCAAATTTGGAATAGGAGCATGCTAGACATAACGATTATGATTGAATGGCTATTTAGGACTAAGATATAGATGTTAGATGATATTGATTGTTAAACTTGATGAAATATGCTTATTTTAGAAACTTTCTAAATTTAGAAACTTTTACGCGCAAACTATGCTAAACCGGCCATGTGTAACTATGTGATATGTGATAACATGCTCATTTAGGATAAACACGCATGTTAGAATAACCGGAATGTGAGTTTATGCATGACTTGCCTAATGTGGAAACTTTCCTAAAATAGAAACTTACTATAAATAGTAAGTTTCCTCATGGGAATGACTTTTGGTATCCGTACACTCCACAAGACACTAAACCGCACGTTACACACACACTTGATCCAAAACTGTCACCAACGGGTCGTTAATTCAAACACGGTCAACACGGTCAAACACGCTCAACATGACCCACTTAACAACTTGGTGTTGTTAAACACGAACACGGTCTTGTGAAGCCCACATGTATGCAAACACGAACTCATAGCACCTATGTGTTATAGGTGACTACTAGCTGGCGAGCTACACTATTTCCGTTGAGTGAACGCTTTACTCGAACTCAGGTGAGTTTACGGCCCCACTTTTAATCTTATACTGTTTTAATTAACTTTGGGGAGAGAATATTATGCAACTGTTTTAGATGTATGACTGTTATGTTGTAAAACTATTTTCGAGTGTAACCTGTATCGCTTAAAGTCCTCACTTATCCTTACCGTTAGTTGTGTAACAAACGAGTCGTAATTACATAGTACTACTGGGTTTGACTAACCCCACTCGGCACCAATGTTGACCGGAGGTCATAACGAGTGTAATTTCGATGTGAATGCGGGTTCAGCGATGACCTGCGGAGGCAAACGGGAACATTCTAGTTTCAGTAAGATGAACTGACACACTTCACGGATCGTAGATCCAACAACTAAACTTAACATACCCAGTATATGTCATTTTATTATTTCTGTCTGTCTAAACCTGTGAACTCACCAACTTTTTAGTTGACACTTTTCGCATGTATTCTCATGTAACTAAATGGAGCTTACGCTAGGATGCGGACTTGGAAGCACTAAGGAGTCTGACTGGCATATAGACTCGTGTCTTAGGCTTGTGTGCATTTGGTTTATTTGAAAACAATTTAAACTTTGTAGTGTCTGTTAACAATTTACTTTTCCGCTGCTACGATTTACTTATCTACTGTTAAACATCTTTCCGCTGCTTTACTTATGAAAACTATGTTATTTTGCAAATCTGTGTGTGTTGTGAAACTCATATAGAGTCGTTCTATATGACCATGAGTTGTGATCCTGGCCACGTCACACCCACATGGACTGACTCCACAAGTGGGAATTTGGGGGTGTGACAGACTGGTATCAGAGCCTTGGTTATAGGGTACTAGGTTTGCATGTAGTAAACTTAGACTATAGCCACTGCTCTACACAAGACACTACACTTAGAACTTGCACACTGATGTTACTATAATTATTGAACTATTATTTACTAACCTGAGACCTGCAGGATGTCTGAAAACTGCGAGAACACCGGACGCAACCCAGGGAAAAGACCAGCAGAGAACGAGCTGACGGACGAAAGCCGACAGCGTGTTCGGGATATCATGTCCCATGCAGACGCAGTGATGGCCGAGCAGGCGCGCGTTTCTAAGCGCGCTAGGTCATGGACCTGGTACCCATTCATGATATGGGACTGGATTGTTGAGGAGAGGGTGCCTCCTCAGCGTGTTATCACTGATGATGATCGGGCGCACCGACTACCGGCAATGGGAGTGTCATCTGAGCGGGCTTTTGCGGCCGTTGTTTCCAGGATGTCTCGGGAAGCCCGTAGGGCTCGCGAGCGAGACGAGGAGACGAGAATTCTTCGGGAGAAGAATCAGCATTTCCGTGGACAGCTGGACCACATGCGTGAGCAAGTGGTCGAGGAGATCGTGGCACTCCGGAACCTGACGACACAGTTAGAGGAGCGACATGTGGAGGTCGCTGCTGTGGTTCAGGACCATGGTGAGCGGCTGGCCGCGGTAGAGGATGTTGCGGGAGAGAACCAGGCGGCGCTTCAGAACGCCTGGGCTGATCAGCTACTCATGGAACCGGAGGAGGAGCCGGACCAAGGGCCCCAATTCGAGGTCGAAAACCTCGAAGAAGAAGATTTCGATGAGGACCCAGACGAGGACCCTGAAGAGGCTGATGACGACGGACCTGCCGATAGTGGAGATTCACACTCCACGATTGTCTAGTTAGGTTTTCTATTTCTGTATTTTATTTCTTTCAGTATTTTTCTTTTGTATTCTCAGAGGAGCGGGATGTGCTCATAGAAACTTTTGTAGTAGTAACTCTTTTGAAAATCATTGTACTCGAAGCTATTATTATTAATTAGAATAATGTTATGCATTACTTTACTTATCGTATTCTGACTATGGTTGATTGCTAACATGACATCTGACTCGACTTCTGACATGACAATTGGCTAACACTCTAACTCATGCTAACTAACGTTCTAACTTTTCCATATAGAATGATGTCTGGAAGGGGACCCAATGCCCGCAATCTCAAACGCAAGGCCGAAAAGGCACGAATCAACATGATGGTCGAACGCAAGGTCAACAAAGTACTCGCTGAGTACGAGGCAAACCGACTTGCCAGTGAAACTAGTGTCACCAACAACGGTACTAACGCCTACCTAACATGACTAACTTAGCATAGGAAACGCCGACACTAACACGTTACATTGAACTCCAATACACAGGATCTCAAGGGAGCGCAGCAAAGGGATGCTCGTTTAAAGTTTTCCTGAGTTGCCACCCTCACAAGTTCCAGGGTACTGAGGGAGCGGTGGGACTGCTCCGTTGGATCGAGAAGCTGGAGTCAGTCTTCTCCATGTCTGAGTGCTCGGAGGAGAACCGAGTAAAGTATGCCACTGGAACTCTGGAGGGACCAGCCCTCACATGGTGGAACACACATGTCCAGACCCTTGGACTGGAGACTGCAAACTCCATTCCATGGGAGAACTTCACCAGAATGCTTCATGAGGAATATTGCCCTCGTGACGAGATCAGGAAGCTTGAGGAGGAGTTTTGGGTACACAAGATGGTAGGATATGAAATCGAGAAATACTGTACTCGATTTCACGAACTGTGCAAGCTATGCCCGGCAATGGTAACGCCGGAGTACAAGAAGATTGAGCAATTCATTAGTGGATTGCCGGAACAGATACAGAGCACGGTGACTGCTTCCGATCACACCACCATCCAACTACTGATTCGCTTGGCGCACAAATTGACTCATCAGGCAGTAGCCTAGGGAAAGCTGCCAAAGAGGGGTGAACATCTGAAACCCCAAGAACCCAAGCGAAAGTGGGAGCCCAGCAACAACCGTACTTTCTCACCTCAGCAACCAACTCAACACCGGCCTGCACCTGCAAAGGTCTTCACTGCCACCCAGCCAAACACGCAAAGCAAGGGGGGATATCAGGGCAACAACCCAAAATGCAACAGCTGCAACTACCATCACTTTGGCCCATGCAAGAAGGTCAAGTGTACAAACTATGGCAGGAATGGGCACATGGCCAAGGAATGCAGATCCAACCCCAACCCCAACAACAACAACCAAAACACTCTCAAAGGGTGTTATGAATGCGGTAAACCGGGACACATGCGGAGGGATTGCCCGCAACTGAAAAAGGGTGGAGGAGGTGCCGTGAAGGGACGAGCCTTTGTGATTGGCTCAGGAGAAGCAAAAGATGACCCCAATGTTGTCACCGGTACGTTTCTTTTAAATAATGTCTACGCTAGTATATTATTTGATACCGGTGCCGATAGGAGTTTTATCTCTAGCGAATTTAGTAAACTGCTTAATATGACACCAACACCACTAGATATAAGTACACCGTAGAGTTAGCAGACGGCAAACTGATCGAAACACAACATATCATCAAGGGATGTATTCTGATGCTAGCAAACCATCAACTGATGATTGACCTGATGCCAGTAACTCTTGGGAGCTTCGACGTGGTGATTGGAATGGATTGGCTATCTGCAAACCACGCTGAGATTATTTGCAACGAGAAGATCGTGTGAATTACGTTGCCAAGTGGGGAGCAGATTTCAACCCAAGGGGAACGGCGCGGAATACCGTTAAACATTATGCCCTGCATGAAGGCGAACAAATATCTGAAGAAAGGATACACGGCTATCCTAGCTCTTATCACCGAACAACCAAAGAAGGAACGGAAGATCGAGGACATCGCCGTTGTTCGCGATTATCCGGAAGTCTTTCCTGACGATCTATGTGGACTACCACCAGCACGGCAAGTGGAGTTTCAGATAGATCTAACACCAGGAGCAGCACCGATAGCCAAGGCACCATACCGGTTGGCTCCTACTGAAATGCAAGAACTATCTAATCAACTGCAAAAGCTGTTAGATAAAGGATTCATCCGACCGAGCTTCTCACCTTGGGGAGCACCGGTCTTGTTCGTAAAGAAGAAAGACGGTTCATTCCGTATGTGTATAGACTACCGAGAACTGAACAAGGTAACGATCAAGAATCGATACCCTCTACCTCGAATAGACGACCTGTTTGACCAATTGCAAGGGTCAAGCTACTATTCGAAGATCGATTTAAGATCCGGTTACCATCAACTTAGAATACAGGAAGGAGATATACCGAAGACAGCCTTCAGGACACGGTACGTACACTACGAATTTCTAGTCATGCCTTTCGGGCTGACCAACGCACCGGCAGTATTCATGGATCTCATGAATCAGGTGTGTAAGCCGTATCTGGACAAATTCGTAATCGTATTTATAGACGATATCCTGATTTACTCCAAGACTCGAGAAGAACATGCCGATCACTTAAGACATGTCTTGGAACTACTGGCGAAGGAACAACTATACGCGAAGTTTTCCAAATGCGACTTTTGGATTCGCGAAGTTCAGTTCCTTGGGCACGTAGTAAACGCGAAAGGGATACACGTAGACCCAGCCAAGATTGAGGCAATCAAGAACTGGACTGCACCAAAGACTCCAACTGAGGTGCGACAGTTTCTGGGATTGGCCGGGTACTACAGGCGGTTTATCGAGGGATTCTCGAAGATCTCACAATCATTGACTTCCCATACGCATAAAGATAAGAAGTTCAAATCGGGAGAAAAACAAGAAGCTGCATTCGAATTATTGAAACAGAAGTTGTGCAGCGCACCGATCCTATCACTACCGGACGGATGCGAAGACTTTGTAGTCTACTGCGACGCATCAAAGCAAGGACTCGGTTGTGTGCTAATGCAACACGAGAAGGTCATAGCTTATGCATCACGACAATTAAAGGTACATGAGAAAAACTACACAACCCATGATCTGGAATTGGGAGCCATAGTATTCGCATTGAAGATCTGGAGACACTATCTGTATGGCACCAAGTGCACTATATTCACCGACCATAAGAGCCTGCAACACATCTCCGACCAGAAGGAGTTAAACATGAGACAACGCAGATGGGTCGAACTGATAGGCGATTATGATTGTGCAATCAAGTACCATCCCGGGAAAGCTAATGTAGTAGCTGACGCACTGGGCCGGAAGGAAACAACCAAACGCGTACGTGCACTACAACTCACCATTCACTCTGAGCTGCCAAATCAGATCCGAGTCGCACAACAAGAAGCTCTGAAAAAGGAAAACCTTACCCTCGAAGCTATGCGGGGTATGGATAAACAAATGAAACAGAAAGACGACGGAGCTTACTATCTAATGGATCGTATTTGGATTCCACGCTACGGGGGATTGAGAGAAGTAGTGATGGATGAAGCTCACAAGAGTCGATACTCAGTACATCCAGGTTCTGACAAGATGTACCACGACCTAAGGGAAACTTACTGGTGGCCTAACATGAAATCAGAAATCGCGACCTATGTGAGTAAGTGCCTGACTTGCTCCAAGGTCAAGGTCGAATATCAGAAACCGTCAGGGTTACTCCAACAACCGGAAATTCCGGTATGGAAATGGGAACAGATTTCCATGGATTTTATCACCAAGCTGCCGAACTCAACTAGTGGCTACGATACCATCTAGGTTATCGTAGATCGACTCACAAAATCGGCACACTTCCTACCGATTAAGGAAACTGACAAACAGGAGAAGTTAACTCGAGTCTACTTGAAGGAAATCGTATCCAGACACGGAGTCCCAATCTCTATTATATCTGACCGAGACTGCCGTTTCACAGCACATTTTTGGAAGTCCTTACACAAGGCACTCGGGACAAGATTGGATATGAGCACTGCTTATCACCCACAAACGGATGGTCAGAGTGAACGAACCATCCAAACCTTGGAAAACATGCTTCGAGCATGTGTGATTGACTTCGGTAACAGCTGGGAGACTCACCTACCTTTGGTAGAGTTCTCATATAATAACAGCTATCACACCAGCATTGGAGCTGCACCGTTTGAAGCACTTTACGGACGTAAGTGCAGATCACCACTCTGTTGGGCGGAAGTTGGTGAAAGCCAATTGACTGGATCCGAGCTTGTGCACGAAACAACTGAAAAGATCGTGCAAATACGCAATAGAATGGTAGCAGCTCGGGATCGACAGAAGAGCTATGCCGATAAAAGGCGCAAGCCTTTGGAATTCCAAGTGGGAGACCGAGTACTTCTTAAAGTCTCGCCTTGGAAGGGAGTGATCCGATTCGGGAAGCGGGGAAAGTTAAATCCTCGTTACATCGGACCATTCGAGATCACTAAACGGATAGGCCCCGTGGCCTACGAGCTACAGCTACCGCAGGAATTGAGTAGCGTACACAATGTATTCCACGTATCGAACCTCAAGAAATGCTTATCAGACGAAACGCTCGCAATTCCTTTAGAGGAAATTCAAATTGATGAGCAACTTCACTTCATTGAGGAACCGGTAGAAATTAATGACCGGGAAATCAAGAAGCTTAAACTCAGTAAGATACCAATAGTTAAGGTACGTTGGAACTCACGGCGTGGACCGGAATACACCTGGGAACGAGAGGACCAGATGAAACAGAAATACCCTCACTTATTTCCCAACCAGACTAACACCGGCAACACGAACTGAATTTCGGGACGAAATTCCTATTAACTGGGGGATGATGTGACACCTCGCAAATTCCAGGTCAGCATTTATTTTTATTCTAATAATATGTGTAATATTATTTCATACGTGGCACTAGAATAATTGTATTTAGTGTGACACGAGGCACAACAAGCCAAACGCACCGATAATCCGAGAAATTATCGCACAACACTCGCACGTGTTTTGAATGACGAACGTTGGTGAACGGATCAAACCACAGTACACTTTCACTGCACAATCAGGTTCCGGGGAACCTAAGTTAGTAGAACAATGTCTATATGTCGAGAAATGATGATTGTAATCGAGAAATACGCGAAAAACAGGCCAAACCATGAAATTGGGCTTGCTGGGCTCAACCGAGACCCATCGCGGTACGCGATGTGCACCCAATTGGGCCTTCGCGGTACGCGAAGCCTGGGCGGGAGAATTTGAATTTCACCTAAAAGAGTCGCGGTACGCGATGACCGATCATCTTCCACCACTCCGGTACGCGGCGTGTTTCGGGAACCGAATGATTATTTTAATCATCGCGTTACGCGATGATGCTTTTTGACCGGCGTCGCGGTACGCGACGAACCTACTTGCGCATAAATCTTTATAAAACCAAGATTAATCATTCCTCTAGCCCCTGCTCTATTTTTCTCAACTGAAACACTTCTCCTCGACCATTTTCACTCTGCTACACCATCAAAGTGCCTCTGGAAGCCATTGTTAAGGCCTTAGAAGCTCGAAATCGAAGGTTGAAAGCTTGGAAAAGGAGCTTGGAGCTAGTCATCGACGCCACCATCACTTGTGACGCCCCAGGAGCTGTTTTCAGGAGGATTTCAGGCTGCTACACACCTGTTCTAGTCCCATCTCGACCTTCTTGAGCTCTCTTGAGGTAGTTCTCGCACTATTTCGGGTTTTTAACACTTAAAATCTCACATGCAAGGGGAAATGCCCACATGCATCACCATCACACACCTAATCACAAAATTTTGTGAGTTTAGATCTATTAGTTGGTGTTATTATCACTGATTTGGTGATTCCATGATGATCTATGATGATTTTGATTGTTCATGATGATGATTTGTTGATTTAGTCGTGAAATGGCTACTTTAAACAACATGCATGTATGATCCATGATGTGTTATGTGATTTTCAGCATTGAAATGATGTTATGAGTATTATTGATGATGTTCTACATGGTTTAGAAGGATTGATTATGCCAAATATGGTCATTTGGGTATTATTGCTAAATATGGAAACTTTAACATTGTAAAATGGTGACTTTGATGAAATAGCCACCATGCATGTGATTAAATCTTTGATTTGTGCTTAAGAACATGTTAGATAATGTTATTGATACATTTGAATGGTCACAAATTGCTAGAAGTAGGATATCCATGATATTGCTATAAATAGCAACTTTTTATTTCGAGTTTGTTAGAAATTATGGATTTGAAAGATGTTATATGTTTAGTATGCTTATTTAAACTTGTTAGGATGTTAGTAAATGGTTTCATGCTCTAAAATGGGTGAAAAATGTGTTTTATCACAAGTTACTATAAATAGTAACTTTATGTTTGCAAATTTGGAATAGGAGCATGTTAGACATAACGATTATGATTGAATGGCTATTTAGGACTAAGATATTGATGTTAGATGATATTGATTGTTAAACTTGATGAAATATGCTTATTTTAGAAACTTTCTAAATTTAGAAACTTTTACGCGTAAACTATGCTAAACCGGCCATGTGTAACTATGTGCTATGTGATAACATGCTCATTTAAGATAAACACGCATGTTAGAATAACCGG
The DNA here is from genome assembly GCA_009363875.1 of Mikania micrantha. Lineage (NCBI taxonomy): Eukaryota > Viridiplantae > Streptophyta > Magnoliopsida > Asterales > Asteraceae > Mikania > Mikania micrantha. The sequence goes on from CM018684.1 coordinate 54,925,466, forward strand.
AATGTGAGTTTATGCATGACTTGCCTAATGTGGAAACTTTCCTAAAATAGAAACTTACTATAAATAGTAAGTTTCCTCATGGGAATGACTTTTGGTATCCGTACACTCCACACGACACTAAACCGCACGTTACACACACACTTGATCCAAAACTGTCACCAACGGGTCGTTAGGTCAAACACGGTCAACATGACCCACTTAACAACTTGGTGTTGTTAAACACGAACACGTCTTGTGAGGCCCACATGTATGCAAACACGAACTCATAGCACCTATGTGTTATAGGTGACTACTAGCTGGCGAGCTACACTATTTCCGTTGAGCGAACGCTTTACTCGAACTCGGTGAGTTTACGGCCCCACTTTTACTCTTATACTGTTTTACTTAACTTTGGGGTGAGAATATTATGCAACTGTTTTAGATGTATGACTGGTATGTTGTAAAACTATTTTCGAGTGTAACATGTATCGCTTAAAGTCCTCACTTATCCTTACCGTTAGTTGTGTAACAAACGAGTCGTAATTATGTAGTACTACTGGGTTTGACTAACCCCACTCGGCACCAATGTTGACTGGAGGTCATAACGAGTGTAATTTCGATGTGAATGCGGGTTCAGCGATGACCTGCGGAGGCAAACGGGAACAGTCTAGTTTCGGTAAGATGAACTGACACACTCCACGGATCGTAGATCCAACAACTAAACTTAACATACCCAGTATATGTCATTTTATTATTTCTGTCTGTCTAAACCTGTGAACTCACCAACTTTTTAGTTGACACTTTTCGCATGTATTCTCAGGTAACTAAATGGAGCTTACGCTAGGATGCGCACTTGGAAGCACTAAGGAGTCTGACTGGCATATAGACTCGTGTCTTAGGCTTGTGTGCATTTGGTTTATTTGAAAACAATTTAAACTTTGTAGTGTCTGTTAACAATTTACTTTTCCGCTGCTAAGATTTACTTATCTTCTGTTAAACATCTTTCCGTTGCTTTACTTATGAAAACTATGTTATTTTGCAAATCTGTGTGTGTTGTGAAACTCATATAGAGTCGTTCTATATGACCATGAGCTGTGATCCTGGCCACGTCACACCCACGTGGACTGACTCCACAAGTGGGAATTTGAGGGTGTGACATTTTATTAACTTTTATTTCGTTTTTTTACAAATGGGGTTCTGAGTAGGAGGGCGACGATCTTCGCGATCACCCGATCCAGTTCCCAGAGAGTTCGGCTGCTGCTGGATAGTGCGGGAAGTTTCGGAGGATGCACATCGGAAAACGGAAGGTCGTAGACTAGGCTCTTCTTGGGGAGATAAAGGAGCAGGAATGCGCCAAGTCCTAGATCAGTGAGGACACGCCATAGAGACGGCTGTTCGAAGAGACATTCCTCCCTTCTTGCAGGGAGAGTATCGTGGAGTTCCCCTTCACGTTTACATACCGTCCGGCTGCAGTGCCGGAGGTAGTGTTCCGTTGACTCGGCCAGCGACATGAGATGTTGTTGGTCGTGCCTGTTGTGGTCTCCAGCTTGTATTATGAGCCGAAGACTGTTACCCCAATGTACACAGCTGGGATTAACGAGTTAGATGATTCCACCTTACGCATATGGTGGCATCAGATCGCCGATGGTGACTTCGTGAGCACCAAGTAGAGAGTTAGTCGCATACATACCCTCTCATCCGTTATATGCACCTACTTATTACCACGTCTGTTACTGCATGTGGCAAAAGCCGCGAGTGGTGCACTTTGTAGGATTTATTTTACATGTATTTCCTAATTGCAGGTCGGCCATGCCAGCTCACACGCTTCCTCGCCGAGTATTTTGTGAGCTACTTCTACCGGCAGTAGTGCGGGGCCATTTATGGCAGGGCCTACATGAGGGCAATAGGCCGCACTAGGGGGCACCTCCACCAGGACTCGATCGACGAGTTGGCTGACCTTGTCCTTCCGATCAGACTCGATAGTCCGACGCTCTTCATCATGAAGATCGTCTGGGAGTTTCCCGGTGTAGATTTGCCGGTGGAGAGGTGGAGGCGGGACTGCTGAGGGTGCGGGTGGAGAGGGTGACGGGGATGCCTTTGTTGGTGAGGCAGGTGAAGGTTAGGGGGCTAGAGGCGAGGGAGTCGTAGGTGAGGGGGAGGAGGGAGATGAGGGGCGGCCAGAGGTTCTCATTACGCATAGCAGCATCCACTTTGTTTGAACTAGACAGTAAGGCTTCTGGCACGTGTCAAGCCCTACTGCAGGAGGTTGCTGGTCGATCCAGGGAGCATGAATCCTTATTACATGAGCTTGTTGCGTGATCCAGGGAGCATGACACCTTATTATAGAAGCTTGTTGTCCGATCAAGGGAGAATGATCGTCAGCTAGCTTACCGGCACAACATGTTGCGCTGGGTGTGCAAGTAATTGAGAATTTGTTATTATTTTATACTTATCTTTTTTCCATTTCAATGTAAACTTTCTTTTAATTTTTATATTTATAGTTATTTAACTTTAAAAATAAGCTTGTTACTTCATTAGCCTGACCTTTAAATATTTAACCTTGTAATAATAAAAAATATAACAACAATTTACAAAATTAAAATACCAAATCAATTAAAAAGACAATTAGTTTTATTGTTGATGTTGCCCTAGCAAAACCGTTCCAACCCGATTCGATCCAAACCGATTAAAAAAAATCGTTTTCATTTTACATCAGAAATTTTGTCTGCAAAAAATACCGACCCTCATAAAAAAATTTCTGGTTTGTTACACTATGTATGTTTGGGTTAAAATGCGATGTGGTGGTTATGTGTAATTGAAAGTCATTGCATGGTGTACTCGATTGAGGGGTGTACGGGTAAGGTTTGGAATAATCTTAGAATGGGTGTTTCATTAGGAGCTAGCCATGGATTTCCAGGCGTACGAGTGAGGATTTTGAAGGGTCGATCATGAATGTATGAATTTAGGCTCATAAGTTGTTTTGTAAATTGTAAAAATGTACATATGGTGTTAAATGAATACGATCTAAACAAGGGTATAACCACTTGGACGATTTAGTTAAGGAATTATAGTTGCAGACCACACACCTACATGAAGATGAAGAACATAAACTAAGTCCCTATAAGTTAATGGTTAGGTAATATATCTAAACATATTTATGTAATGTAGGTCATTGAATTTTCTCTAGATTAAGATGAGTTCTTGTGCCTTCCTTTCAAATATTATATTTAAACGTTTTAATTATTTTTGTGGTTGATATTCATACAATTTTTTTGTTTTGTTTGAACCCGTATGAAGTTACGATAATATACAATGTTGTACGATGATATGTGATGGATGCTATAAGATTTTATGATATTATTTGTCCGTATGATTATATTTGTTATTCGTTGGTTGGCATGAGATGTAAACATGTCATCCATGTTACGCTTAGATGTATACCTAGCACTTATTGTCAGGCCCGAGTCTAAATCTAAACCATCTCATTAGATACGACACGTATAGGCTAGGTTACATGTGATATGCTACTTTATGGAAAAAAACATATTGTGTGTGTCTGTTGGATAGCTAGATGGTAAGTACACGTCACACACACACATATATATATAATATATATATATATATATATATATATATATATATATATATATACATGCTTAAACCCGCTTGCTTTTGTCAGATAATTTTGGGCATGTGATAATTGGTCTTGATGCTGAGCATACACGAGACGTATTATAAATACAAAAACATAAATGTAAGTATGAGAATAACATGTCCTTAATTTATCAACGTGTGGGCTATGAATGTGAAATACGTTAGAAAAAATCAAAGTGTTGTTATATATAAAAGAAGATGCATGTAAAAAAAACAAAATATATTAAAAAAAAGCTAACAGTAGAATAAAATTATTACCATGTTTTATGTTTACAACATTACAATATGCATGTGGGAAAAAACATGCTAAAACATAGAGCATAATTTATTTATTTATTTATTTAAGTAATGCCACGCAATAAATAAAATATTAAACATATGGGAAAAGATCGTGCTAAAAGGTAACGGAAGAATTAATTTATTAACTCGTTTATGATAAAATATAATAAATTGTTGATCTGACCAATATCTAAAACACTTGTAGAAAGGTGCCTAATATGCCTGGCAAAATAGGCGGGTTGGGTCGGGTTGGGTAACGGGTCAGGACGGTTCGGGTCAGGATGAGTGCGGGTCAAACGGGTTTTAAGCAAAATAAGTTCGGGTCTAAATGGATTGTTCTTAAAAAACATCAATTTAGTTTAACTTAATATGTATTATAAGTAAACAAATAGTTCATTTGGATAATTTTTAATGTTTTTCTCATCAAATATGTTATTAATCATTTTTAAATGTTTGAATCCACTGCATTTACATACTTTTTTAGTTACCCGTCTTGACCCGCATTGTGTTTAAATGTTACTCATCCCAACCCATTCAATATTATGATATTACCCATTTCAACCCATTATACTACAATTGTTTACCCAAACCAACCCATTTTTTTTAACATGGGTAAAAATTGCCATCTCTAGTGCCTAACTTATCGGAGGGAAGCAGTAATTACATAATTTATTTAAAGCAAACAATTAAATTGTATTAACGTGAGATGCTAAACGAATTGTTTTATATCAATAATTGGAAAATGAGAGGTGATTCTATGCTAATATCTGGTTATTCGTATCCGTACACACACATCTTATCTTACTACTAATATAAACAAAAATATTTATTTGTCATTTATCACATTCTAAGACCACATTGTCACTTGTCAAGTTTTAAGACCACGTTACCATTTGTCAAATTTTTATGTTTTCACATAATTCTCTCTTTTATTAAATAATTTATAATTATAATTATATTAATAATAATTAATGATATTATTTATCACTTACAAATTGAAAAATAGTTTTCAATAAAATAAAAATCAAATCATTTTATTAAAAAAATACTTTAAAAAAATTTATTAAATATAATTTTTTCCAAAAATCAAAATTTATTAAAAATAAGAAATAATTCACATCATTATATTTAAAAAATAAAAATTAAACAAGTTTTTTTATAAAAAAATGATACATAAACCAAAAATAAAGATGATAATAAAAGTTATATTTTTGGTCTTTTATGTTATACGATATTTTTAAATTAAGTTTTTTAATAATTACAAAAATATACATTATATTTTTTTTAACTTGAATAATTAGTTTTTGACAGAAACTGTCTTAAATTTATAACATCGGTTTGTTTGGAAATCTTAATTATTACAAATCAATAAGGTTAAATGTTAATTTTAATGTTATTAAAATTTTCAATTATTTTTTTATTACTCAAATTAACTATTAATACATAATTTAATCATTTGTATCAAAATATCATTTAATAATTATTATATTTACGTTATTAGTTATATAATATTTAAATTCCATCCATTAACATACGGGGTAATAATCTAGTATATAGATAAAGGAGAATTTGGCAATAAGAAGACCCGTGAAAGCCCGATGTAAAATTCATTTTTTTTACTTTTGTATTTAGGTATACAATATTCATTATTATACAAAAGTTATAATTATGTGTTATAAATATGCTACAAAATGATATTTTGAAAATAAATTTTAATGAAAACTTAGAAAATTCTTCTCAACCAATCAAATTTAAAGAATTTTATTTCTTGAAGTTATTAAAAGAACATTTTAGTATACTTACATCTCATTAACTTTGGTAATGATATAATTTTTTATTTCCAAAATCACATAAATCTTAGAATTAACTAAAATTTTGTAGGACATATCATTAGAGTAATCTTGAATGGTTGTGCACGCGTGCACACACATATATAGATACATATATATACTAGGTTATATACCCATGTATTACACGGGTTTATAAATAAAAATTATTTGATTTTATAATTCTTTATGATGATATTCTTTTTTATTAAATAATTATATCAAAAATAATAATATTAGTTATACCTTTTTTATATCAAAAAACTTTAAATACAAAAAAATTATAAAAAAATGTTTTTAATACACACATATATAACATTAAACATAGATTATATTTATTATCAAGCATTAATTTTGTGTATTTATGTAAACAATGTATATTATTAATAACATTAAATGTGAGTTTTTTATATGAAAAAAATAACATTTTTTTGGAATAACATGAGAATGCCATTTGGCATTTCTTGGAATCAAAAGGATATATATATATATATATATATATATATATATATATATATATATATATATATTATTTACCGAATGTTATTCTGCTCAAACATAAATTTGTAGGGTTTTCGAATGTTGACTTTTGCATATCAAGCTTTCATCAATGGGGACTTCAATTTCCATCGGATAAAATTTAAGGATCCGGTCAATTCGACAGAAGCTTCAACCTGAACAACGCCACCATATGTTTAAAACATATGATTACCAAGGTACGTACTTACACAATTTAATCAGGTTACATATGTTACAAATGTACTTACACATATGTGAGTTACACATAGTATTCTTGATTATTTTCTTTACATCACGCATGATTACATATATGTAATCATATAACACATATGATTACATTGTTTAGTTTTGTTTATTACATGTAATTTGGTCAAGCTAACTTGTTTGGTTGAAAATATTTAGATTTTTTTGTTACAGATGGCTGGAATTAAACTTTCTAAATGAAAAAATCTAGAGTTTTTAATTAAGTTTTTTTAATGAAAAGTTGGAGAGAGAAGAGAGGAGAAAGAAAAAGTATTTTAACACTTGATTATTTGGACCAATTTATCATTTGTTAACTCTATGTTATTGTGCTAACCTATTAAACGCATATTATTGGTAGTAAACCTTTAGAACATCTCACATAGTAACCAAGAATAAACTACAATTACATAATATACATGTTTTTGTACTTTTTGGGTGAGCTTATCATTTAATTTAGCGCATGTTATTGTCTAAACCTATATTCTATTAGTATAGGGTTGTCCAAAAAACTCGTAACTCGGATTCAGCTCATAGCTCCTTCACAAAAAGCATGGTGGATAAAACTTGTTTGTAACCGATGGGTCCGAGCCTAGGCATTGCACACCTCGTAGCTTGCTCGTAGCTTGGCTTGTAGGCTTGGATTGTGGTTCACAGTGTTTGTATAATATCCCAATACACCAAAATAGAAAACGATAAAGTAAATTTTAATAATAACTATAACTTTGAATATGAATATGGTTTACACGTATCATGGTGTATAATATGGTTAATCAAGTTTCTTTCATAAAATTTTTGTTTCTACTATTTTTAATTGATTGTGCTCCTTTTTAATTTTTATTCATGCTCTTTTTAGTAGTGATGTATAAAATTTATGCATTACCGAATAAGTGAATAATGATTATGACATATGCTTGAGAATAAATAATACGTACGTTTGAAAACCAAAAAGAGTTTTGTTTGTTGTTATTTGACGAGTTTAATTTTATGTAAGAGGTTTGATTGTTTAAATCAAGTAAAGGACTATAAAATCAATATACATGCATACAATTAAGGTTTTGTATGTTAGAAAATTTAATACTTAAAACCAAGTGAAATCAAAGCATTTAGTTTAGTAAAAAATTGTAACAACCGAAAATTTCGCTACCTAATAGTAAACGTGCGAAATTTCGGTAACTGTTTATGTCCAAAATTTACATAAACATTCGTAAAGTAATTACGATCAAAAGGATATAAACGATAAAAATATCTGATAACGTATGGACACGTTATAAAGCCTATTAATAACGTGTAAAAAATTATGTGACCGTTTTGGTTCGAAATTTTTATGAACGCTCCCGAAGTGATTACGATCACATTAATATAAGCGGGACCGTTATACGAGAAAGTATGAGCACAATATAAGCTCGTGAAAATTAAAAATATGTGAGTAAAGTAGAAGGGGGTTTTAAAAATAAAGAGCCAAAGTTCAAGGGCCTAATTGAAAGTTTTAATTAAATCAAATAAGTAAACTTTCAATATGTCGGTTTGTAATTGTGGCTGTAATTCATCACTAGATCAACATGAGATTTTGAATGGACCAAACACTAACACGTTAATTCTCTTAGGTATGTTTGAATACATATATCGTATTCTCAAGTTCTTAGTTTAGAGTCTTCTGATCGAATTATGTATCGTACGAGCAGAAAAGAGAATCAAGAAGATTAGATCGATCGTTAAGGTATGTGTTCATGATTCTTATCTTGTGTTAGTTTAGTCTTGATTGATTAAAGAAACCAACACCATGTTTAGATAAAGTTTTGATGATGAACATAAACTGGATTCGATTGGAGCCCAATTTCATCTAGATAATGATCAAATTTTCTTGAGTTTATGAGGATATAATATGTATGCGCTTCTGGTTACCTTAAACTCATGTTATTATACATTAAGTTTAGCAACGCCCTAAGACGAATTAATTAAATAAGAGAATACGCTTATCTAAGCCGAGCAAATAAGTAATTTTTAAGCATAACAAGATTATAGAGATAAAAATGGTCAAAATGAGTGTAAGCGAAATTTTGAAATAAAGCTCCAAATGAAAGTTATGACATGCCGAAGTTTCGAGCGGTCTTCGTAAATTTTCATGATAAGGTTATAATCATGATAATATATCCATATTAATAGGATATCATTCTGAAGTGAAAAAGTAAGGAAAGAAGAAAGGCTAGCAAATTGTGCTTTACAAGCTCATTTGAGTTCTTTGTAGCCCTATTTTAAATGTTTTATCATTTTGGACTGTTATGCATGTTATAAAGTTATTTTATGAAAATGATTGTCATACCTGACTACGGTCAGATAAAAGAATATGTTAAAGTAAAGAATGTTTTCAGGTAAAGAATGTCTTAAGTCTTGACTGCGGTTGAGAATGAAATGATTTTTAAAAGACTCGACCGAGGTCGAGTAGGAAATGTGGTTTTGAAGTCCCGGCTGCGGTTGGGCAGAATTTGAGCACTGCGGTGCGGTAAAGTGTTTATGTTTATGACGGTTTAAATAATTTAAACCATGTTATGTATGAATGATGTATGTAAAGAAGTCTTGTACCGGTATGAGCTGCCAACTTCGATTGGTAGGCATAGAGTCTTGTGGAAACACAAGCTTGTCGACTGTGTGTCGCCAGTTCAGTTAAAGAAGTCTTATGCATGCATGAGCTGCCAACTTCGGTTGGTAGGCATAGAGTCTAGTATTAATATAAGCATGTCGACTTCGGTCGTAAGTTCATGGTTATAGAGCCTTGTGCTACACAAGCCTGTTTGACTATGGGTCAGCAGTTGACGAAGAAGTTCCTTCACCGTATGAATGATGTTATGATGATATGTATGTTATGTAATTATGTTATGATGCTATGTATGTTATGTAATTATGTTATGAGGACAGGTATGCTATGTATTTGAATTATGTCAAGTGATGACATGAATGAATAAGGATTTGTTTTCTAAGAAATGAACTCAGAACTCACCAGCATAAAGCTGACTTGTTTTACATACATATCAGGTTGAATAGTTTGAGAAAGGAGACCAGGAGGGCTCAGGGCATACATTGAAGACTTCCCTGGCATAGACTGGCTATATTATATAACTATTAGAAGTGTGGGCTATGTTTTAACATTTGTTTAGTATGTGTGTATTATTTTATGTCATCACCTTAAATTCCGCTGCTATAGTAATGTAATTATAGTTTAAGGACTATTGGTTTGATGTTTTGCCAACCGAGAGGACTCCCGGGGCTCGAGGCCTCTCAAAAATGAAAACTAGCTGGATCAAAACGTTAATGGGTCGTATGAGTGCATATCTGTGTTTGAAATCGTCTTCTTCTTCTTCCTTCAATATGTATCTAGATTGGTGTTTTAAGCAAATATCTTAATGTAATTTCCTGTTATATCTATGTAATTGTTATCGAGAAAATAGTGTGGTTTTATGGATATGAATGTTCTATCATTTGCCATCAACACATTATTTTTATTGATGTAAATTCAAATTAAATAAATATAATATTTTTTTCTTGGTGGAAAGATTTCTTTATATACAAAATATTGATTTGGATGTGTTTATGGTTTATTTAATTGTAATTAACTTAATTTTGCTCTAATTTGGACAAAAAGAATCTTTGACAAATTGGTGTATTCTTATATATATATATATATATATATATATATATATATATATATATATATATATATATATATATATATATATATACTAGGTTACATCTCGTGTGTTACACGAGTTTAATATACAAAATGTTATATATTTTTTGATAAAAAAGTAATTTCTATAAAAAATAAGAATTACACTTGAATTTTTTTATAATTATATATATTTAAATTAAAAACCCGAATTATTTCATGTATATTCATATATTTTTACAACAAAATAAAATAAAATAGATTTATTATAAAACAAATCGTAAACTATACAAATAATGATTATTTTATGAATATTTAAAACCAAAATTATTTCATTTATATGCATATATTTTTATATTTTAACTTACTATTTTTATTAAATAATATTAAACTTTTAAATATTTTCATTTTTTTAGGTAAGTTACAAAATTAAGAGTTATAAACAAATAATAACAATTTAAAATAAGTTGTCAAAAAAAGAAATAAATTTTTTTTAATTAATAAAGTTAATTTTCATATATTTTTTATATAATTAGCTGGATAAGTAAAAATATTTATATACTAACATCTAATAATATTACTATACATAAAAAGAATTAACTTTTAAGAATTATAATTATACCATAATTTGTAAAATATATATATATATATATATATATATATATATAAGTCCTTAATTTTGTAACTTACCTAAAAAAATGAAAATATTTAAAAGTTTAATATTATTTAATGAAAATAGTAAGTTAAAATATAAAAATATATGAATATAAATGAAATAATTTAGGTTTTAAATATTCATAAAATAATCATTATTTGTATAGTTTACGATTTGTTTTATAATAAATCTATTTTATTTTATTTTGTTGTAAAAATATATGAATATATATGAAACAATTCGGGTTTTTAATATTCTCATTTTTAATAAAATTATTATTTGTATAGTTTACTTAATTATTTATTCGTATACATAATTTATTAAATATAATAAAATAAGTTAGAGTAATAATTTGTCAAATTTATTAGTTATCACTATTAATAAAAAAATGTTAATAGATGATTTAATGCTCCAAGTTTTAGGAGGAAAACAAAAATAAAACATGCATCATTGCATGACATGTGGCAAACAAAAACCTTAATTTATTATATAACATAGATATTGATAACTTTCATTATAAAGTTGTAGAAGTATGTATATGATTAACACTAGGTTATAACTCGTGTGTTACACGGATTGATCATAAAATATTAATTTGTTAGTAAAAAACTTAAGAATAATAGAACAATATTTTGGTATAAAATGACTAAAGTAAGTATAAATAAGTATTTTATGTAATAAACTTATAAACCAATAATTAAAAACTCTAATAACTAAAGAATTATTATCTGAGTTTCTTAGTTTGTAACAACTGAGGTTTTTAAATCATGATGTTTAAAACTTCATATAGTTTTTTTCTGTCGTATAGTTTTTCCTATCATTTATATAACTTTTGGTTTTTAAAAATTCATTTTTAAACATTTTGTTTAAAAAATGTCATTTTTTTTTATAAAAATGATATTGTTTATAAATTTCATTTAAAAAAAATCATCTTTTAAGAAAACTTGTTTTTTAGAAAACTTTTAATTTCCTAAAATTAACAATTTTAAATATTTATTATTTATAAGAAAATTCTAATATTTAGAAAAATATACATATTTTATAAAACTTTTTTGATGTGCTTTTTTAATAAAAATGAAATTTTAAATTATTTAAAACTAATTTTGTTTATTATATTAGTAAGATATGTGTGGTTATGCAATGCTAGATTAATCAGTTACAAAAACAAATCTTGTAATGATTTTCATTTTGTTTTCATTTTTATTTATTTATTTTTTATTATTATTATTATTATTATTATTATTATTATTATTATTATTATTATTATTATTATTATTATTATTATTATTATTATTATCATTATCATAATCAGTATCACTATCATTTTCGTTGTCCTTGTTGTCGTTCGCAAGATTGAATGGGCACCGATCTAACAGATTAAACAAGATCGAGTGCTTGTTGATCACAATTATTAAAATTGATTCCTCAAATATGAGTGTTTTTATTTTGATTTGGATACCTAGATTTAATTACGGAAGTTTGACTTTTTTTGATGAATAGTAGCATCCATTTGTGCAATCTCTTTCCTTTTAAATCATTGTAACTCTTTCTTTGAATCGTCCAAGTTTATTTTAGGAATGTTGGTTTTACATGTAGCAACCGGTAAGGTTGATGTTTGTGACCTTAAGGTCATAGGTTAAAGTCATATGAAACAACATAACTCTAACATAAATGCATGTGTAGCGTAAGGTTGCCCCGATCAATGCGCAAAACAAGAGATATGTCAAACATCGGGTACGCACTTTAATATTTGTACCTAAGTGTTTGTTACTAAGCTTATAATAAATGTAATTGAATTTATGTAATATGTATTCCTATGTTCTTCACCAATGTAACTTTTTGTTACTAATTGTTTTATTATTGTTAATTTCTGTTTACATAAACTGTTATCCTTACACTAATATAACATGTCGTTACTTGTAAGGCCTCATGTAACCTTTAGGAGTTTTTCGTAATAATATAGAATAAGTTTTGACTTGTAATAAACAAAAGCCGTGAGTATTCTTTTACATAAATTCATTACAAATTATAAAGATTTAGATGGGGTTTAAACATTTTTTAATAAATCGTAACTTAAAACATTTTATAAAGACCTTTTATGCACACATATACACACATGTGTGTGTTCACGCGCATAATAAATTGTTATGCATTCATTTATAAGATTCAACTTAAATTTTATAATATTTACTATATAAATAATTAAACACATAATAATAGTTTTACTATTATAACATAAATATTAAATTAAAACTAGAGGGACATGTTGTGTAAAAACAGAAAACTCCATTCTATATCATAAAAAGTCAAAAGTCCAAAGGGTAAACTAAAACTAGTATGGTAGTAGTGTCGCGGACGCGTGGGTGGGTGGATCCGGGTGGCTGTCGCTACTATTAAAGATTTTTCTTGTAGTGTATTTTGAAACACTTGCAGTTGAGGGTTCGAACCAAAATTGGAATGATTTTCAGCCAAGACTAATCTTGGATAGATTTTGAATTCAAATAACTATCTGTTATATGTTTCTAAATCATTCAACATCAAGAACGTATAATTAATTTCAAATATACTCAACTTTAAATGCTTTGACTGGTATTTTGAAACGGTCCACAAATTTTAATCAACCAAAAATTAAATTAAACGTCTACACATGTTCGTGAAGTTCTTCTGATAAAACTGAGTGAAAGCCCACCTTTACATTGACTTTGTTATTGTGTTAAAAATGTAAAAATTATATTTAGCAAACTTGTTTAAAAACAATTGTTAGGTCATTATATATATATATATACACTTGAATTATCATTTGTATGGATAATTATTTGGGCACAAGCGTTGAGACATATTCACTCATTATTATCAAGTTTTTGTCATTGTGTTAAAAAGGTAAAAAGTATATGTAGCTAACTTGTTGAAATACAATTGTTATACATTGTATATATACGTGAATTATCATTTGTATGGATACTTGTTATGACATAAGCGTTGAGACATATTCATTCATTATTATCAAACTTGTTATTATACATGTCTTTAATACATGCTAGTTAGATTTATGTTTGCATATTTTATACATATCTATATCAAATGTATGTGACACTCACCAACTATGCAATTAGCAAAATTGTATTTTACATGTGTAACATGATAAGTGAAGACTTGAAGACAACAAGGAAATCTTGGACCTAGTTAAATTCAAATAAAACATTTATAATTCTCATGTTTGTATATTGTAAATTGTGTTTGAATATTGAATTTTGGATTAATATTTAATGTGTATACTTAAATATATAAACTTTAAAATAGCTCCATGATTATTTAAATAATTACAATCACTCCCCGACGTATTCCGCTGTCAGTTGAAATGTGACACCCAAGGTTGTAAAAGTCACTAGGCGCTCCTAGATCGAAACAACTCCTTGAAGCGAGTAATAGGAGAGTAATTGGCCAAGGCGGGGAGTACTTAGGTAATAATCGGGAAGTACTCTGCCTCGAAACAACTCCTTGAAGCGAGTACTCGACCATGAAGACTGACTTTTGCAACCATGGTGACACCTCAGACCCCAAGAGACTAAAAAGTTGTCATACATAAGTTTTAAACATGAACAACTAGAAAACATGTATAATCAATATATAATCTCAGTACAAGCAAATAGTAATACACACACACAAAGCATAAAAAGATAATTAATAGTTGATGTAAGGATACATTTTTAATTAGATATAACACCTTTCTAAAATGACATAAGTATAATAGTATGTGTGTATGATGGGGAATGATCAAATAAGAATAGACTTTTTCTAAGAAGAGTACAAACCAATAAAAGCTTGACATGTGGCAAGCTAAAAAAAATAATGAATGATAATATAGGCATCACATCTTTTTTATTGTACTAAATTTTTATTTTTTACTAGATTTTTTTGTATTGAATTTTTGTTTTTTATACAGGATTTTTATTTTTTGTACTGCATTTTTACTTTTTTGTACTAGATTTTGTTTTTTATACTGGATTTGATTTTGTACTAAATTCCAGTTTTTATGTTTTTAACATGTCAAAATGTCAAACTAATATTGATTATTACTCTTATTAAGCAAAATTTTTTTTCTAGTGGATGCAACCCATCTATATAAGAGACCACTTGAGTAGTGAATTTAAATGTAAACTAAGATGTAGCACATGATTAAAAATAATAATAACTAGTGGGTTCCGTCACGCGTTGCGGCGGGAGTTCCGCTGTGACAGAAAAAGAATAGTGTTATATCATTAATCAAAGATTTCTCTAATCTGATCATGATAGCGATGATAACATTACGAATATCAAATCGCATATCAAATACCGACCACAATGATTGTCAGTTTATTTGTCGTACTTTATAATTAATATTAGTATTATATAATTGTTATTACCATTTAGTTGTTATAAATATTATCACTAGAACATATGTATCGTTCATCATTTTTTTTGAAGAAAAGTTAAAGTTTTAGTAATATTGTTCTCTCACGGTAATAACATCACGAATATCAAAACACAAAACAAAACCCGGTAACAAAACATAACTAAAAAATAATATTATTTAATTGTTACCTCATGTAAACAATATTATTAAAATATTATTATAATTATAATTATTATTATTAAATTAAATAATTAATTGCTTTGCTCCAGTAGTCCAAAAAGTAAAAAGAATGAAAATTGTTTTTGCATCTAAAGTTAAAAACAAATAAACAAATATTTTTTTAAAAGCAGTTGTTAAATAAAAATAATAAATGACAACTTAATTTAAAAGCAAAGAAAAGCCTAGAATGCACTTGAAAGCTGAAACCACAGGTGGGGACTAAAAAATTAATATATGTGGTCGAAACAGAAAAACCATAATCAGCACTATTACCCTCCATGCCATCTTATCTTACTATTATCTATATCTATACTATATAATAAATGAATAACAATATGACACGTGGCGTTATATTAGCATATCCACATCACATTTGCCACGTGTCATGGTTATAGGCTATCCATGTGGCATTTTTAACACATTTAAAATTAATTTCATTTATTACAATAAAGTCAAATTTCCAAATTTGAAGAAAAACAATTAATATTCATTTTTTTTAATATTAATGAAAATGTAATTATTTCAATCTTTCCATTTTCAATTAAATTTTGATCCTTATTCTTATTTGTATTGTTTAGAAAAGTGTTTAGATTTTTATAAAATATATTTTTATTTTCTTATTTTAAAAGTATTGAAACTTTTATATTATTTTTATAACTATGTTACTATCAGGGATTGCTTTGTAATATTTATTTTAAAAATTTCTGTGTAATACACAGGTCAATAATCTAGTATAATAATAAATATCATCAATGTCTATTGTTATATATATATTAAAAATATTCTTTCATAAATTTTTATTCTTATAGTTTTTAATATAAAAATGTATAACAAGTATTATTAGTTTTAGTGATTATGTAAATATATAAAGACATAGTTATAAAATCACATATTTTTATTTATAAATCCGTGTAATACACGGGTCTATAACCTAGTAATAAATAAACATCTCCATTTGCCACTTGTCACAATTATAAGACCATAATGCCACTTGTCAATTTTTTATACCCTCATTTAAGTTTTTCTTTTATTAAATAATTTACATGATCTCTTTCATTAGATAATTATAAGAACAATAAATTATGACATTATTTATCTTTTATCATAGTTTTTCAATATATCCAAAATTAATTCATTTTACTAGGGAACATATTTAAAAAAAAAAAAATTTTTTAAAAATCAATTTTTTGGAAAAATAGGAAACATTTTAGATTGTTATTTTGATAAAATAGAAGTTTTATTAAATACAAAAATTTTCAATCAAAATGAAATATAATGATAATAGAAGTTGCATTTTTTTTTATCTTTTGTATGTTCAACGATAATTTTAAAAAAGGTTTTTGAACTTTAATAATTAAAAAATATTACTTATTATCTTAATTTGAAATCATTAATTTTTGACAATAAACTAACAAATTAAATTTTTAACTTAGTTTAATGATCTCAATTATTACAAATTTAGGAGTTAAATGATATTCCTATTGTTATTAAAAAAACTATTGTTTTGTTATTTAAAGTAATTATTAATACATAATTGAATCATTTTTCATGTGTCACATGTTAACATTCTAGAGTACTTAAATATTGTTTTCTTGTCTCTCTCTCGTAATAAATATTTACATGCCATTTTTTATTAAATTTTGATTTTTTCTCTATAATATTAAATATTAATGATTTTACTATGTTATTTTAAACAAATAATTTCAAAATTCAAATATATAACATGTGTAAGTGTGTAATACATCTATGTTTAATGTTTTGTGTGCGTCTATATATATATATATATATATATATATTAAGAAACTTTTTTACAAATTTTTATTTTGGAAGTTTTTATGTATAAAAAAAGGTATAACTAATATTATTAGTTTTAATATAATCATGTAAATTCAAAACGATGTAATAAAATTATTTTAATTATGTAAATTTACGAAGACATAATTATAGAATCACATATTTTTTTATTCGCAACCCGTGTAATACACGGGTTTATAACCTAGTTTAATAATATATATATAATGTGAATGTATTACCTCAATGTAAATGATGTTTTAATTGAAATCAAAAGGATTTGACGATTTGTATTATGCTGACACCAAACAAGTTGCATCGATGTACGAAAATATCGAAAGTCCAAATATCGCAAGTCAAGCATGGAGGGGAGGGGGGTCGTCCCCATTATTTTTTTTCTTTCCCTGGTGCAACATGCGAAGAGAGTTCGTCTCCCCTAGATTTATGAGTTTGTTATCTTATATATCGAGCCAAGCTCCGTCATTGAGTCCAAGTATATTTAAAATGAAAAGCGCAGTGACATCATAAACAAAAATAAATAAGTATTACAACAACAAAAAGCATAAAATCTTGTTTGATTTAGAGCTTTGGAAGAGATGTTTGAAGGAACAACTGAGTGAGAGAGATGAAGGATAAACTAAAGTATTTGTTAAAGACATTCCATGATATTATTGTTTCTAGTGAAACCATTACACATTAACTTCACATATTTGTGTAGATGGTTAATGAGCTAAGAGAAAATGAGATTATATATGGTGCATATGATCATCACAAGAATCTTTTGCATATTGTCAAAGGATTGGAAGAAGAGTGTGAGCCTATTAAAGAAAACTTTAGACATCATGACAATCATGAAAGAAGAGATGATAGTAAATGTGGTGAATCTAGCACTAGATGAGAGACCAAAAAACAAATATAGCATAAATATAGACCATTACAACTTTACCAAAAGTTCTTTTTTAATCACAAATAGTGGAACTCATATTTCTAAAAGTCCACAGTGTAGTACATCTAGTCTAATATCTCCTTTACCACATGCAAGTGCTAGTGATTCTACTTCTTCTAGAAACAGTCAAAACAAAGATAAGGACTCTAAGTAGTGATCATGTCACTTTGTAACGGACGCTTATAAACTATATTGAGCGTGTTTCTTTATTAAATTTATATTTTCAATATGTTTAGATAATATTATAATAACATTTGGGTTATGTTGCTCACATGGTCGATAATTTAGAGGATCATAGTAACTACATTGGATTGAACAAGATAAAGGTTGTATTATGGGTTCTAAGCATATACATGTGAAGACCCTCTCGACAGAAACATAAAACACACAATATGCACACACAAGTTCTATATATTCCACACACAAAATGTCATACAAATGAGGGTATTGATGTGTTGTAAAACACATCTGTTTTTCCATATGTTTTTAATTCGTTTTGTACAGTTTTAATCAATTTTAGAGTCGATTGATGCTGGTTCTTCACATTTCTATAATTTAATGTTTGCAGGTTATAAACACATCATTTTGGCATAAAAGATCAAGAAAACGAGTGTCCGGTTTAACGAGAACAGATACAAGAACAAAGAAAGAAGAATTCTGGATTTTTCAACCCCTCGCGCTACGCGAGGACCACAGAAAACCCTGTCGCGCTACGCGACAGGTGGAAATGACGAATTTACCCCTCACTTAATGATGCCGGTTGACCCGACTATTTTGTCGGGTAGTGGAACCCGTCGCGCTACGCGACGGGCATGGGGATACATGTCGCGCTACGCGACAGGGTTAAAATCTCAGAAAATCAAGTTTATGATGTGGAAAACGACTGAAGGCGGATTCATTCGATTTTAGGACGATCAGAGGCAATATTGGAGGCGACCAAGGAGTTCTGGAAGACAAGTAATGCAAGATCCATCATCGGGAGGCCCTAGGATTGCAAATCGAAGGGTGTAATCACGATCGGTTCTTATTCTTGTTTTGTTTTCTATTCGTATGATGTTTTACTGTGGTTTATACATTAGATCTTTCTGTTTATTCATGATTACTATTGGCTAGACCTTTTAAACTACCTAGGGTTTTATAATTATGCATGTTTGATTGTAATACCGATTGATTGTGGAACAAGTTTGGATTTTTAATGGTTTATGATTTGGTTTTGAATTCTTGGATGTGAATGAATGTTTATGATGTTTGTGATCTGATTATTATGTCCTCGTATGCTTTGGCGGATGTCTTTCGTGTAATGAGCGTATGTTAGGTCATTTACTTGGTGTTCTTGATTTGTGGATGTGTTACTAGACGTAGTAATTCATAGGAATAATAATTGGATCATAAATGATTTAAATGTTTAACCGAAGTCAATAGCTGTGAAGTGAGGATTTGTTAACATATCTTGCATGTTTGAATACTAGTTAAAGTCTTTGTGAAAAGACTAAGATTAGGTTATTAGAGCATAATATTGTATGTTAAGTTCAAGATGGATTTCCTTATTGTCCTTTACATGTGATGTGTAGAAACTATCATTACCGTGAGGAAGATGGTTTTTAGGACATACCATTAATGGGTTGGTTAACTTGTGAGAGTAATTAACATAAACCGGTGCTTAAAATACTTGTAGGCATTTTAGTTGAAATCTTTAAAAGGGTTAAAGAATCTCTAATCTGTTAATGAGTTAATATTCAAAGATCCTGGTTCCATGATTAGTTCCATAATCAATCTAAATATTTCAAACATGTATAAAGTAAACCCTAGGTAGTCATTTCATCATTCGTGAATTCTAGTTGTATTTGCTCCTATTTAAGTCTTGATTCGATTGTTCTAAATTGTTAGTTTTATTTTAAGTAGTTAATCACAAAACCCCCCTTTCAAACATTTAATTTAATTTAAGTTATTTGTATAGATAAGTCATTGAGTCTAGTTATTACAGTCTGTAGAAGTCTGTGAGTTCGATATCCGGACTTACTATTGTCTTGCTACATATGATAGGTACACTTGCCTGTTGGTAGCTTAGGTTTTAGAGAGTCTAGAGTATTACTTAGTGTCTAAGATAGTATTGATTTTTATTAGTTTTAATTAAGCTACTTTACACACATCAAGTTTTTGGCGCCGTTGCCGGGGATTTCTTAGTCGATTGTGTATTTTAGTCTTGTGTCTTATCTGTGCATAGTTGTTTTTATTTTTTTTGTTTTTTTTAGTATTATTTTATTTTATTTGCAGGTTTGATAGTGTATGCCACACCTATGTTCACAAGGACCGCCACCTGAGCTTTCTTTGCCATTAAGGAGCGATTCGCGGGACTTCTCTGAGGGTTCTACGAGCGAGGTAAGTGTTTCCACTCCCGTTTCTGCAGAGTTTTCTGATCACACACCACCATTTTCTTCGAGTTCTTCCACCCATTCTAGTCCACACTTTCATTTCATTCCACCCATGGCTGAGCGTCGCACGGTTCACCAGCAGGCCACTGCTGGATTCACGGGACTTAACAATCCCATCACTGTGCCGAATATCACGAATGAAAATTCGTGGCAGATTCCTTCGTACATCATGACAGCCATTAACAACACTCAGTTTAATGGCCGGGATGATGAGGATGCACCAGCCCATATAGCTCGTCTTACTCGCATCTGTGGTACCTTCAATCTTCAAGGTGCTACTGAGGATGCTATCTTTCTGCAGCTATTTCCTTTCTCTCTTGCGGGTAGGGCCGCCACTTGGCTCGATTCGCATGCTCCTGGATCTTTCACGACTTGGGGCAGTCTTAGGGATGCATTCCTTAAGAAATACTTTCCACCTGCCAAGGCAGCTCGCCTTCGTGATGAGATCCACTCTTTCCGTATGGCCCCGGATGAGCCATACTATCTTGCTTGGGAGAGATTTCAGAATCTGCTTAGCAGATGTTCTCAGCATGGTCTCTCTGACTGGGCCCTTGTAGAGAAATTCTACAATGGTCTAACTTATGAGACCAGAGCTCGTTTTGACACTTCTGCTGGTGGTCATCTTATGGGAAAGAGGGATGTAGCTGAGTGTACTGATATGTTTGAGAGTTTTGCTCAGGCTGAGTATGAGCAGAGATCAGCTAATAGGAATTCAAATCCTATATCTAGTTCCTCCTCTTCTACAAGAGGAGTTCACCACGTTAATGTGGATACTAGTGTAGCAGCTGCTCTTGAGGCTTTATCGAAGGATGTAAAGGAGTTAAAGATGAAGGTAGACAGGTGCGAGATTTGTAGGGGTGGCCACGCCACATCGGAGTGTTTAGTAGTCAATCAGGAGCAAGTTGATTATCTTGGGGGTCAAGGTAGGGGAAACTCGAACTCTTTTAATAATTCTTACAATCAAAATTGGAGGAACCACCCTAATTTTAATTGGCGCTCTTCCGGTCATCCCCCTGGTTTCCAATCTGGGCCATCTAATAACCAGGGGCAGGGTCATTCGTCGGTTAGTCATCCGAGTCATACATCGGGAGCGGGTAGTAGTAGTGGTGTTGGTAGTTCTGGGGGTAGCATGAGTAAGATTGAGGAGTTATTGACCCAGTTGGTTGCTAAGGATGCCAATACTCAGAAAACCCTTGCTGAGCATGACATTCTTTTGAAAAACCAACAATCTGCTTTCCTTGATCTTCAGAGATCAGTTGGTGATATAGCCAAGCGTTTCGATGAGAGGCCCCAAGGTCTGTTTTCGGGTAACACTCAGGCTAATCCGAACGTTCATGTTAAGGCAGTGACTACGAGGAGTGGAAGAGGGGGAGTGAGTGTGGAGCCACCGGTTGAGATAGAAGATGAGGAACCGGTGGATGAAGAGATTGAGATGGAGACTCCTGTGGGGGTACACATGAGGCCAGTCCCAGCAAGTACAGTACCGATCAGTGAGTCTCCCATAGTGATCTCGGTTGAGAAGAAACCGGTAGAGGTTAGGCCGAGTCCTAAGATTGATCATTCACGGTTACCATACCCTGCTCGCTTAGCTCACCAAAAGCATGCTAAGGAGTATGGCCATTTTCTTGACATGTTCAAACAGTTGAAGATCAATCTTCCATTCATTGAGGCTCTTCAGCATATGCCCAAGTATGCAAAATTTCTTAAAGATTTGTTGAAGAGGAAGGATAGGCTAGGGGAACTTTCAAATGTTCCATTGAGTGGGGGGTGTTCTGCGATGATTCTGAACAAGCTACCGGAGAAATTGACAGATCCTGGGATCTTTACAATCCCATGTTTGTTTGGTAGTGACACTCAGAGACACGCGTTGGCAGATTCAGGTGCTAGCATCAATTTGATGCCCTATTCGTTGTATGAGAAGCTAGCACTTGGTGAACTTTCGCCTACGCGCATGACATTGTCCCTTGCTGACCGCACGGTCAAATGTCCACGGGGTATTGTTGAGAACTTGTTGGTGAAGGTGGATAAATTCGTTTTCCCTGTGGACTTTGTGATTCTTGACATGGAGGCCGACGAGACTGTGCCTATCATTCTGGGCCGTCCTTTCTTGAGGACCGCTAAGGCCATCATTGATGTGTTTGATGGGAAACTCACTCTTAGAGTGGGTGACGAGACTGTCACATTCGAGGTTGTGAAGTCTATGAGGCATCCCAGTGATCATGATGACTTTAGTGACCCATGTCATTCTGTTTACTTCATAAATTCTTTCATGTCACACGTGGATAGGTGTCTTGAGTATGTGTGCGGTGCTGATTTGGTAGTTGAGAGAAGTGAAGAGGAGTGTGAGAGTAGTGATGAGGGAGTTGGTGTCATTTCTGAAGTTTTAGAGATTGATGAGTTGAGGGAGGAGAGTAAGAAGCCCTCTGTTGAGTCACCACCCGCCCTAGAGCTTAAGGTGTTACCTTCACACTTAGAGTATGCATTTCTAGGAGAGAATTCCACTTTACCTGTTGTCATCTCATCTAGGCTAAGTGAGGAGGAGAAGAAGAGATTGTTAGGTGTACTGAGTGAAAGTATTTGATAATGCTTGATCTCTTTCATTTAACAAAACAAAGTATAAATATACAATAATAGCCTAACTATAAAAGGAAATACTATCAACACTTAAATACAAGAGATCTACATAAAATATAAAATATATACAAAATCTTGTACGGCTAATACGCCCCCGCAGTTGAAGCAGTAGATAGTCGAATGCCTAAACTGGATTTGAAGCGAAGAAAGAGGATACGTGGAAGGCCTTTAGTGAAGATGTCTGCATATTGGTAATTGTAACAGCAAGTGCCAGATCGTCCGGCAAGTCCGTACGGTATGTGTACTTTCACTGTATTCTATGTGTACGTATGTAAGCTTAAACAGTACTTGTATTAACAGAATCCTAAATACAAGAAAACATTGTACGTATTTTCGTATAAACTTAAATACATTAAGTACAACGTACATTTGAGACATTAGTTGTGTTTATTAAGTGAAAACTTAATTACAGTTAACACAACAAAACATGAGAACAACGGATATCAAACAACAGTCAGAAACATATCGGTTGCGATCTGATGTCCACAGATGACAGGAATCAGATGACCGACAAGTCAGTACAAAAACAGTGTGAAATCATGATGTATAGTTGAGTCCGACAGTGAGAAAACACAATTAAAGCATAAAGCAGTGTTATTTCAGAATGACGAACTGACAGTGTGTTTGCGTGAATGACGATTCACACAAACATATCTGTGAGTTTAGAATTCTAAAATAATGACTGAAAAGTAGAAAACAAAAGTCAGAAAGCAAAACCATCGTCGTATTCGTTCGGGTGACGATTCGAACGAATTACGCGCGAAGATTACGCGATCTGACGAAACGAAAACGAAAACACGTCACGAACGAAAATAATTTAATAAAATTTAATAAATAACATTTTACAATTTTGAAACTCATCAAAATAATTAAATTAAATCCTTGTTATTAAATCCATTTAAATTACGCGTAATTTTCCGGAAACGTAACGAAAACGCGAACCGAGCAACGAAAACGAACCCGAACACCCTCGGGGTATAAATACACTTATTTGAGTCATTTTCTTCATTCTTCTCTTCCCCAACCTCTCTCTAGCTCAAAATCCCGGTTTCACCATTTTTAGGGTTTTCAAGACCTTCAAACATCCATATCTCTCCCATTTCTCAACCAAATCCTTCCATTCTTGAACCTACTTGAAGCTCTCATTCCCCTCTACACGAAAGTACAACAGATCGGGGTTAAAAACCATCAAAACTCGAGGTACAAGGCTGTGTATATTTCGAAAATTAGGGTTTCTTCATCTTTTTGTTGAACACTCAACTAAAAACTGGTTCTAGATCCTCATTTTCGAGCATACCTTTCACAAAACACAGCCCAGAGACCACCAACACCTGAAACACCGTAGATCTTGGGTAGGAAATTGGTGAGAGCAACCCTAGTCGGCCGCTTGGCTACAGACGGCCGAATGAAGCCTATGGGTCGAATGGCTCTACATTCGGCCATACCCTATTCGATAGCTCCTATTCGCCACCTCTCTGCCTTCATTCGACCACCATCAACCTCCCCTCATACGCTCCTCCTTCATTCGTGACCTTGATTCGACAGCCACTATTTCACTCGGCGAACCAGGCCATTCGTGAAGCTCCATTCGACCACCAACTAGCGAATGAGCCTTCATTCGCCAACAGGCTAGTCGCCAGTAACCATTCGGCCACAGGTTCAATCGGCATGAACCATTCGCCACTGCCATCCCATGGGACCGAGCCACACCCTTCATTCGATAGTATGTTCCCATGTGATCATGCAAGACATGCGGCTAGGGCAACCTTTACAATCAGTTGTTGAAGTCACTATTATGGCCCAAACGATTCAGGCCCAGTTGGCCTAAGGCTCATAAAAACTCTCTGGCCCAACAGACTCTCTTTCTGGCCCAATAAGCTGAAGTGGCCATTGAACTGATTTAGTCAGTCGAGATAGAACCCTTTTATTTGGCCCAAGTTGACTGCCCAGGCCCACCATAGAATGATCATCCTAGACCCAACTGTTTTTCTTCTTCAGGCCCAACTGCTTTTCCTTAGGCCCAGCAATTCTTTTATGCGGCCCGAGTATTTTTGGTTGAGGCCCAGTTTGTGTAGCCATTGCTGGCCCAAGACAACCACATATCAGTTGACCTACATGGCTTAGAAGACCATGGAACTATCCTGGCCCAACAGTCCTATACTTGGCCACCATTAGGCCCACATCATTTCCCAGGCCCAATACCTTTGAAATTTATCCATTGACTCTAGGAAGGTCCAACAAGAAGTGAACAGCCCAAGGCCCACGGTTTAGGGCTCAAGGCCCACTGCCTTTGGCCCAAGGCCACCATTTTGGCCAAAAGCCCAAACCCAAGGCCCACAATGTTTTCAGCCATTCTAATCCAGGCCCAACTTGGCCCATGAACTTTTTTAGCAAAGGCCCGAGAAAAAAATCCATGGGGCCCATCAAAATCTACCCGAGGCCCACAGAAAACTGATTCAAGGCCCATTTTGAGGCCTTTGTCCTCCCTTTTTGGAGCCATTTTGTCATTCACTTGGTCAACAACCCATTCCTGGCCCAATTTCAATTCCAACAGCCTTGTATGACTCTAGGCCCAACAAATATAGCCAAGGCCCACTTTGGGCCCAATAGATTCCTTGGAGGCCCAAAACAAGGCCCAAAAGGCCACTTGAACCCTAGTTTTGTAACTTTTGGCAAGGCCTTCATGATTCAACACCTAATATCATTGGCCCAACCTAAATTGTTGGCCCACATGACTAAAGAACTATTGTAACACTTTAACTCAACATTAACAAGTATGATAACTAAGGGATTTCTACTAAAACGGCAATTTTTGCAACGAGGTCTTGTAACTTATAACATGATCTCATGAAACTACAAATGGGCTTTAATACAAGCTAGATAAGACAAGAATAGATCAAAGAAAGTCTATGGATTACAAGAACCAACAATAAACAAAGATGGGCCAGCAGAGACCGAAGACTTTAAGTGTTGGCCAAAGCTTATGGCTAACACATATATATACACAAAATCCCTATAATTCATACTAATAAGTTATGAACATCATGAAATCAATACAGGATCGTGAAAATACACTCAAGTACAATCAAGAGCGCGTACATTCTTGTTTAAGCTAAGTCAAACACAACGACTACAAGGTGAGTTCATATGCCCCTTTTTACTTTAAATCTTTACTGATTTTAACTCTCGGGGCTGAGAAACATGTTTACTTTTATTTATTTAAAAGTTTGCTTAACATGTTATTTATACTTTGATTTGATAATATTAAATTGTTTATTATCGTTATCATTGTATGCATGCTTGTATGATATGAGATAACAGGGAAACTCATATGGTTATGATAAGATGATTCTTAATCATTAACACATTATAATAACTCAGTTATAAGATTAAACTTATAACACTTAGTTATTTCCATATAATCAAGTACTTAAACAATCTACACTTAACAGTAAAACAAGAATATTCCCTCATGGATACTTTGGGAATACATGGATTCAGTAAATGACGATGCTTATCATTTACAGTAAATGACGGTCATGATAACGTAACTTCATGGGATTCTTGTCATTTACACATATTTAACATAACGTAATAAGACAAGTTCTTATTCGACTTTGTTAAACACACGAGAACATTCCCTCATGGATACTTTGGGAACACATGGATTTCAGTAAATGACGATTCTTATCATTTACAGTAAATGACGATCATGATAACGTAACTTCGTGGGATTTTTGTCATTTACACCCGATTAACATAATGTAATAAGACAAGTTCTTATTCGACTTTGTTAATCACTTGATTCAATCCCACACGGAAACTTTGGGATCACACGGCGGGATAGGAGAGAATGGAATGCATTTTAATCTGATTACGTGAGGATTAAAATGGATTCCATTCGGATTCTATACGTTGCATTTGGAGACATAAGATGAACAGTTAACTAATACTTTTAATTAAATTAAAAGTGTAACATAAAAGTTAACCTCACAAGAAATTGAATAATATAAGGATCAGATTTTAATAGTCTAAATTCCTTAATTCAACGAGGGTTTATCAATACTTCGGTTTGATAACTAAACCCCTCTTACTATATTATTATTCTACATATGATGACACAGCAGACAATACGGATAGTTGGGAAATGGATATCTTTAGTTGTATCGCAAGTGGTGTGGAACTTGGTTGAGTATGTGGTGGGATAGAGTCTGGGCTTGACCCTTTCGTGATTCCCTATATATAAGCATACTTAGTTAGGTGATATACTACTTGTACATATAACTAAGGAGAGGCCATTGGGTGGAACAGGTGAAACAAGTATACAAGCAACAGTTAATACATTGTGAATGTGTGCATGATCAGTTCAATGGTTTTCAATGTACTTACTTATGAACTCACCAACCTAGTGTTGACTTTGTTTAAATTACATGTTTTCTCAGGTGACGGACAGGTGTAGATACTATATGCAAGTGTTAAGCTAGTGGGCTCATAGAAGACCTAGCTTTCTTTTGATTGCATACATTTTGATAATGACAGAACTTTGAATCACTTTTGTATATCTTGTACAGATCAAGATATAAACTCATTGATTCTTTTTGATTAGATTTACTTAGTTAAATTATGAAGTACAATGTAATTTAACTTTGTAATTCTATTCCATGTCATGATTAGCATTTCTCATTTATGTCTCATGTGCTATGTAAACAATCTGATCATTTGATTATCAACACAATGATATCGCGCCCCGGGAACTTTCCGCCCGACGGGAAAACACGATCCGTTCCCGCCGGCCTGGGGTGTGACAGATTGGTATCAGAGCCATGGTTATAGAGAAATATAGGTCATATTACTTAAACGGTTTGGCCTAGACTATAACCTAGGGACCCTCATGTAGAGTTCTTACGATATAGGATTCTATTTGCATATGTCTTCTGCTTCTGATCACTGCACTAACCGATTTTCTTTCGGTTATGATCAGAATGCCGCCACGAAGACAACCACCTCTATTACCGCTGACTCAAGGTTCAGCTCCGCACTCTTCGACACCGACACCGCCAGACTCTCCTACACAAGCACCTCCACCTCCTCCTTCGCCACCACCAGCGTATCAGTTGGACCCTGCTACTGTGGCACTGGCTACTCTTCTTACAAGCCAACTGAGGGAAGTGATTCCAGAGATGATGAACCGGATCAACAACAACAACAGTAACAACGTTGCTAACTCATCTGGAGAAGGCAGCGGTAACACCAGACAGAGTCAGGACTATGCCTACAAGAACTTTGTAGGCTGCAAGCCACCCAGTTTCAGTGGTAGCGAGGGTGCAGTCGGACTGATCCAGTGGATTGAGAAGATGGAGGCTACCCTCGACATCAGTGGCTGTCCTGAACAGAATAGAGTAAAGTATGCTGCGGGATCATTTAGCAAGCGAGCGTTAACCTGGTGGAACGCTCAGGTATCAATCAGAGGCCGGGATGAGGCCCAGGCCATGCCGTGGAACGAATTCAAGGCGATGTTGAGGGCAGAGTTTTGCCCAAGAAATGAACTGAAAAAGGTTGAGACTGAACTACTCAATCTGGAGATGATTGGTGCTGGGCATCTGGCCTACACCACACGATTTCATGAGTTAGCCACTCTGGCACCGGATGTGGTGCCAACACTTGAGAAGAGAATTGAGCGGTATGTTGGTGGATTACCGCCCAGTATCCGAGGTCATGTGATTTCTGCTCACCCTACCACCATGGAATTAGCTGTTACACTGTCAGCATCCATGACAGATATGATGGTTGCCTCTGGGGCATTCAGGAAGGAGGCTGAAACAGCCAAAGCTGGAACTTCCAAGAAGTCGGATAAACGTCCGGCTTAGAAACAGAAAGTGGTTAGAAACTTTGCTGCCACTACTCAAACTCCGATGCGCAATCAGCCACAACCGTTGGAGATCAGGAAGCCATACACTGGCACTGCACCTTTGTGCAACTCATGCCAGTACCATCATCTACCAAATGTTCCGTGCAGACACTGCACCAACTGTGGAAGATTTGGTCACACAGCAAACTACTGCAGGAGTCAGAGGACTCAGAACAGAAACAACAATGCAGCCACTGCTGCTGCTGCTACCGATCACAGGTCTTGCTACAACTGTGGTGAACCTGGTCACTTCTCTCGGGATTGCCCTAAGAGAAATCAACAACAGGCTCAAGCACTAAGAGGAAGAGCCTTTCAGATCGGAGCAGCTGCTGCTAGACAGGACCCGAATGTCATTACGGGTACATTTCTCCTATCTGATTTTTATGCATCTATATTATTTGACACTGGTGCGGATCAGAGTTTTATCTCATCCGATTTTGCTAGCCATCTTAATCATGCTGAGGAATCATTAGACTCCCCTTATAGAATTGAGATAGCTAATGGCAAACAGATTACAGTTGACACAGTACTTAGGAATTGCCCACTAACACTTGGTGATCATACATTTTCCATCGACTTGATACCGATGGAGCTGGGCAGTTTCGACATTATCATCGGAATGGATTGGCTATCTCTTAACCGAGTTGAGTTCATCTGTTCCGATAAACTATTACGCATTCCTATGGAGAACAATGAAGTCTTGGAGATTCGTGGAGATCAAGCGAAACGCAGTGTCAAGATAATATCGTGCATGAAGGCTCGCAAATGCTTACGAAAACAGTGTGTTGCATTTCTAGCTCATGTGATACAGAAAGACAAGAAAGCGATCAAGATTCAAGATGTGCCAGTTGTGAGAGATTTTGCAGAAGTGTTTCCGGATGACTTACCGGGACTACCACCTGAGAGATCAGTACAGTTTCGAATCGATTTGATTCCGGGAGCAACTCCTATAGCTAAGTCTCCCTACAGACTCGCACCATCGGAGATGCAAGAGTTGTCTAACCAGTTGCAAGAACTTCTCGATAAAGGATTCATCCGACCGAGCTTTTCCCCGTGGGGAGCTCCGGTTCTCTTCGTCAAAAAGAAGGATGGAACTTTCAGAATGTGTATTGACTATCGAGAACTCAACAAACTCACCATCAAGAATCGGTACCCGTTGCCGAGGATTGATGATTTGTTCGATCAGTTACAGGGAGCACAATACTTTTCCAAGATAGACCTGAGATCAGGTTATCATCAGCTCCGGATTCAAGAGGAAGACATACCCAAGACGGCTTTTCGTACCCGATATGGTCATTACGAATTCATGGTGATGCCATTTGGATTAACGAACGCACCGGCGGTGTTCATGGACTTGATGAACCGGGTGTGCAAGCCGTATCTAGATCAGTTTGTGATCGTCTTCATCGACGATATACTGATTTACTCAAAGAACGAGAAAGAACATGAACAACATCTCAGGACAGTTTTGGAGCTTCTAAAAGAAGAACAACTCTATGCCAAATTCTCTAAATGTGAATTTTGGTTAAGGGAAGTTCAGTTTTTGGGTCACGTGATTAACAGTAATGGTATTCATGTGGATCCTGCCAAGATAGAAGCGATTAAGAATTGGGATGTGCCTACGACACCGACAGAGATTCGATCATTTTTGGGATTGGCAGGTTATTACCGGAGATTCATTTCGAACTTCTCTAAGATAGCCTTGCCTCTCACCAAACTCACACAGAAGTCTGAACCTTTTGTGTGGACTCATAAACAAGAAGAGGCATTCCAGACACTGAAACAAAGATTGTGCAATGCTCCAATTCTAACACTCCCAGAAGGCAGTGATGACTTTGTAGTTTACTGTGATGCTTCCCATCAGGGACTCGGATGTGTTTTGATGCAACGAGACAAAGTCATTGCTTATGCCTCACGACAGCTGAAGATACACGAGAAGAATTACACGACGCATGATCTTGAACTGGGAGCTGTGGTTTTTGCACTAAAGATTTGGAGACATTACCTTTATGGTACCAAATGCACTATCTTCACAGATCACAAGAGTTTACAGCACATATTTGATCAGAAGGAGCTTAACATGAGACAGAGACGTTGGGTTGAGCTCCTGAACGATTACGATTGTGTGATCAAATACCATCCGGGCAAAGCAAATGTTGTTGCAGATGCTTTGAGTCGGAAAGAAAGAGTCAAACCCTTACGCGTTCGCGCTATGGGAATGACGGTGCAAACAAGTTTGAGAGATCACATTTTACAAGCACAACGAGAAGCAGTGGCAAGAAACAATCTGAAACGCGAGCTCGATTGTGGAGCCGAGAAACATTTTGAGACAAGACAAGATGGAGTTATCTACTATCTGGATCGTGTTTGGATTCCGGCAGCAGATGAACTTCGAACACTTATCCTTGACGAGGCACACAAGTCACGTTACTCAGTTCATCCTGGTGCCGATAAGATGTACCAAGATCTTAGGTCATTTTATTGGTGGCCGGGCATGAAGAAATACATTGCCACTTATGTTGGCAAATGTCTCACATGTGCCAAAGTCAAAGCTGAACACCAGAAACCTTCGGGTTTGCTGGAACAACCAGAAATACCACAATGGAAGTGGGAACAAATAGCTATGGATTTCATTACCAAGCTACCCCGCACTTCCAGCGGACATGATTCGATTTGGGTCATCATTGATAGATTGACCAAGTCCGCACATTTCTTGCCGATCAGAGAAACGTACAAGATGGAGAAACTTGCAAGACTATACATTGATGAGATAGTAGTAAGGCATGGTGTGCCATTGTCTATTATCTCAGACCGGGACAGTCGATTCACTTCGCGGTTCTGGCAATCATTGCAACAATCCTTAGGGACAAGTGTTAACTTGAGCACTGCTTATCACCCACAAACGGATGGACAAAGCGAGCGCACTATTCAAACCCTAGAGGATATGTTGAGAACATGCATCCTAGACTTCGGTGGAAGTTGGGACACATATTTACCACTTATTGAGTTCTCCTACAATAATAGCTACCACAGCAGCATTGGATGTGCTCCATTTGAAGCACTCTTCGGTAGAAAATGTCGGTCTCCAATTTGTTGGACCGAAGTGGGAGACAACAGAATAACTGGGCCTGAACTTATTCAGGAAACTACTGATAAGATAGCCCAGATACAACAAAGATTACAAGCAACACGTAGCCGCCAAAAGAGTTACGCAGACAAACGGTTTAGAATTCGATGTGGGTGACCGAGTCATGTTGAAAGTGTCCCCATGGAAAGGCGTAGTTCGTTTTGGGGCTAAAGGCAAACTAGCACCTCGGTATGTCGGACCGTTTGAGATTACTCAACGCATAGGTCCTGTGGCATATAGACTCAGACTCCCTGATGAACTCAGTGGAGTACACGATGTGTTCCATGTATCAAATCTCAAGAGGTGTCTAGCAGATGAAACATTGATCATACCATTGGAAGAGATACAGATTGATGAACAACTACATTTTATCGAAGAACCTGTAGAGATTATGGAACGTGAAGTCAAGAGACTGAAACGAAGCCGTATCCCTATTGTAAAGGTTCGATGGAACTCCAAGCGTGGACC
Organism: Mikania micrantha; assembly: GCA_009363875.1. Lineage (NCBI taxonomy): Eukaryota > Viridiplantae > Streptophyta > Magnoliopsida > Asterales > Asteraceae > Mikania > Mikania micrantha. The sequence continues at coordinate 54,958,200 of CM018684.1, forward strand.
AGAGTTTACTTGGGAACGCGAGGACAACATGAAAGCAAAGTATCCCCATCTGTTTGAGAATTGAAACCCGACCTTGATGCTTAAATTTCGGGACGAAATTTCTTTAACAAGGGGAGACTGTAACAGCAAGTGCCAGATCGTCCGGCAAGTCCGTACGGTATGTGTACTTTCACTGTATTCTATGTGTACGTATGTAAGCTTAAACAGTACTTGTATTAACAGAATCCTAAATACAAGAAAACATTGTACGTATTTTCGTATAAACTTAAATACATTAAGTACAACGTACATTTGAGACATTAGTTGTGTTTATTAAGTGAAAACTTAATTACAGTTAACACAACAAAACATGAGAACAACGGATATCAAACAACAGTCAGAAACATATCGGTTGCGATCTGATGTCCACAGATGACAGGAATCAGATGACCGACAAGTCAGTACAAAAACAGTGTGAAATCATGATGTATAGTTGAGTCCGACAGTGAGAAAACACAATTAAAGCATAAAGCAGTGTTATTTCAGAATGACGAACTGACAGTGTGTTTGCGTGAATGACGATTCACACAAACATATCTGTGAGTTTAGAATTCTAAAATAATGACTGAAAAGTAGAAAACAAAAGTCAGAAAGCAAAACCATCGTCGTATTCGTTCGGGTGACGATTCGAACGAATTACGCGCGAAGATTACGCGATCTGACGAATCGAAAACGAAAACACGTCACGAACGAAAATAATTTAATAAAATTTAATAAATAACATTTTACAATTTTGAAACTCATCAAAATAATTAAATTAAATCCTTGTTATTAAATCCATTTAAATTACGCGTAATTTTCCGGAAACGTAACGAAAACGCGAACCGAGCAACGAAAACGAACCCGAACACCCTCGGGGTATAAATACACTTATTTGAGTCATTTTCTTCATTCTTCTCTTCCCCAACCTCTCTCTAGCTCAAAATCCCGGTTTCACCATTTTTAGGGTTTTCAAGACCTTCAAACATCCATATCTCTCCCATTTCTCAACCAAATCCTTCCATTCTTGAACCTACTTGAAGCTCTCATTCCCCTCTACACGAAAGTACAACAGATCGGGGTTAAAAACCATCAAAACTCGAGGTACAAGGCTGTGTATATTTCGAAAATTAGGGTTTCTTCATCTTTTTGTTGAACACTCAACCAAAAACTGGTTCTAGATCCTCATTTTCGAGCATACCTTTCACAAAACACAGCCCAGAGACCACCAACACCTGAACCACCGTAGATCTTGGGTAGGAAATTGGTGAGAGCAACCCTAGTCGGCCGCTTGGCTACAGACGGCCGAATGAAGCCTATGGGTCGAATGGCTCTACATTCGGCCATACCCTATTCGATAGCTCCTATTCGCCACCTCTCTGCCTTCATTCGACCACCATCAACCTCCCCTCATACGCTCCTCCTTCATTCGTGACCTTGATTCGACAGCCACTATTTCACTCGGCGAACCAGGCCATTCGTGAAGCTCCATTCGACCACCAACTAGCGAATGAGCCTTCATTCGCCAACAGGCTAGTCGCCAGTAACCATTCGGCCACAGGTTCAATCGGCATGAACCATTCGCCACTGCCATCCCATGGGACCGAGCCACACCCTTCATTCGATAGTATGTTCCCATGTGATCATGCAAGACATGCGGCTAGGGCAACCTTTACAATCAGTTGTTGAAGTCACTATTATGGCCCAAAAGATTCAGGCCCAGTTGGCCTAAGGCTCATAAAAACTCTCTGGCCCAACAGACTCTCTTTCTGGCCCAATAAGCTGAAGTGGCCATTGAACTGATTTAGTCAGTCGAGATAGAACCCTTTTATTTGGCCCAAGTTGACTGCCCAGGCCCACCATAGAATGATCATCCTAGACCCAACTGTTTTTCTTCTTCAGGCCCAACTGCTTTTCCTTAGGCCCAGCAATTCTTTTATGCGGCCCGAGTATTTTTGGTTGAGGCCCAGTTTGTGTAGCCATTGCTGGCCCAAGACAACCACATATCAGTTGACCTACATGGCTTAGAAGACCATGGAACTATCCTGGCCCAACAGTCCTATACTTGGCCACCATTAGGCCCACATCATTTCCCAGGCCCAATACCTTTGAAATTGATCCATTGACTCTAGGAAGGTCCAACAAGAAGTGAACAGCCCAAGGCCCACGGTTTAGGGCTCAAGGCCCACTGCCTTTGGCCCAAGGCCACCATTTTGGCCAAAAGCCCAAACCCAAGGCCCACAATGTTTTCAGCCATTCTAATCCAGGCCCAACTTGGCCCATGAACTTTTTTAGCAAAGGCCCGAGAAAAAAATCCATGGGGCCCATCAAAATCTACCCGAGGCCCACAGAAAACTGATTCAAGGCCCATTTTGAGGCCTTTGTCCTCCCTTTTTGGAGCCATTTTGTCATTCACTTGGTCAACAACCCATTCCTGGCCCAATTTCAATTCCAACAGCCTTGTATGACTCTAGGCCCAACAAATATAGCCAAGGCCCACTTTGGGCCCAATAGATTCCTTGGAGGCCCAAAACAAGGCCCAAAAGGCCACTTGAACCCTAGTTTTGTAACTTTTGGCAAGGCCTTCATGATTCAACACCTAATATCATTGGCCCAACCTAAATCGTTGGCCCACATGACTAAAGAACTATTGTAACACTTTAACTCAACATTAACAAGTATGATAACTAAGGGATTTCTACTAAAACGGCAATTTTTGCAACGAGGTCTTGTAACTTATAACATGATCTCATGAAACTACAAATGGGCTTTAATACAAGCTAGATAAGACAAGAATAGATCAAAGAAAGTCTATGGATTACAAGAACCAACAATAAACAAAGATGGGCCAGCAGAGACCGAAGACTTTAAGTGTTGGCCAAAGCTTATGGCTAACACATATATATACACAAAATCCCTATAATTCATACTAATAAGTTATGAACATCATGAAATCAATACAGGATCGTGAAAATACACTCAAGTACAATCAAGAGCGCGTACATTCTTGTTTAAGCTAAGTCAAACACAACGACTACAAGGTGAGTTCATATGCCCCTTTTTACTTTAAATCTTTACTGATTTTAACTCTCGGGGCTGAGAAACATGTTTACTTTTATTTATTTAAAAGTTTGCTTAACATGTTATTTATACTTTGATTTGATAATATTAAATTGTTTATTATCGTTATCATTGTATGCATGCTTGTATGATATGAGATAACAGGGAAACTCATATGGTTATGATAAGATGATTCTTAATCATTAACACATTATAATAACTCAGTTATAAGATTAAACTTATAACACTTAGTTATTTCCATATAATCAAGTACTTAAACAATCTACACTTAACAGTAAAACAAGAATATTCCCTCATGGATACTTTGGGAATACATGGATTCAGTAAATGACGATGCTTATCATTTACAGTAAATGACGGTCATGATAACGTAACTTCATGGGATTCTTGTCATTTACACATATTTAACATAACGTAATAAGACAAGTTCTTATTCGACTTTGTTAAACACACGAGAACATTCCCTCATGGATACTTTGGGAACACATGGATTTCAGTAAATGACGATTCTTATCATTTACAGTAAATGACGATCATGATAACGTAACTTCGTGGGATTCTTGTCATTTACACCCGATTAACATAATGTAATAAGACAAGTTCTTATTCGACTTTGTTAATCACTTGATTCAATCCCACACGGAAACTTTGGGATCACACGGCGGGATAGGAGAGAATGGAATGCATTTTAATCTGATTACGTGAGGATTAAAATGGATTCCATTCGGATTCTATACGTTGCATTTGGATACATAAGATGAACAGTTAACTAATACTTTTAATTAAATTAAAAGTGTAACATAAAAGTTAACCTCACAAGAAATTGAATAATATAAGGATCAGATTTTAATAGTCTAAATTCCTTAATTCAACGAGGGTTTATCAATACTTCGGTTTGATAACTAAACCCCTCTTACTATATTATTATTCTACATATGATGACACAGCAGACAATACGGATAGTTGGGAAATGGATATCTTTAGTTGTATCGCAAGTGGTGTGGAACTTGGTTGAGTATGTGGTGGGATAGAGTCTGGGCTTGACCCTTTCATGATTCCCTATATATAAGCATACTTAGTTAGGTGATATACTACTTGTACATATAACTAAGGAGAGGCCATTGGGTGGAACAGGTGAAACAAGTATACAAGCAACAGTTAATACATTGTGAATGTGTGCATGATCAGTTCAATGGTTTTCAATGTACTTACTTATGAACTCACCAACCTAGTGTTGACTTTGTTTAAATTACATGTTTTCTCAGGTGACGGACAGGTGTAGATACTATATGCAAGTGTTAAGCTAGTGGGCTCATAGAAGACCTAGCTTTCTTTTGATTGCATACATTTTGATAATGACAGAACTTTGAATCACTTTTGTATATCTTGTACAGATCAAGATATAAACTCATTGATTCTTTTTGATTAGATTTACTTAGTTAAATTATGAAGTACAATGTAATTTAACTTTGTAATTCTATTCCATGTCATGATTAGCATTTCTCATTTATGTCTCATGTGCTATGTAAACAATCTGATCATTTGATTATCAACACAATGATATCGCGCCCCGGGAACTTTCCGCCCGACGGGAAAACACGATCCGTTCCCGCCGGCCTGGGGTGTGACAGTAATCAGCCGGGATGTGTAGGACCCGAATTGCACCAATATTGACTTTTTCTCTTACAAAGTGGATGTCAATCTCAACATGTTTGGTGCGCTGATGGTGTACTGGATTGCCGGTCAGATAAACAGCTGAGATATTATCACAGTAGACTATAGTAGCCTGGCGAGTTGGGAGATGTAGTTCAAGCAGAAGATTGCAAAGCCAGCTGGTTTCGGCTACTGCATTTGCTACGCCTCTGTATTCAGCCTCAGCACTCGAGCGAGAAACAACTGGTTGACGTTTGGACGACCAAGATACTAGGTTACTGCCAATGAAAACACAGTGCCCTGATGTGGAACGTCTTGAGTCGGGACAACCTCCCCAATCGGCGTCTGAGTAAGCCGTAAGTTGCATGGATGTAGACGGGGTGATGTGCAAACCATGATTAAGAGTCCCCTTTATATACCGAAGGATGCGCTTTAAGAAGTTGAAGTGCGGTTCACGTGGTGCATGCATAAAAAGGCAGATTTGCTGGACTGCGTAAGTGATATCCGGCCGAGTAAATGTGAGGTACTGTAGAGCACCAGCCAGGCTACGGTAGAGGGTGCCATCTGATAGAGGTTCTCCAGCTGAATCACTTAGTTTAGAATTTGTATCTGTGGGAGTGGACACTGGTTTGCAGTTGGACATATTGGCCCGAGCAAGAATATCCGCAGCATAAGTTTCCTGAGAGAGAAACAGACCACCTTTGGTTGTTTCGACTTTTATGCCAAGAAAGTGATGCAGTTTTCCCAGATCTGTCATAGCGAATTCCTTGGATAAAAGGGACATAATCTGCCGAAGAAGAGTATCATCTGAAGCTGTGAGAATTATGTCATCTACATACAGTAGAAGGTATGCCATGTGGGTACCTTGCTTGTAAACAAACAGTGATGTATCACTTGTAGTACTATGAAAACCACAACGGATAATGTATGTAGCAAACCTGTGATACCAAGCGCGTGGGGCTTGTTTAAGTCCGTAGAGGGACTTGCGTAAGCGACAAACATGGTTCGGATGATTGGGGTCCCGAAAACCTGGTGGCTGGAACATGTAAACTGTCTCACGAAGGTCCCCGTGTAAAAATGCATTCTTGACATCCAGTTGATGAATGGGCCACGAGCGAGATACCGCAATAGAGAGCACGGTCCGAATGGTTGCAGGTTTAACAACCGGGCTGAAGGTTTCGTCACAATCAACCCCAACTTGTTGACTTTTTCCATTTACAACCAACCTTGCTTTGTACCGTTGGAGGGACCCAGATTCAGTAAATTTATGACGGTACAGCCACATGCATCGAATGACATGGGCATCAGTGGGTCTAGATACCAAGTCCCAAGTATGATTGTCTATTAGGGCCCTATATTCGTCGGTCATTGCTTTATGCCAGTTTGGATCTTGAAGAGCAAGAATAGGTGATTTAGGTAGGGGGGAGATCGATGAGGAAGAGGATGTATGAAGATTAAATGGGCAGCGGGGTGTTAGAGTGCCATCTTTTGACCGAGTGGTCATTGGGTGTGAAGAGGGGGGATGTGAAAAATGTGGCTGTGAAGGCGCAGGATCAGGGATTAAGTTTGGGTTGGATGTTGTGGCCTGTTGCGAAGCAGGTGGTACTGGTGGTTTTGGTCGACGAGAGTAGGTGATGGGAGCAGTGGTATTTCGAGTTGGATGGGCTGGCAATGGTGTGGTGGTAGTGTTGTGAGATGGTGGGGGTGAGTTTGTAGCAGCTGAAGAAGGTTGGGCGGATTGGAAGAGGAGAGGAGAAGGATCAGTGTCAAGAAATGTATAATCATGAGAAGTTTGGTGTGTAGGATTTGAAAATGGGAATGTGGATTCATCAAAGGTGACATGCCTAGACAGAAGCACCTTACCAGTTGACATGTCGAGACACCGATAGCCTCGATAATCGGTAGGGTATCCAAGGAACACACATTGTGTAGACCTAGGGGCAAGTTTGTGTGGACGGGTGAAGGTTTGGTTCGGATAGCAGGCACATCCAAAAACACGAAGATGTGAGTATGAAGGGTGACGGCGATAGAGAACAGATGTTGGGGTGTTGTAGTCCAACAATTTGGATGGGAGAATGTTATGAAGGTATACTGCAGTGTGCAGGGACTCAACCCAAAAAGTGGGAGGGAGAGATGCACGAGTGAGGAGAGATAACATGATTTCATTTAGGCGGCGAATCATACGTTCAGCCTTCCCATTTTGTTGGGAAGTTTGCGGGCAGGAAAATCGAAACTGTAAGCCTTGAGAAGTGGCAAAATTCTTGAACTGATGATTGTCAAACTCTCCTCCCATGTCACATTGGAAGGACTTGATGGGTAGGTGGAACTGTGTTTTAATAAAGTTGTGAAATTGAGTGAATTTAGTGAAGGTTTCAGACTTCAACTTTAAAGGATAAATCCAAGTATAATTGGAAAAATCATCAATGAGAAGCATGTAATATTTATATCCCGTTTTACTTGGGATAGGAGAGGTCCATAAATCACAATGAACTATATCAAAAGGTAGCAAAGTACAAGAAGTAGATAAATGAAAAGGCAGTCTTTTATTTTTAGCAATGTTGCAAGTAGAACAAAAATTTGAACCACTAAGCTTATTACAAGAAATGAAATAACGAGAAGACAAAAAATCCATGATTTGAGCTCCTGGATGACCAAGGCGATCGTGCCAGGAGGTGGTTGATGAAGACGCCATAAATGCAGATGCAGTGTTATTAAGGGTGAGAGGGTAGAAGTGACTGGAGCTATTGTGCCTGCTCAGGATCCTCCCATCCTGAAAATCCTTCACAGAAAAACCAAATGGATCAAATTCCACAGAAACCCAATTATCTGTTACAAATTTGCGGACAGAAATGAGGTTTTTAATAGCACTTGGAGTGTATAAAATGTTATTAAGTGAGAGAGGTTTCGAAGAGTTGTTGAGGGTGGAATGACCAGATCCAAGTACTGGCATGCATGAGCCATTTCCAACAAATATAGATTTAATAGAATTAACTTGGGATGGGACCGAGATCATACCTTGGTCTGAAGTGAGGTGATTTGTCGCTCTTGTGTCCATATACCAGTGTTGATCAGCTTGATTAGGATCCAACGTCATGGCCTGAAAAGCTGCACCAAGATCAGTAGGGTTAAGGGCATTATAGTCTGCCATGTGTGCTTGAGCAGGGGCTGATGTTGGCTGTGATGAGTTGGAACGAGGTGCTGAGGGTGGTCTTGGTTGCCAAGGAGCAGCCCAGCCTGGTTGAGACGGATATGGGCAAGGGGGAGTGGGCCAGTATGGCGGGTTGGGCCAAGGTTGTGGAGATATCCAAGGGAACGTTGGGTTGGCCCAATATGGTTGAGATTGGCCGGGTGCAGCATGCTGTCCTGGGTTGGAAGATCGACCAGACCCGTTTGTTCTGGTGTGACGGGTATTTCCAGGTCCTGAAGACCGGCGATTAGGCTGGCGAGTGTTAGGAGGAGGGCGGTTGCGGCGAGGAGATTGGCGATGTGGTTCAGGAGGGTTGTTCTGAACTGCTGCTACTATGGCAGGAGAAGAAGCATGGCCACTTTGGGCAGATTGACGCAACTTTTCCAATTCTAACATGGAGCAGGCGGTTTCCCAGGACGGAACACTTTGATTGATGAAGGCGCCCGTGACATTAAATTCGCTTGGAAGGCCACGAACAAGTTGCAAAACCAACCGTTTTTCAGAGACTGGGTGGTCCACATCAGAGAGTTGATCGGCTAGTTCCCGAAGACGTTGACAGTAGGCTTCAAGGGATGGCATAGAGCTTAGGTGAAGATTAGCAAATTCTTGCTCTAGTGCAGCGGCGCGAGAACCTTTGTTGTTCAGGAAGATATTTTGAATGCGGATCCATGCTTCGCAGGCAGTAGAGTCGCTTTGTAACACACGAACTAGTAATTCATCAGAGAGGGTGCCATAGATCCATTGTAAAACAATGGCATCTATCTTGAACCATGAGTCAAATAGCGGATCATCTTCGGGAGGAGGCTTAGTACCATCAATGTGATCAAGAACATCATAACCACGGGCATGTAGTTTGAATAGCTTGACCCAAGAAGAGTAGGATACCTTGGTGCCATCAAGGATACGGACCTTGTGTTGAATGTTAGTAACAGTGTAGACTGGGTGAAGAGGAGATTGTTTCGGAGCAACATTCTCATTAGTGATTTTGGCAGCCATGGCAGACACAGATCAGTGAAAAAAATCGAGAATTGTAGACCAGCCGTGGCTGGTGATTATGTGCGGCGACCGAGAATTAGGGTATAGAGCAAAGGCTCTGATACCATGAAAGTATTTGATAATGCTTGATCTCTTTCATTTAACAAAACAGAGTATAAATATACAATAATAGCCTAACTATAAAAGGAAATACTATCAACACTTAAATACAAGAGATCTACATAAAATATAAAATATATACAAAATCTTGTACGGCTAATACTGAGGATGTATAAGGGGGCTATTGCTTGGAGACTCTCTGATATCCAAGGAATTAGTCCTGCTTATTGTACACACAGGATACTCATGGAGGATGAGTACAAGCCGGTAGTTCAACCTCAAAGGCGTTTAAATCCGAATATGCAAGAGGTTGTGAAGAAGGAAGTGCTGAAGTTGATGGATGCAGGCCTGATTTATCCCATCTCGGATTCATCATGGGTGAGCCCTACTCAGGTTGTCCCTAAAAAGGGAGGGATGACAGTCATCACAAATGAGAAGAATGAGCTCATTCCATCTCGCACGGTCACAGGGTGGCGAGTATGCATCGATTATAGGAAACTTAACGATGCCACCCGGAAGGATCACTTTCCCCTTCCTTTCATTGACCAGATGTTAGAGAGATTGGCGGGACAGCAGTTTTACTGCTTCTTAGATGGTTTTTCAGGGTACTTCCAGATCCCCATTGCACCGGAGGATCAGGAAAAGACCACATTCACGTGCCCCTATGGCACCTATGCTTACCGTCGCATGCCATTTGGGTTATGCAATGCTCCTGCCACATTTCAAAGGTGCATGGTAGCCATCTTTCAGGATATGATTGAATCATCCATGGAGGTGTTTATGGATGACTTCTCAGTTTATGGTTATTCTTTTGATGTATGCTTGGAGAATCTTGAGAAGATGTTGAAAAGGTGTGTAGAGACTAAGTTGATGCTCAATTGGGAGAAGTGTCACTTCATGGTGACCGAGGGAATAGTGTTAGGTCATAAGATTTCGAGAGCGGGTATTGAGGTAGATAAGGCGAAGATAGAGACCATAAGTAAACTCCCACCACCTTCTAGTGTCAAAGCCATTAGGAGTTTCCTTGGTCATGCGGGTTTTTATAGGCGGTTTATAAAGGATTTTTCCAAAATCACTAGGCCTATGACCCATCTTTTAGAAAAAGATACCCCGTTTTTGTTTGATGAGGAATGCATGAAGGCATTCAAATTCTTGAAGGAGAGACTTGTGAGTGCTCCTATCTTAGTAGCCCCCGATTGGAGTTTGCCCTTTGAACTCATGTGTGATGCTAGTGACCAAGCCGTTGGGGCGGTCTTAGGGCAAAGGAGAGATAAGCATTTTCACCCAATATACTATGCTAGCAAAACTCTCAATGATGCTCAAGAGAACTACACTACCACCGAGAAGGAGCTTCTTGCGGTAGTGTTTGCTTTTGACAAATTCCGGTCATACTTAGTGCTTTCAAAGACCACCGTTTTCACCGATCACTCGGCTTTGAGGTTTCTTTTTACAAAGAAAGATGCGAAACCTCGCCTCATTAGGTGGATCTTACTATTATCGGAATTTGACATTGAGATCAAAGACAAGAAAGGGGCTGAAAATGTTGCGGCAGATCATCTTTCCCGGTTAGAAGACCCGGAGAGGAGTGAGATTCGTGAGGAGGAGATTGGTGATAGGTTCCCTCACGAGATGATCGACTTTGTAGAGGCGGAGAAACAAGGAATGCCATGGTTCACCGACTTGGCAAATTTCCTTGCTCATGGAGTGGTAATAGAGGGAATGACCTCTCAACAAAAGAGGAAATTCTTTAGAGATGCGGGTAAGTATGTTTGGGATGACCCGTATCTCTATCGTGTTGGAGGAGATAGGATCCTTAGGAGGTGCGTTAGTAGGAAGGAAGGCCTAGACATTTTAAGACATTGCCATGAAGGCTTGACGGGTGGACATCATGGACATCACTCCACTGCCCAAAAGGTTTTCGATTGTGGATTCTATTGGCCTTCGGTGGTGAAGGATGCACTTGAGTTTGTTAAGAAGTGTGATTCTTGTCAACGCACCGGCAACATCTCATCTAAGGATGAAATGCCTCAAAACCCCATTCAAGTGTTGGAGGTTTTTGATGTTTGGGGCATTGATTTTGTTGGACCTTTTCCTTTATCCAAAGGGAATAGGTATATACTCGTGGCCATAGATTATGTGTCAAAGTGGGTGGAAGCTCAAGCTTTACCTACAAATGATGCCCGAGTAGTTCTCAAGTTCTTGAAGAAGTTGTTTAGCCGGTTTGGAACTCCTAGAGCTTTAATTAGTGACCGTGGCACGCACTTTTGTAACACCATGTTAGAAAAGGCATTACAACGCTACGGTGTCACTCATCGTTTAGCGACTGCTTATCATCCTCAAACAAGCGGTCAAGTGGAGAATGCAAACCGAGGAGTGAAAAGAATACTTGAGAAGACGGTAGGGAAGAGTCGGAAGGATTGGTCCGACAAATTAGACGATGCATTGTGGGCGTTTAGAACAGCTTACAAGACACCTTTAGGAACCACACCATACATGGTCGTCTATGGCAAAGCATGCCATCTTCCCGTTGAGTTAGAACATAGAGCTCTTTGGGCTCTCAAGACGGTAAACCTTGATCTTACCGAAGCGGGTAGGAAGAGGTATTTTCAAATCCATGAGTTAGAAGCCCTTCGTGATGCGGTTTATTCACAATCATTGAGCATTAAAGAGAAAACCAAATCATTGCATGATAGGAAGTTGAAGGGTTTGAAAGAATTCAAGAAGGGAGATCGGGTTTTGCTTTACAATTCTCGATTGAAAATGTTTGGAGGAAAGTTGAAGTCCAAGTGGACGGGTCCATATGTGGTTGAAGAAGTATTTCCATATGGAACCGTTGAGCTACAAAATGAAGTTGATGGGAACACTTGGAAAGTGAACGGTCATAGATTGAAACATTACATCGGAGGACCGATAGACGAGAATGAGGAGGGGGAAGAGATCCTCCTAGAGAAACCCGAATGGGAGAAATAGTGAAGGGTTCTTGGGTGAAACCCAAGTGTATAGTATGTAAATGTTAAGTTTTAGAGTTTTTAATGCATTTCTTAGGTGTTTTTCGTATTTTTCTTCGTTTTTCGTTGTTTTCGTTTTTCGTTTTTTTTTGTGTTCTCTTAAGTTTTGCAGGTTTTAAAGCATTTGGATGCAAGAAAGATGGAATAGAGGCACCAGGTATGTTTTCTTTACTTAGAATTTATTTTTGATGTTTAGGAAGGAAAAAGAGGTGAAAATTTGGCTAAGGCATGGAATTCTGGAAAACTTTCTGTAAAAAGTGCCACGTCGCGCTACGCGACAAAATCTTGAGGATATGTCGCGCTACGCGAGACCCTTGGTCAATAACGCGGGTCAATATTTTGTCGCGCTACGCGACAAGTGCTAATAAGGTTGTCGCGCTACGCGACAGGTACACAGACGGGTAAAAACCCCTTTTCATTCGAGCCCTAACTCACTTTTACCCACCACCATTCACTCCGGCGATTTACCCACTATCACCATCGACCACCCTCCGCCGATCACCATCATCAACCACCATCACATACTCCGGCGATCCACCCACCACTACCATACCACCACCCTCAGCCGATCACCCACCATCGTCACCGCCTAACATCATTAACACCATCACAACCTTCACCCCTGCTACGCTACCATCACCACCTGCCGGATTCGAACCATCCCCACACCGGCGATTTACCCACCACCACCCTTCGACCACCGACCATCTACCTTCTACACCACCAAACAACACCACTGCAATCTATTTCACCTTCGCAACTTACATCCACCATTACCACCGCCGAACATCATTATCACCATCAACAACCACCCACCGCCCCTGCTGCCGCCGATCATAACCCCACCGGTAACCACCACTGATCACCAATTTCGGGTTGGAGCAACAAGGCACACCAATTTTCATCACTTCTTTCTTTCTTTCACGTGTTCCTCAGTCGTCTTTGAGGTAATGCGGCACTACAATTTCATCTTTCGTGCATTAGATTTGTTTTGGTCATTTTTAGTTTAGTTTAGTTGTAAATTTTTAGCTTAGTTTAGTGTTTGTTGCTGGATATGCTTATTGGGTATTTGTTATGCTTATACATTCGTGATGTAGGACTGAAAATGATCATTTGGGTTTTTGAATAGAAAAGATAATTGATTTTCAAAAGGGATTGTTACAAATTGTCTTGAATGGTGATTTTACTTGAATGGAAATGAGTGACTTGATCATGTTAGTCGTTTTGGTCATTTCTTTTGTTGTCAATGAAACATGTTTGGAAGGGTTCTTTAAATTGTTCTTGTGTTTGTCTTTGCTGTGTTTTGAAATGATAATGTCCATTAAGGGGTTATTTGTGAGAAACTCTGCTTCTAGGATTGTTATTGGAAATCTTTGGATATTGAATTTGTAACCGCGAATGAAATGCTATACGGTAACATGTTCTTTGGTTTTATGCTAACACTGCAGTTTTTCCTTTTTATCTAACTTTGTTTTTCAGATATGTCTGGAGCTGAGTCTTCCAGAGCTGCAGGGAAGAGACGGAGAGGGCCAGTTCCAAGGCCCAGGGGAGAACCAGGCTCACCAGTTCAGTTTCAGAGGGACGAGCGCACCATTAGCTACTCTGATGTGGAGAGGGTGCCTAGCATTAGGCCTAGGAGGATTAGGGAGCATACTTTGCTTAGTTTTGATTTAGGGACATTTGAGAGTCAGCGACTTGATAGGTTCATATCTTTAGAGCTCCTTCACCATAGGAATATCGATTGGGAGTTGCTAGATCAGTTGGGTCAGAGAGACAGGATAGAGAGACTTCTAGGGCCACGGTGGACTACCGTTCTAGCTTGTGACTAGCCTCAGTACAAGGAGCTGGCCCTAGAGTTTCATTCGACTTTTATGTATGATGACTCTGAGTTTGATTCGATGGATGCAGTATCCTTTGCTCTAGGGAGACGAGTTTATGAGATGTCCATTCCACAGTTTGCTGTGGCTACTGGATTCTATACTGAGGAGGAGGTGATGTCACCTAGGTTTGCTACTTGCCTTAGAGGTGCCTCTAAGAAGAATAGGGAGTGTTGTTTATCTGAGGCGGATCTTAGCGATTTTTGGGCGACTATAGCAGATTCACCATTTTCCACCAGCATGGTGGAATCTGAGATTAGGGATCCAGTTCTGAGATACATTCACAGAGTTTTAGCTTGCACGGTGATTGGCAGGTATTCAGGAGAGGAGAAGGTGAACTGGATGGATTTGTTTTGTTTGTATTGCATGATGAGAGGCAGGGAGGCCAATGTGGCATGTGTGATGGCGCAGTCGTTTGCTCGAGGTAGGCGAGGAGGTGGTAGGGCGAGACTTGACATGGGACCATATATATATCGGATTGCTGAGTTTTTGGGAGTTTTTGATAGATACAGATTGGATTTGATGACGGTGGGACCGGTCACTACACAGATCACGTTGAGGGATTTGCGCCGGGCAGGTATTTGTGAGTTGGATGATCCTCCTCGGTGGGCAGCTCATGTTGAGGGACCACAGGTGATGCCACCACCAGGTTCTGCGGCAGCTGACGTTGTGAGGGGTTCGGTTCCCACCCATCGTCAGCGGCCTATATTTCGGAGGGACCAGCCGCCCAGGCAGTATCCACTTAGGGAGCCCATTCCTGATCCCCTTACTTTGGAGTCTCTGTGTGCCAGGATTGATGGTTATCATGAGCAGCACAGAGAATGGTTTTTGGCAGGACAGAGGAGACAGGAGGACGCGATGCGTTATTTGATGACTTCCCTGCACATCGAGATCCCTGAGTTCTACAGAGCACCTGATCAGCAGGATGAGCCAGGAGGAGATGCTGCAGATGATTAGTGTGGGCATGTCTATGGGTTCTTTCATTTTGGATATGTATTGTCACGATCATCCTGTACATGTGATACTTTGCATCTGTGGTTGTATTTGGACATGATCTTGGTTATGATATTATTATGTTTTAGATGTATTGATGGTTGCTTGATCTTTGTTTTGTCCAGATCTTATTGTTTGTGTATGGCATGTGAAGCAAATTGTAGCTTGTGGAGATTATTGTAAAGACTGGCACTCGACAGTCTTCTTTACAAGACTGGCACTCGACAGTCTTCTTTTGTAACCAGCTAAGTCATTTTTATTCGTTTATTTCTTTTTGTTTTCCTTTTTTCTCTACATTGAGGACAATGTCCAGTTTAAGTGTGGGGATGGGTACTTGTTTTAATTTTGTTTAGTTAGTGTAATTGAGTCGAATTTTTTTTATTAGTTATTGTGTATTCTACATCTTTAGCTTAGATCTTTCTTGTTCATGGTTAAGTTGGTTGCAAAAGCGTGATGAGAAATGATAAGAAAGTTTGGTTTTATGGGATCTTTCATCGTTAACCGGTTGGTTTGGGTTATATGCTTTGGTTATGGGATGTGTAAGTAGGCTCAACTGATTGTAATTGTCCCTTAAGATTGGTATAACTGAACTTAAATACACAATTTTCATGGGAAACATCTTGGGGGTTTGGAATTGATGAAACTGATTTCTAGCCAGAAATGAATCTTTGCATAATAACAAATGAGAGTTTTGAAAATCTGATTTTTGCTTGGCACATAAGTACTCTTTTTATGAGAATAAATCCGAGTCTTATGGCGCCTCCATTTCACCAAATAGGCTGAGTAAAAAGAAAAAAAAATGAAATAAAAGAAGTTGGATAAAAAAAACTTATGTGTCACACGCCGGGTTGCAGCCTGGTTGAAACACCACTAAGTTAAATTCAATGGATTGAAAAATAAAAGAAAAATGCTCACGCTTTCATCTGCTTCCATTATAAAAATCTGATTTGAGAAATTTCTTGTTTGTTTATATGTAAGGATGACTTGAAAGCTAGAATTCAGGATTGATTTGATTTTAAATTTCCTAAGTGTGGGTCTAATGAAATGAAATGTAGAACATAAACATAATGGACCATTATTAAGGGATTGGGAAAATCA
This sequence comes from Mikania micrantha, assembly GCA_009363875.1. NCBI lineage: Eukaryota > Viridiplantae > Streptophyta > Magnoliopsida > Asterales > Asteraceae > Mikania > Mikania micrantha. Next base: position 54,974,210 of record CM018684.1, read on the forward strand.
GTATGGGTTTAGTAGGATAACAATACTTGTAATCTTTTCCATGGCATTTAATTTTGAATTAATGAGTTTAATTGTGTGGAAACCGTTTTACCTAGCTATGATCCCAGATTTTTGCATAAGCCTTTTTCAGAGACGAAAAAGAGATAAGTGTGGGGATGTGATGTGTTGTAAAACACATCTGTTTTTCCATATGTTTTTAATTCGTTTTGTACAGTTTTAATCAATTTTAGAGTCGATTGATGCTGGTTCTTCACATTTCTATAATTTAATGTTTGCAGGTTATAAACACATCATTTTGGCATAAAAGATCAAGAAAACGAGTGTCCGGTTTAACGAGAACAGATACAAGAACAAAGAAAGAAGAATTCTGGATTTTTCAACCCCTCGCGCTACGCGAGGACCACAGAAAACCCTGTCGCGCTACGCGACAGGTGGAAATGACGAATTTACCCCTCACTTAATGATGCCGGTTGACCCGACTATTTTGTCGGGTAGTGGAACCCGTCGCGCTACGCGACGGGCATGGGGATACATGTCGCGCTACGCGACAGGGTTAAAATCTCAGAAAATCAAGTTTATGATGTGGAAAACGGCTGAAGGCGGATTCATTCGATTTTAGGACGATCAGAGGCAATATTGGAGGCGACCAAGGAGTTCTGGAAGACAAGTAATGCAAGATCCATCATCGGGAGGCCCTAGGATTGCAAATCGAAGGGTGTAATCACGATCGGTTCTTATTCTTGTTTTGTTTTCTATTCGTATGATGTTTTACTGTGGTTTATACATTAGATCTTTCTGTTTATTCATGATTACTATTGGCTAGACCTTTTAAACTACCTAGGGTTTTATAATTATGCATGTTTGATTGTAATACCGATTGATTGTGGAACAAGTTTGGATTTTTAATGGTTTATGATTTGGTTTTGAATTCTTGGATGTGAATGAATGTTTATGATGTTTGTGATCTGATTATTATGTCCTCGTATGCTTTGGCGGATGTCTTTCGTGTAATGAGCGTATGTTAGGTCATTTACTTGGTGTTCTTGATTTGTGGATGTGTGTCACACCCCGAGCCGGCGGGATAGGATCGGTTGTCCCTTCGGGCGGAAGGTTCTCGGGACGCGATATCGTGAGTGATAATCGGATTGATCAGATTGTTATATTGCACATGATACATAAATGAGAAATGCTAAACATGATAGAATTACAAAGTTAAATTACATCAGTATTGTTTATAATTTAACAATGTAAATCTACTATTAACATCATAAGTTTTCTATCTTGTATGTACACAAGATATACAAAATGGTATGGGTATGATGTCTTCAAAAAGTATGCAGGTCCAAAAATACTAAGTCTTCTAAATGAAGTCCTAGCCCAAAAGTAATGACTTCCTAATTGACCTGTTCGTCACCTGAGAAGTCATGCAAAAAGATCAAGTCAACACATGGTTGGTGAGTTCATATAGTTTTGTAAATTTGAAAATGTTTTGAACCCTTCTTTCGATAAAGATCCTAACCTCATTAACACCACATGTATCATCCAGATCGGTATGCTTATATATAGGGCATACCCCTGGGTCAAGGCTACAACCCCGCCCAGACGCCATCCCACCACATACTAATCCGCATAGGACATTGTTGTTAATGATAATTAAGCATTTTTACCCTTAACACCATTCCATAAGTTCTTCTGTTATTGTCCCTGTGTTACAATCAATTGAAATCTATGTTGATTTCACAAGTTTATCACACAAAATGATCAACCACAGTAATTGTATAAACAGTTGTAAATGTTTAAGTAAATAAATAAATAAACATTCAGTAAAATCTAAGTCCTAATGATTGGGGCCTATGGTCAACTCGAGTAGACTAGTCTGTCAATCAAGGTACTTAGTAGTGAAGGAGAGCTGTAAATCTCATCAAACATGTGACCTATAATCAATCAGTCTAGCTAGGACATCTTTTGATATATAGGCTTTCATAGTTCTTTAGACCGTCCATAGTTCTTTAGTTCTTTAGTTCTTTGGCACATGTTATCTTTGAGCATTTCCCAGATTTCCCCTTAAAATAGTTCTTTGTACTTAGTTCTTCCAAATAGACCGTTAGTTCTTTGAGAATAGACCGTTAGTTCTTTGAAAATAGATCGTTAGTTCTTTGAAAATAGATCGTTAGTTCTTTGAAATAGACCTTTGAAAATAGTTCTTTGTTGAGATCCTTAGTTCTTTGAAAATAGTTCTTTGAAAATAGTTCTTTGATTTGAAACAGTTTACCTAAACAGGAGTCTAGGATAACAGTTATACAAGTACAACATGTAAAAGCATTCAAGTAAACAATTTACATAAAACAGTTTACGCATGCTTCTCAGCCCCGCGTTTTAAAACAAAAATGTTAGAAAAGGGGCAATGAACTCACCTTGTTGCTGTTGGGTTGACTTTGCTTAAACAAAAGACTGCACGCGCTCTGTATTGTAATTTGGTTTGTTTTCACGTTCCTGTATTGATTTCACGTTGTTAATACTCGCAAGTATAAGTTTTGTAGGGATTTGTGTGTAGATATGTGGGTTAGCCCTAAAGTTGGCTAACACGCGTAAGACTTGGTCATGATCCCTGTTCGGTCCCATATGTTTGATTCAAGTTAATGACCTTATAAGTTATCATCTTGTCATTAATTATATGCCATTTGCTTTGATGAAAGACTTAGTGCTTAGTTTCCAACTCGTCTTTGTTGATTTTGTACGTTTTGAACATTTATCGCATAATTATGAATTAATTAGGCAAACATTCTTTTGACATATCTTATTTTGATCTTATGAAATGTAGTGAACTCATGTGGGCCTAATCATGGCATATGGACCGAACATTGTGACCAAGTTACTTGTTGGGCCATTTGTGTAACAAGTTGGGCCTTGGGCCCAAATGCATGGGCCTTGGATTAGTTCTTAAACATTTGAGGATGGTAATGCTTATTTGAAAGTGTGGAATACTGATTTGGACTAATGGAATACAAAGGCCTTGCCAAAAGTTACAAGGACTAGAGTTCAAGTAGCCTTGTGGGCCTTGTTTTGGGCCTCTAAGGAATTTATCGGGCCCAAGGTGGGCCTTGGCAATATTTGTTGGGCCTAGTGTCATAGAAGACTGTAGGAATTGAGATTGGGCCAAGAATGGGTTGTTGGACAAAGGATTTGCATGGTGGCCTCAAATTGAGGACATGGGCCTCAAATAGGCCTTGAATTGGTTTACGGTGGGCCTCGGGCTGATTTTGTTGGGCCCTTTGAGATTTGTCTCAGGCCTTCACTAATATGACTCATAAGCCAAGTTGGGCCTGGCTAAATAGGGCTAAAACAATGATGGGCCTAAAGATTGGACTATTGGCCTTAAATGGTGGCCTTGGGCCAAAATCTGTGGGCCAAAGGTTGATTTTACTGGGCCCCTTGAATCCTATCAAGGCCGGCAGTAAAATAGAGTATGGGCCAACCTGGGCCTGGTTCATTTGGGCTAAATTCGATCGTGGGCCTATTTTGTCCAATAAACATGGGCCAAATGAGGTTTTTGAGGTTAATTATTGGGCCTACTATAGGTTCTGGGCTGGAACAGTAGGGTTGGGCCGAGATATCATTGGGCCTAGGTAGTATGAGGTCGGGCCCATCCTGGGCCAACCAGAATGCAATTGGGCCGGATGTTGGGCCTGTTGGGCCAACAGATTTAGGCTGTTAGGCCTACCAGTGAGCCAAGATCTGTGGGGCCTGTTAAGTAGGATGTTGGGCCTGCTTAAATATTGTTGATTTTTCTGATTTGGGCTAGCAAAGAGTCGATGGGCCAAATAAAAGTTTGTTGGGCCTTAGAGTAACCATGTTGGACTTGGCCAGGTGCATTGGGCTTATGTTTTGGCTCAAGGCAACTGGGCCAAATGATGTTACTAGGCTGAATCTGGGTACTCGAATGAATGGGACTAGGCTTGGCCGACTAGGTAGAGAATAGGCCGAAGGAAGCTAGGTTTCAGCATGGCCAGCGAATGGCTAACTGGCGAATGTAGCTCTGATTCGGCGAAGGTGGTGGTCGAAAGAGGGTGGCCTTGGCACATGAGGTATGGCCGAATGAAGTGGGAATGGCGAATGGGGAGCCTTGGCTGGCGAATGAGGGCTGGCGAAGGGGAAGGCTCGAATGACCTGAGGGTCGAATGAGGTCTACTGTCGAATGGGCTCTTTCGGCTGTGGCCATTCGCGGCCCTGGGCCACCATTCGGCCGGGGTTTAGCTCGGCCACTCATCCACTCCATTTCAAGGGTTCAAGGATGGTGATAGTTAAGGGTGGTTCTCGTGGTTGTAGAGCTCGAGTAGGAGAAGACTTGGCCGACTAGTTTAAGGGTTAGAAGAAAAAGGGTGAAAACCCTCTTTTTCGTGACTTTCTCCTGAAAATACCTCGAGTTCCAGTGGGTAACAGCTCCGATCTGTTGTACTTTCTTGTAGAGCTCGTCGAGGGCTTCGCGTGGGCGCAAGAATCACCAAATTTCGTTAAGAAATGAGAGAGATATGATGAGAAGAAGTTTGGTGGTGGCTAGGGTTTCAAAACCGGGATTTTTGGTTTGGAGAGAGGTTGAAGATGATAGAAATGAGGGAAAACTCTCATTTAAGGGTATTTATACCCCGAGGGTGTTCGGGTTCATTTTCGTTGCTCGGTTCGCGTTTTCGTTACGTTTCCGGAAAATTACGCGTAATTTAAATGGTTTTAAATAAAAAGAGTTTAATTTAATTATTTTGATGAGTTTCAAAATTGTAAAATGTTATTTATTTTATTTTATTAAATTACTTTCGTTCGTGTCGTGTTTTCGTTTTCGTTTCGTCAGATCGCGTCACCTTCGCGCGTAATTCGTTCGAATCGTCACCCGAACGAATACGACGATGGTTTTGCTTTCTGACTTTTGTTTTCTACTTTTCAGTCATTATTTCAGAACTCTAAACTCACAGATATGTTTGTGTGAATCGTCACCCACGCAAACACACTGTCAGTTCGTTATTCTGAAATAACACTGTATTTGTGTTTAGATTGTGTTTCCTCACTGTCGGACTCAACTAAACATCCTGTTTTCACATTGTTCTTGTACTGACTTGTCGGTCATCTGATTCCTGTCAGTTGTGGACATCAGATCGCAACCGATTTGTTTCTGAGTATTGTTTGAGCATCGTTGTTTCTCGTGACTTGTTGTGTTAACTGTAATTAAGTTTTCACTTAATAAATGTAACAAATGTTCCAAATGTACGTTGTACTTAATGTATTTAAGTTTATACGAAAATACGTACAACGATTTCTTGTATTTAAGATCTTGTTAATTCAAGTACTGTTTAAAATCATATAAGTACACACAGTTACTGTAGAAAGTACACGTACCGTACGGACTTGCCGGACGTTCTGGTACTTGCTGTTACAATGTGTTACTAGACGTAGTAATTCATAGGAATAATAATTGGATCATAAATGATTTAAATGTTTAACCGAAGTCAATAGCTGTGAAGTGAGGATTTGTTAACATATCTTGCATGTTTGAATACTAGTTAAAGTCTTTGTGAAAAGACTAAGATTAGGTTATTAGAGCATAGTATTGTATGTTAAGTTCAAGATGGATTTCCTTATTGTCCTTTACATGTGATGTGTAGAAACTATCATTACCGTGAGGAAGATGGTTTTTAGGACATACCATTAATGGGTTGGTTAACTTGTGAGAGTAATTAACATAAACCGGTGCTTAAAATACTTGTAGGCATTTTAGTTGAAATCTTTAAAAAGGGTTAAAGAATCTCTAATCTGTTAATGAGTTAATATTCAAAGATCCTGGTTCCATGATTAGTTCCATAATCAATCTAAATATTTCAAACATGTATAAAGTAAACCCTAGGTAGTCATTTCATCATTCGTGAATTCTAGTTGTATTTGCTCCTATTTAAGTCTTGATTCGATTGTTCTAAATTGTTAGTTTTATTTTAAGTAGTTAATCACAAAACCCCCCTTTCAAACATTTAATTTAATTTAAGTTATTTGTATAGATAAGTCATTGAGTCTAGTTATTACAGTCTGTAGAAGTCTGTGAGTTCGATATCCGGACTTACTATTGTCTTGCTACATATGATAGGTACACTTGCCTGTTGGTAGCTTAGGTTTTAGAGAGTCTAGAGTATTACTTAGTGTCTAAGATAGTATTGAATTTTATTAGTTTTAATTAAGCTACTTTACACACATCAAGTATTTATACCCATGAAGTGACGGTTACACAAACAACAATATTAACTAACTTTTGGTGGTTAAATAACTAACTTTAACCACCTTTGACGTTCTGCAATTTGGCTTCTAATTTTGACTCTCAATTTCTTGATTATTTACTTCTAACAATCACTCCTCTAATCAAGATATTTACAATCAATGATTAAATCTTCTTATTCATCCATCATTTACATTCCTTTGGCAGTCCATTTTCTTTCCTTGATCTTCAATTCGATTTTTAACTCTCCAGATTCTAATTGATTCGGATTGAAGCGGGTTAGCGTCGTCTTAACCGAATTGATTTTGATATCTTCTCTGAATCATCATGGCTTTCCAGTTGTTAGTGAACCAATTTCCAACATTGATTCTTCTAAAATTTTCGCAATTTCTTTACTCATTCTTTCCTACTCACGCCAACGGTTTCTGATTGTCACCTTTCTAATTCTTCCTTCTCTTTCTCCGGACTCTTCTCGCCGGTGAAACACAACCACATAGGCTTTTTTTTCCTTCAAATTAACTGGAACTTTCGGTTTTCATCTATCGTGAAAGCGTGCCTTTTATTCACGCTTAGGACTGCACACATTTGATCTTCCTTGGATCCTCTACAAACCTCGGCTCTGATACCACATGTTGCCCACATGATCGATAATTTAGATGATCATATTAACTTGATTGGATGGAATAAGATAAAGGTTGGATTAAAGGTTATGGGTTCTGCACATATACATGTGCAGACCCTCTTGACAGAAACATAAAAACACACAATATGCACACAAGTTCTATATATTCCACACACAAAATGTCATACAAATAAGGATATTTATACCCATGAAGTGGCGGTTACACAAAACAACAATATTAACTTACTTTAACTGCCTTCGACTTTCTACAATTTGACTTCTAATTTTGACTCTCAATTTCTTGATTATTTACTTCTAACATGTTATAATATTTACTAGTGAATTTGGTTAGGTTAGTTAAACTAATTAAAAGCTTAAAAGTTAGGAGGGGCTATATTTTCCAATTACCCAAAGATGTAAATTGGAGAAAAAGGACTTGATTCAATTTAAAATCCAGAATTTGTTCTTTTGTGTGTGTGGTGTGTGTGAGTGTCTAGAAAAAGTGAGCAAAAAGAAGTCAAGAAAACATGCTACAATCCATGAAATTGGGGTATTTTTTGGCTGGAAATCAAATTGGTTAAGCACTTCTTTTGATGATTCTTTACAAGAAAGCAAGTGTTTTGAAACCCTTCTTGGAAAATTATCACAAGTTCTTGAGATGAGAATTATTAGGATTAAACCCAAATTCAAAATTTGAGGGCTGAACTGTGTCAAAAACCATAAGACTATGTTTGTTTTACATGTTAAACAACCAGAAAATTGTATCTTTTGTATTAAAGAGCTGAATGTTTACATATAGGTTTGGGATGGTAATTGGGTTTAATGTGAATTCCATATAAGTATGTAAATGTTTGGGTAAATGTTTTTTAAACTGTACTTGGTTTTGATGTAAATGTCCATCAACTAAACTAGTTTTTAACAAAAGAGATTTTGGTGATTTATAAATCACAAGTATAATTGGTTAATGTTTAGATGATAAATATGATTAGTTGAATAAATTTTGCACGTAATGTGTTTGATTAAATGCATGAATTTGAGGTTTTTATGATGGCTATGATCATAGGTTGAATGAAAAGGTAAATTGCATGATACATAACCATTAATTACCATATGTTAAATTTTGGTTGCACAAAACAACAACAACCCGTACCCAGTGTAATCTCACTTTGTGGGATATGGGGGAGAGATGAAGACATATCTTACCCCTACCTCAAAAAATGCTTCGTAAGAGACCTCCGGCGAAAAGTTTTTTTTTGTATACACAAAACATGTTTGATTAGATTTAAGTTCTAGAAGCAAAGAAGACCGTGAAGGATGAAGTGCACAAATATTTGTTATCGCACCGGTGACCGGTCACTACATGTTTGTTAGTCCAAGTAAATTATTATTATATAATATCGTGTAAAAAAATGATGAAATTTTAGATATGTTAAAAAGGAGCTGATAGTTATAATTGGAATGGCATTTGGATGGTGAATAAATCATTCAAGTTACATATATATGATGTTTAGAAAAATAATTTAAAAACTCTCTTTAGTGTGAAAACTATGAAAATCGTGTAAAAAAACGTTTTTTTTTTTAATTTTTTACATGTTTGTAATATTATTTGACACATTTTTATAAAAAAATAAAAAAGAAGTGCCGAGTGGATATATTTAAAAAAAATGTACATAAAAATATACGTGACGTTGCGCCCAAATAACGTTACAAACCTAAAAAAATTCATAAGTTTCTTTTTGCATTACTTTTACCTAGTTTTATAGTTTTTAAGGAGTGATTTTCAAATTATATATATATATTTATAAAGCTTATCTGATATTATCAGGATGTTCTATTGATAAAAAATAAATAAAACAAAAGAAAGTACAATGATTACTATCTTATAAAGAAAGAAACAAAAAAGACATAATTTATCACTAAAGATATGGCTATAAATAGCATTACATGTGAGAAGAAAGTACAGCATGAAAATAACAATAAAATAGTGAAACATCTAAAGAAGTGGCACCACCAACTCCCTCATTCCTCTAACTTCTATCTCCACGAAATTCAGTCAAACTAGACTAGCAATTCAATAATAAACTATTAGCTAAAAACATAAAATAATAAAGGAAGGGGTTATCTACACACCCCAAAATTATATTTTAACACCCCTGTCAAATATATGCCTCGTAGTGGTCACTACGGGGCGTATAGCCGCCTCGTAGTAGTCACTACGAGGCGTTTAAGGGTCCAATCATTGACACTGACACCCGAATCATTGGTACTGACACCTAATGATTACCCCTCAATACTCCCCGTAGTGGTCACTACGGGGCGTATTGGGGTCGTATTGACCAATACTGAGCGTTTTGGGGTGTAAGATGTGACAGGTGGGGTGTGTGAATAACACCTCCCAATATAAAACCAAAAAAGTCTTCTAAGTTTCCAGCCATCTAGAATACTTTACGTGACCACTTGAATCTCCTTATTTCATGCATCCAAGTAACTTAAATAACTTCTAATTTTATTGACCTGTTAACCACTAAACCGTGACCATTGAGTCGTGAACCAAAACCGATTAAGCCAACATATGATTGCTAATAGAACTTTATTTTGTTTACTTGGTTTAAAACGAACTTTGGTGTTAAGGGTAAGCATGATGGAACAAAATTTGAGTTGTTGGTTTTGTATATGATCGTTCAATCTAAACGCGGGCATGTGACACGCTGCAAGGAAAACCGATGGGACAATATTGTTAAAGGAAAGCTTAGGTTTAATTAAGTGGAAGTATGCCTGGCAAAATGTGCGGGTTGGGTTAGGTTGGGTTGAGTAGCGTGTTGGAACAGGTTCGGGCAGGATATATAGGTGCGGATCATAACGGGTTTTAGCAAAGTTAGTTTGGGTCTAAATGGTTTGTTCTTAAAAAATATCAATTTAGTTTAAGTTAAAATGTGTTATAAGTAAACAAATAATCCATTAAGATAATTTTAAGTGATTTTCTCATCAAATATGTTATTAATCATTTTTAAATGTTTGGATCCATTGCATTTACATAGTTTTTAGGTTACCCATCTTGACCCGTATTGTGTTTAAGTATTACCTATCTCAACTCATTCCATATCATAATGTTACTTATTTCAACCCATTATACTACAATTGTTTACCCAAGTTAACCAATTTCTTTTGATTTGGGTAAAATTAAATTTCCACCTCTAAGTGGAAGTGTGTTGGAAGAAGCAACTTGATGTATGTGTACTTAGATTTTCTTGAATGGTAGTATCTCAACAAGAAAGATAATACGAAGCCTAATGATGTAAAACAATGAGCCAAATAGTTCATGTGAATGTGTGTAGATATGCATGCATTCTTTGAAGCCCAAAGCAAGGTTTGGTCATTAAACCTAGCTTGTGAGTCTGGTGCAGTGGCGGAGCTTGACCGAAACTTTAGGGGGGGCGAAATATATTTTTTTTCTTTCAGGGGGGCGAGATAAAGGTTTTTAAAAGATTTTACACTACGTATCGGGAAATATACACTATTGCACGAAAAAACAAGGAGGGCGGTCGCCCCCCTAGTCTTCACTAAGCTTCGCCCATGGTCTGGTGCATGGTTGCCGCTCCTCGAGCCCGGCAATCAATATGGTACTGGCGTACGGTTACGATCGAGTCCTTGGAAAGCCGTCGACTTGTGTAAACCTTATTTATATTCTTCTTTAATTAGTTCGTACTTGTTGATAGCATTCGTATATGTATATAAAGAACAGTTTGTTTGAAATTTTTTGAATGTAAAATAGTTTATATCTTGTTCATGTTCATTCTTCGGATTACATGTAAAAGTGTCTCAGTGTTTGTCTTTGTTTCATTGTCATTGAAAAAATGCAAGCGACTTTAAGAACTTTATAATTTGAATTACGTACCTGATGACTTTGTTTTCTCATTACATAAGGTTTGAAGAAAGACTGGACCACTTTACGATCGGATATACGTAATCTTATCTTACATGTTTATAAACAAAACAAACAAACTTACCCAGTATATTCCGACTTTTCAGTAGGGTCTGTGGGAAGAATGAACACAAACCTTACCTCAATCCGAGTTGGGATAGAGAGGCTGCTCCGAAGGAGTCCCCAGCTCATAGTTATCGTTTGAAGTTAATCATTCTAACATTTTTAACGTTATTTTCACATAAAAAGTACAATAACGTTAAAATTAGTGTAATTTTACTTTGGCCATTGATTTTCCACACATTATACATTATATGTGTGAACCGTAAATAGGGTGTATATTACATCTTATATAATTTAATGGAAAACAAATATTCTGACAAACAAGATAATATTATCATATAATTTAATGCCCCTTACGCTCAATTGATAATAGACTCAATTTTTTATTAATTTTGATATTAAAATTATTTAAACATAATAGACATAGAATTTTTATATAAAATATGATAAAAAAAAAGGCGGTGCCATGGTGGGCGCTTGGTTTGTCCATCGGCCGGCCACGTACCGGCCGGCTTTGCATATATACGTACGTACGTATATGTATGTATATATGCATACAAAAACACATACATACATACATATTGGGATTGAATACAATGAAAACACAATTTAAAAGAAAACCTTTAAACCCTATGTAACCATAAAACTTATTTTGAATTTCTAATTAATTAATTAGAAAATTCTTGTGGTCCACAATTAATCTAGTATATTTTATTTAATTTTTTTAGATAAAATACCTCTTTTACTATTCTAAGAGGTAAAAGATACCTTTACAACATTTTTTCTATCTCCACTCACTCTTTTTCTCTTTCCGCCCTCCTCTATCTCACTCTTCAACTCTATAGTCTATATGCTATCTTTAAATTTTAAATATGAAACAAACACTACACATGTGTAAACATATCAATTTTTACTAATTTTAAAAAAATACTTAATAATATTAAACATGTTTAATTAATTTTCAGTATTTTTCAAAAGAATTTAAAATAGAGAGAATTATGTAAAAGAGGGATGAAATGATTTGAAATAGAAAGAATGTGATGTGATGTTATAAAGAAAAAGAAAGAGTGATATTTTTACCAATATATATACAAATTCTAATTAAATAAAGAGAAATCTAATTAAAGTTTGATTGACGGTCCACGTAGGGTTTAAGGGTTTTCTCTTTAAAATCGAGTTTTCACATGACACAATCCTTACATGCATGCATAACCTATATAATAATGAAAACTAAAAAAAAACCTATATACGTGTACAAATCTAACTTTGTTGTGCTTGGCTGCATGCATCATGTCAGTTTTTTGTAATACAACAATTTGCATTTTATTTGGATGAAATAAATTAAGCAAATAATTAAAACCGGCCGGATTGAAATTCTAGAAACACGGATATAAAACAAAATGTTAATTTGTTCCACGAGTTGGGTTGTTAATATCAAAATTTTTTACAAGGGTCGTACTTTGTGAACTTGTCTTAATTGGGATTATAAGTTCGAGCCGTAAGAAGCAGTATTTTGCATAAATTTATAAGATAAGGCCAGGGTTCGTGTAATAGGTTAAGCAACCTAAATAAAAGAATTAGAGCCCCTAAAAATAAAAGGTTTTCAAATTTTTAAAGTTATTTTATATGAAGTTGGGTTTTTAATTTATGTGTTTTTTTGGTTAGTGGGTTCTAAAAGAAATAAGAATAAAAAAAACTGAAATAAAAGTTCATTCTTTTCTAATATTCATGAATGGTTTGAGAAAATGAGCTAGAGATGATTATAAATCCAAAAAAAAAAACATCTAGAACTTGATTTAGTTGGAAACTTGGAACTTCGCAGTTTATAAATCCATAAAAAAACTTTTAATTTATCATTGTCTGTCCCAATCTGGATAAAAGGATGACGGTTTTTATGTAATCAGTGAAGGGACAAATTATTATTCCGCTTAGGCCCCTTAAATTATTGAGTTGCCTCTAGATAAGGATGTATACATTAGACCACGTCCCAGTACACCGCGTAGAACGGGAGTTAAGTCAGGTACCCGATACGTCTTTTTTTGTAAGTCTATTTATACCAAAGCAATTGAACCAGACAGCGTATTATTTGAGAAAATTTCACCGTACATACACGTAGTACCTAAAACTCCTCTGCCTCCACCTGCGCAGATCATATCATGGCTTCAGAAATTATAAAACAGAAGATTAATTCCAAAGAAGAAGAAGAAGCAGCCAAAGTAGAAATATGGAAATATGTTCATGGTTTCACTCCCATGGCTGTGGTCAAGTGTGCCATTGAGCTCAGGATACCTGATATCCTAGAAAACCATAAAACCCCCATGACTCTTGCCAAACTCGCATCCGAGATCGGGTGTCCGCAGCCATCGTTGCACAGGATCATGAGATTCTTGATCCACCAGAAAGTGTTTCAAGAAACACCAGCCGGGTACGCTCAAACCGCGGTATCTCGTCTGTTAACAAGCCATGCAAAGAATAGCATGGCTGACTTGGTGCTTTTGGGCACCAATCCGGTCATATTGGCACCATGGCACAAGCTAAGTGGTTGGGTTTTGGGCAACAAAGACCTGCCATTTGATGCAGCACATGGCACTGATCTTTGGGGATTTGGTGCAGCTAACCCCGAGCTTAGTAAGTTGTTCAATGATGGAATGGCGTGTGACGCTCGTGTAGGTGTGGCGGCGATTGTTGAGGGTTGTCCGGAGGTGTTCGAGGGGCTGACGACGGTGGTCGACGTTGGTGGCGGTAATGGAACAGCTATCAGGGGTGTTGTTGAGGCTTTTCCATGGATCAAAGGCATTAATTTTGATCTCCCTCATGTAGTTTCTGCTGCTCCAGCATCTACTGGTGTTGAACATGTGGGAGGCAGCATGTTTGATCTTGTTCCAAAAGCAGATGCTGCCTACTTGATGGTTAGTCCATCCAATTTTTTATTTTAGAGTAAATTACATTTTTGGCTCCTGTGGTTTAAATTTTTGACTATTTCGGCCCAAAATGGAATCTTCTATCAATTCAACCCCTGTGGTTAGAAAACTTTCGGCTTTGGCCCCTCAAACTTAACTATTATAACGGTTTTGACCCAAAATCTAACTATGGTTGGGGACAAAAAACGTTAGTTATCTAAACCATATGGACTAAATTGATACTTAAACTACAAGTGTAAACCGTAATTTACTCTTTATTTTATTTTTTGAAATTAAAGCGGATAATTTCAAACAAAGTTTTAAGACCACTTTCAACTTAAAAATACAGCCAATTAGATAATTTAATTTCTAAATTCTCGGTTAACTAGTAGGATAAAAGCTTATTCAACGCTGAGTTAATTCAGAGAAAAATTTTGAAGTCTAACTAAGCTGATAAGTCCACAATTCATAAGCATATAAGTCTATTGACCATACCCGTTAGTAGGCTTAAACATCACATTTTAAAAAAGTTGACCAAACTTGTTAATTTAAGTAACTTTCCCTTTCTTTTAAACAGGGTCATCTCTGAAAGATGAGGTGTCATGTGCGAATTTTAAAATTTGGCCCTTATGTGTGCGTGTGTGGTAATTAGTTTGTAACTAAATATGAAGTGAGTTAATTTGTTTTTTTACCTAAATTTTAAATTGTAACAAGTTATTGGGTCAAATGTTTAAGGAATAAGTTTTCTTTTACCTTTTATAAAATTCGTAACTGGGTTAAATATATTTAAAAAATTGGAATGTAAATTATATGTGTTTGTTGTAAAATAAATTAATATATATATATAATATATATACAAAATTTTTTAAAAAATTAGGGCCCCAAAAAAAGCAGATCATGTATGGCCGCACCTCTCGCACTTGATGTAAGACCCTCTGCTTTTCAATCACAAAAACATATTCAACCCTACTGATGAATTTACACGACAACATGCATTATTTAGCAGAATTAGAATCTACAACTGTTTTGTTAGTGAGTGACGTTTGTTAAGAACACTTTATATATTTTATTTGATGGTTTTTGTTTTATTGTTGAAGAAAGTACTTCATGATTGGGCGGACGAAGAATGCATCGAGATTTTAAAGAAATGTAAGGAGGCTATTCCTCAAGATACTGGAAAGGTGATTGTTGTTGATATAATCATAGGAGGGGAAGAAGATGATGATTTGAAAGGTGTGGGATTATTGTGTGACATGGCTATGATGATTTTAACAAGTAAAGGAAAAGAGCGGACCTTGAAGGAATGGTCTTGCATATTTCATGAGGCCGGATTCGCTCGTTACATTGTTAAACACATTCGAGCCCCTCAGTCTGTCATTGAAGTTTATCCATAACTTTTCACTCGTTACATTGTTAAACACATTCGAGCCCCTCAGTCTATCACTAAAGTTTATCCATAACTTTTCACTCGTTACATTGTTAAACATATTCGAGCCCCGTCTTTCATTAAAGTTTATCCATAACTTTTGTTTGCGTGTTTTTCATTTGAATGCTGTATTTCGAAAAGAATAAAGAAATTGTGTATTTTCTTTGGTTAAATCGTTAATAAAGCAACATATTTATGGCAATTTTTTTAAAGCTCAAAGTCGCAATCCTTGAAACAAGGTTTCACATCAGAGTGACTGATCATCAGGTATAATGTCTTGTTGTTTATGGGTCATTAAAACCAGTTTTCTTTGACAAACTTCTTTTGAATTCTTAAATGGTTGTTTGAATATTTCTAGCAACATAAAATTTGATTGCTATTAGCATTAAAGGGATGGGTACACCGCGGACCATTTGAAATTTTAAACAGACTTCTCATTCATTAGATAGAGAAGATGACCAAGATTTCATGATTACTATCCAAACTTTATTATTGAATTGTTCGTTCACATATCCAGTCCATCTTAATTGCAAAATCTTACCAAAGGAGCATTCAATTAAATTAAGGACATGAGGTGATATTGTTGCAACATTTTGACATGATTAGGATTGATGTTCACTACATAGTACTAATCAACATAACTCAATGATCAATAAATAATTGTTAATATTCATTTAAACTCTCTAATATTATGGGCTGCTACTTTCAAACGGGACATGTGAAATACAATTCATTCTTAATATTTATACGAGGATAAAGAGCATGTATGATACATCGACCGTCGTATCATATGATGCCCTCAATTATGTATGCACGATTTCGAATATGTATGACGATTTCGACACGATGGTCGCAAGGAGCGTAAATCACCAAAGATCAACGTATTACCTACACCTTGCCTCTATGGTAAGAAATTTTGGAGGATCATTATAGTCATTATTCGGGTTAAATCATCATGATCTACCCCTTGAAAGGTTATACCGTTACATAAGTAGTTCAATTCAACATAACTTCTCATTAAAAATATAATGTCTTTTTTCATCTATAAAACCTAACCAAAATCAATATTCACATACATTTACAACCCGACTCAACTAACTTTCTAATAGAATAACAAAAATTTTATTATTATATATATACATTGATATATTTGCAATATTATTAATAAGTTTCTTATTTCGATCGAAATAAATAGATTATTTAATTTAAATATAACATATTGAAAGGATAATATTAATATTTTACAAAAGTACATCAATATTATACTCCATAAATAAAGAAAAAAAATAAAAATTTTAGTAATTATTTTTTATAATTTTAACTAACATAATGTTAAAAATTAGATATATACAATTAACAGGTGTAATGATTACATGTTAATTTTTTATTAGAGTTAATTGCAATTTGCAACCCTGTGGTTTAACTATTACCGCATGTTGCAACACTCCTTTTTTATTTTCGCAACTTGCAACCCTTTGATTCTAAAACACATGCAACCTGCATCTTATAGCTAAATTTAACATAACTGTATTTGTTATTAAAGGGTAAAATTGTAATCTTAAAGATATTTAACAAAGATGTTGCATACATATGGATAATTTAATATCAAAAAGATGTTGCATACCAATATCAAAAAAAGTATACGAGTTTTTAAAAAAAATAGTATACCAATATAAAAAAAAAGTATACGAGTATTATTGAGTGACCCCAAATCGTATTATTGAATGACCCCAAATCGTATGACCAGCGTCATATAAATGGATAATTCAAAAGGATAATCTTAACGTATGATTCAAATTGATAGTGGATATTTCAAATTGATATTAAATACCTTCTATCAAAAAAGTTTACCAATGTCTGTAATTAAAGCAAATAGGATTTCTACTTTCGGACGTAGAGGTTCAGCGAAGTTGAAAATTCGAACAACAATTGGGGTTTTCAACTTTCAAATGATAGAATATAAAAAATTAAATATATTTAAAATTACAATTTTACCCTTCAATAACAAACATAGTTATGTAAATTTAACTGTAAGGGTGCAGGTTACAGGTGTTTTATAACCACAGGGTTGCAAGTTGCGAAAATAAAAAAGAAGGGTTGCAACCTGTGACAAGGGTTAAACCACAGGGTTGCAAATTGCAATTAACTTTTTTTATTATTTGTTTAAATAAATAATGGTTATATGAACGTTAATATTTGTTTGGTTAGATCAACTTGAAACAGCTTTTGCTTGTGAAATAATTTAATGCCAACGCTGCTCGTATTCAATCCTTGATTAAGTTTGGTTTTTTTTTTTTCATGAATTTTTAAGTCAAGAAAAAATAATAGTAAAAATTCTTTTAAGTTAAATATTTATGAGACATGGGAGAGGGTTTATAAATTTACCCGGTTCCTAATGATCTGGTGGGCAAGGTCGCATGACGGTCGAGTAATCGACATTGGCTACATCGGTCTGTTAGATCCTCTGCCATTAAAAAAAATTAAATATTACCAATTCGATACTATTTAAAAAATATTGATAATTAAATATTTGTTTGATTTATGTTCGTATTTCGTGATGGTAAATTTTAAGATTGTGAACGTCTTTTTTTTTTGTTTAAGTTATATAATTATTAGCGTATTGCGCTTATATATGGGTCCATATTTTTGCGACTGACACTTGCTTTTGTGTTTCGATTATTGTTTTAGGACGGGCTAACACCTGTTATGAACGGTCTTTTAGTCTAGTTTGATATTCATGATGTTGTTACATATCGATAGAGTGGTATGACTCAATAATTTTTTTCGTAAAATTTTAGTTGAGTATATATCATGTTTTTTCTGTTTAATATGGGTTCACGTCGCAACGCGCGCCGCAAATCCCCTAGTTTGATATAAAAAGGGAAAAAAATGCAAATTAATAGATATGGGATATGTTAATTTTATCAACAAAAAAAAAAATACATTTAACCCCCTTGTTTTTTCCCTTTCACCTTACATCATCTTCCCGACTACCACCGCCCACCACCACCGTCCACCACCCGACACCACGGCCTTTCATCCACCCCTATACCACCACCTAACACCGCTGCTACATGCCACCGCCACCACAGCCTTCAAAACTGATTCAATCCCATCACCAATTCACCACTATCACCACTTATCACGAACTTTATTTTATTCCTTATTTTCCTTATCTATCAAACAAAACAAAGTAGTTATTTGACCGAGGTCGAAGTATCAGTCAAAAATAAGAGTAAAACTCAAGTCCTAGCTACCTTATTAGATAGAGTAAATCGGGTGTCGAACCAGGAGGAGTATTGTGGAAAGTTTTTGTAATGATCACTAAGTAACTAAAACAAATGGAAAATCAATTGAAAGGTTTGTTTATTAAACTTGAAAAGACAATTGCAATTAACTAAAATTGGTTTTTAAACAATTATGAAAAAGGTGATTCCTCTAGGATTTGGATTCAAAGATAGAAATTTACTTTAGTTTTCAATTGGGCATTCACGTAGACATGAACGTGTGAATTATTCGATTGTCATACGCAAGAACCATTTGCTTCAATTGTAAAACAATGGAAGATTATCACAAGAACATCAATTGAATCTAATCAACCCAAAACACAACTTAATATATCCTAATTACTAGAACTCTCAGGAATTGAAAAACAATGATTAAGGTTCAAATCAAATCCAATCGTTTACAATCAAATAATCAAAACAACTAGCAAAAAGCATCGAATGCTTAGATTGCATGTCCCAAACAAGATTGAAAACTAAATCAAATCATCTACCTACAAGAATCCTCCACCTGGAGGAAACCATGAAGAAATTAGCCTCTCATGTCATCAAATCGATCTTCAAAACTTGATTGGATCTTCATCATGGATGATTTTGGATTGATTGGATGGATTAGAATGATGAATTGACTTTGATCTTGCTTCCAAAATTTGTCCCCAAGTCGCCTCTTGCGTATAGTGTGAGGATGGAATGCCAAAACCCTAAAAAATTCGTAGTTTGAAACCTGATTTTCGTAATTGCTGGAGCCTCCAGCAATACTGTAGCTTACTGCAACTGTTTTCTGATCAGATTTGTTGTAGCCTCCATCAACACTGTAGCTTACAACAACTGTTTTCTGATCAGATTTGTTGTAGCCTCCATCAGCACTGTAGGCTGCTGCAGTAACTTTACTTCACTTCTTATTTTTAAGATATCTTCTCCATTCGGACTCCGTTTTACGCGCCGTAAAGTTTCACGATCTCATACTTCCATCCTCTATCTTCTCAAAACCTTTCTCTTCACTTTCCATTCACCTCACTTGTATAATTGCTTCGATTCTTTGTATTTAACCTGAAATACACAATAAACGCGTAGTAATCTAATTCGAAGCAATTACATACTCAAATATCATTAAAATTAAACATTAAAACCATATAAACACCATTCCAAACCCCATCCATCATTATTCATTCCATACCATATGGAATGGTAAGACTCCATTTCATTCATTTGTCCATTTCATTCATTTGTCCATTTCATTCCTCTATCTATTCTATTAAGCCATACCAAACCCTTGAAGAATAAAAGGAGACAAGGGAAACTCAATAACAACTTATCCTTACATAGAATTAGTGTCACACCCCGAGCCGGCGGGATAGGATCGGTTGTCCCGTCGGGCGGAAGGTTCTCGGGGCGCGATATCGTGAGTGATAATCGGATTGATCAGATTGTTATATTGCACATGATACATAAATGAGAAATGCTAAACATGATAGAATTACAAAGTTAAATTACATCAGTATTGTTTATAATTTAACAATGTAAATCTACTATTAACATCATAAGTTTTCTATCTTGTATGTACACAAGATATACAAAATGGTATGTGTATGATGTCTTCAAAAAGTATGCAGGTCCAAAAATACTAAGTCTTCTAAATGAAGTCCTAGCCCAGAAGTAATGACTTCCTAATTGACCTGTTCGTCACCTGAGAAGTCATGCAAAAAGATCAAGTCAACACATGGTTGGTGAGTTCATATAGTTTTGTGAATTGTAAATGTTTTGAAAACCTCTTTTGGTAAAGACCCTAACCTCATTAACTCCACATGTAATATCCATATCGGTATGCTTATATATAGGGAATCCTGAAAGGGTCAAGCCCAGACGCTATCCCACCACATACTAATACGCATATGACACTGTTGTTAATGATAATTAAGCATTTTTACCCTTAACACCATTCCATAAGTTCTTCTGTTATTGTCCCTGTGTTACAATCAATTGAAATCTATGTTGATTTCACAAGTTCATCACACAAAATGATCAACCACAGTAATTGTATAAACAATTGTAAATGTTTAAGTAATTAAATAAATAAACATTTAGTAAAATCTAAGTCCTAATGATTGGGGCCTATGGTCAACTCGAGTAGACTAGTCTGTCAATCAAGGTACTTAGTAGTGAAGGAGAGCTGTAAATCTCATCAAACATGTGACCTATAATCAATCAGTCTAGCTAGGACATCTTTTGATATATAGGCTTTCATAGTTCTTTAGACCGTCCATAGTTCTTTAGTTCTTTGGCACATGTTATCTTTGAGCATTTCCCAGATTTCCCCTTAAAATAGTTCTTTGTACTTAGTTCTTCCAAATAGACCGTTAGTTCTTTGACATCCACTCTTGAAATAGTTCTTTGAAAATAGATCGTTAGTTCTTTGAGAATAGACCGTTAGTTCTTAGAAATAGACCCTTGAAAATAGTTCTTTGTTGAGATCTTTAGTTCTTTGAAAATAGTTCTTTGAAACTAGTTCTTTGATTTGAAACAGTTTACCTAAACAGGAGTCTAGGATAACAGTTATACAAGTAAAACATATAAAAGCATTCAAGTAAACAATTTACATAAAACAGTTTACGCATGCTTCTCAGCCCCGCGTTTTAAAACAAAAATGTTAGAAAAGGGGCAATGAACTCACCTTGTTGCTGTTGAGTTGACTTAGCTTAAACAAAAGACTGCACGCGCTCTGTATGGTAATTTGGTTTATTTTCACGTTCCTGTATTGATTTCACGTTGTTAAGACTTGCAAGTATAAGTTTCGTATGGATTTGTGTGTAAATATGTGTGTTAGCCCTAAAGTTGGCTAACACGCGTAAGACTTGGTCATGATCCCTGTTCGGTCCCATATGTTTGATTTATGTTAATGACTTTATAAGTTATCATCTTGTCATTAGTTCTATGCCATTTGCTTTAATGAAAGACTTAGTGCTTAGTTTCCAACTCGTCTTTGTTGATTTCGTACGTTTTGAACATTTATCGCATAATTATTGATTAATTAAGCAAACATTCTTTTGACATATCACATTTTGATCTTATGAAATGTAGTGAACTCATGTGGGCTAAATCATGGCATATGGACCGAACGTTGTGACCAAGTTACTTGTTGGGCCATTTATGTAACCAATTGGGCCTTGGGCCCAAATACATGGGCCTTGGAGTAGTTCTTGAACATTGAGGATGGTGAGGCTTATTTGAAAGTGTGGGACATTGATTTGGACTAATGGAGTACAAAGGCCTTGCCAAAAGTTACAAGGGCTAGAGTTTAAGTAGCCTTGTGGGCCTTGTTTTGGGCCTCTAAGGAATTTATCGGGCCCAAGGTGGGCCTTGGCAATATTTGTTGGGCCTAGTGTCATATAAGGCTGTAGGAATTGAGTTTGGGCCAAGAATGGGCTATTGGCCAAAGGATTAGCATAGTGGCCTCAAATTGAGGACATGGGCCTCAAAATAGGCCTCAACTAGTTTTCTGTGGGCCTCGGGCTGATTTTGTTGGGCCCTTTGAGATTTGTCTCAGGCCTTCACTAATATGACTCATAAGCCAAGTTGGGCCTGGCTAAATAGGGCTGGAACAATGATAGGCCTAAAGATTTGACTATTGGCCTTAAATGGTGGCCTTGGGCCAAAATCTGTGGGCCAAAGGTTGATTTTACTGGGCCCCTTGAATCCTATCAAGACCTGCAGTAAAATAGAGTATGGGCCAACCTGGGCCTGGTTCATTTGGGCTAAATTCGATCGTGGGCCTATTTTGTCCAATAAACATGGGCCAAATGAGGTTTTTGAGGTAAACTACTGGGCCTACTATAGGTTCTGGGCTGGAACAGTAGTTTTGGGCCAAGATATCATTGGGCCTGGATAGCAGGAGGTTGGGCCCATCCTGGGCCAACCAGAATGCAACTGGGCCTGCTGTTGGGCCTGTTGGGCCAAGGATTTAGGCTGTTAGGCCTAACAGTGGCCTTTGTATGTATTTTGACCTAAAGATCTTGTGGGTGTTGTCTTGACCAAGTGACCAAGGATGAGAACATGAAGTTGATTAGGGTTCAGTCAAAAGTTGGTGTCTGCCGAATGAGATGAGAGCATGAGAGGGCCGAATGAAGTGGAAAGGGCGAATGAGAAGGCCTTGGCTGTCGAATGGCTAAGGCCCGAATGGAGTTGGGTCCTGGTCGAATAGGTGGTTGACTGGCGAATGAAGAAGGCTCGAGTGAGGCTGGCGAAAGGGTGAGCTGAGTGGCGAATGGGGCTAGTCGGCCTCCCTCTTCGGCGCCCTGTGTGCTTCATTCGGCCAAAGTTGCCGAGGCTAGACCCACCCTCCAAACAAGGCTCCTTGATGGTTTCGAAGAAAACAGATGCTTAGGGAGGTGTTCTAGTGATCGTGGGTTGAGAGAAAGAACTTAGGCCGGCTAGGGTTTTGAGTTGAACACCAAGGTTGAAAAACCCTATTTTTCGAAATATTCACAGCCTCTTACTTCGATTTCTAGCGAGTTTTACCTTAGATCGGTTGTACTTTTGTGTAGAGGATGATGAGAGCTTCGTGTAGGCGAAAGAATCACGGAATTTGGTTAAGAAATGAAGAAGTTATGGAGGTTTAAAGCTTTGAAAACCCTAAAAATGGTGAAACCGGGATTTTGGTTTAGGAGAGAGGTTGAAGGTGAAGATATGAGAGAAAACTCTCATTATTGAGTTTTTATATCCCGAGAGAGTTCGGGTTCGTTTTCGTTGCTCGGTTCGCGTTTTCGTTACGTTTCCGGAAAATTACGCGTAATTTAAATGGTTTTAAATAAAAAGAGTTTAAATTAATTATTTTGATGAGTTTCAAAATTGTAAAATGTTATTTATTTTATTTTATTAAATTACTTTCGTTCGTGTCGTGTTTTCGTTATCGTTTCGTCAGATCGCGTCACCTTCGCGCGTAATTCGTTCGAATCGTCACCCGAACGAATACGACGATGGTTTTGCTTTCTGACTTTTGTTTTCTATTTTTCAGTCATTATTTCAGAACTCTAAACTCACAGATATGTTTGTGTGAATCGTCACTCACGCAAACACACTGTCAGTTCGTTATTCTGAAATAACACTGTAATTGTGTTTAGATTGTGTTTCCTAACTGTCGGACTCAACTAAACATCCTGTTTTCACATTGTTCTTGTACTGACTTGTCGGTCATCTGATTCCTGTCAGTTGTGGACATCAGATCGCAACCGATTTGTTTCTGAGTATTGTTTGAGCATCGTTGTTTCTCGTGACTTGTTGTGTTAACTGTAATTAAGTTTTCACTTAATAAATGTAACAAATGTTCCAAATGTACGTTGTACTTAATGTATTTAAGTTTATACGAAAATACGTACAACGATTTCTTGCATTTAAGATCTTGTTAATTCAAGTACTGTTTAAAATCGTATAAGTACACATAGTTACTGTAGAAAGTACACGTACCGTACGGACTTGCCGGACGTTCTGGTACTTGCTGTTACAGTCTCCCCTTGTTAAAGAAATTTCGTCCCGAAATTTAAGAGTTGTTATCGGGTACAGTTTCTTCTTCAAATAGTTGGGGATACTTTAACTTCATGTGATCTTCACGTTCCCAAGTAAACTCGGGTCCGCGTCTTGAGTTCCAACGAACCTTTACAATGGGGATACGGCTTCGCCTCAGTTGTTTAACCTTGCGATCCATAATCTCTAAAGGTTGTTCGATAAAGTGCAACTGTTCATCAACTTGAATCTCTTCGAGTGGGATGACGAGTGATTCGTCAGCAAGGCATTTCTTTAAGTTCGAAACGTGAAACACGTCATGCACACCACTGAGTTCATCTGGTAAGCTCAATCTGTACGCCACAGGACCAATACGTTCGATGATCTCGAACGGTCCCACGTATCGTGGTGTTAGTTTGCCTTTCTTCGCGAATCGAACTACACCTTTCCAAGGAGAAACCTTTAACATGACACGATCACCCACTTGGAATTCTAACGGCTTGCGCCGTTTATCGGCATAGCTCTTTTGTCTGCTTCGTGTTGCTTGTAGTCTCTGTTGTATCTGAGCTATCTTGTCTGTGGTTTCTTGGATAAGTTCTGGCCCAGTGATACGATTATCTCCTACTTCTGACCAACAGATCGGTGACCGACATTTTCGACCATAAAGAGCCTCGAATGGG
Source organism: Mikania micrantha (assembly GCA_009363875.1). Taxonomy (NCBI): domain Eukaryota; kingdom Viridiplantae; phylum Streptophyta; class Magnoliopsida; order Asterales; family Asteraceae; genus Mikania; species Mikania micrantha. The sequence continues at coordinate 54,998,853 of CM018684.1, forward strand.
GCACAACCGATGCTGCTGTGATAACTGTTGTTGTAGGAGAACTCGATTAGTGGCAAATGAGAATCCCAATTACCACCGAAATCTAGAACACAAGTTCTCAACATGTCCTCTAAGGTTTGAATTGTACGTTCGCTTTGACCGTCCGTTTGTGGATGGTAAGCTGTACTCAAATTCAACTGTGTCCCTAGAGATTTCTGCAGTGATTGCCAGAACCTTGAAGTAAATCTGCTGTCTCTATCAGAGATAATCGACAATGGCACACCATGGCGTACCACTATCTCATTGATGTATAATCTTGCCAGTTTATCCATCGTGAAAGTTTCACGCATCGGCAAGAAGTGAGCAGATTTTGTTAAACGATCGATGATCACCCAGATTGTGTCGTGACCACTGGAAGTGCGGGGTAGCTTGGTAATGAAGTCCATAGCTATTTGTTCCCACTTCCAGAGTGGAATTTCAGGTTGTTCCAGTAAACCTGAGGGTTTCTGATGTTCTGCCTTTACTTTAGCACACGTAAGGCATTGACCAACATACTCAGCTATGTCCTTCTTCATACCCGGCCACCAATAAAATGCACGCAAGTCTTGGTACATTTTATCAGCACCAGGATGCACGGAGTACTTGGTCTTGTGTGCTTCATCGAAAATAAGCTTTCTTAACTCATCTACCGCAGGAATCCAGATACGATCCTTGAAGTAAACAAGTCCATCAGGTTTTGTTTCCAAATGTTTCTCCACACCGCAATCAAGTTCTTTCTTCAAGTTTTCTTGTTCAATCACCTCTTGTTGTGCCTGCATGATCTTGTCGTGTAAGCTTGTCTGCACAGTCATTCCCATTGCTCTAACGCGCAAGGGTTTGACCCGTTCCTTCCGGCTCAAGGCATCCGCAACAACGTTTGCCTTGCCCGGATGGTACTTGATCACACAATCGTAATCGTTCAGAAGTTCAACCCAACGGCGTTGTCGCATGTTGAGTTCCTTCTGATCAAAAATATGCTGCAGACTCTTGTGATCAGTAAATATGGTACATTTTGTGCCATATAAGTAATGTCTTCAAATCTTCAGTGCGAAGATTACGGCTCCCAGTTCAAGATCATGAGTAGTGTAATTCTTCTCATGAACTTTTAACTGTCTTGATGCATAAGCGATAACTTTGTCCCGTTGCATCAGTACGCAACCAAGTCCCTGATGGGATGCATCACAATAAACGACAAAGTCATCACATCCTTCCGGGAGTGATAGAATTGGAGCATTACATAACTTTTGCTTCAATGTCTGAAAAGCATCTTCTTGTTTCTGTTCCCAGACAAACGGTTCACTCTTCTGAGTTAACTTAGTGAGAGGCAAGGCTATCTTAGAAAAGTTTGAGATGAACCTCCTATAATAACCTGCCAATCCCAGAAAAGACCGTATCTCTGTCGGTGTCTTCGGGGTGTCCCAGTTCTTTATTGCTTCAATCTTGGCGGGATCTACGTGTATTCCCTCACTGTTGACCACATGACCAAGAAACTGAACTTCTCTTAGCCAGAATTCACATTTTGAGAATTTAGCATAGAGTTTCTCTTCTTTCAACAGTTCCAAGATCTTTCTTAGATGTTGCTTGTGTTCGGCTTTGCTCTTGGAATAAATCAGTATATCATCGATAAAGACGATAACAAACTGGTCTAAATACGGCTTGCACACTCGGTTCATGAGATCCATGAAAACCGCTGGTGCGTTTGTTAATCCGAAAGGCATCACCATGAATTCGTAATGCCCGTATCTGGTTCGGAATGCCGTCTTCGGTATGTCTTCATCTTGAACTCTAAGCTGGTGATAACCAGACCGCAAGTCAATCTTAGAGAAGTACTGAGCTCCTTGCAGTTGGTCAAACAAATCATCAATCCTCGGCAATGGATACCGATTCTTGATGGTTAGTTTATTCAGCTCTCTGTAGTCTATGCACATTCTGAACGATCCGTCTTTCTTCTTCACGAACAAGACCGGGGCTCCCCAAGGCGAGTAACTCGGTCTAATGAATCCTTTGTCCAATAATTCCTGCAACTGGTTTGATAATTCCTGCATCTCTGAAGGTGCTAGCCGATAAGGAGACTTAGCAACAGGAGTTGCTCCAGGAACTAAGTCGATTCGAAACTCTACCGGTCGCACAGGAGGCAAACCTGGTAGGTCTTCAGGAAATACTTCTGGATATTCTCTTACTACCGGTACGTCTTGTATCTTCTTCTTGTCTTTCTCTTTTTCCACTACGTGAGCCAGGAAAGCTACACACTGCTTCTGTAACCACTTACGCGCCTTTATGCAAGAAATGATTTTGACACTTCGTTTTGCTTGATCCCCTCTGAATTCCAATACATGATCATCGGGCAATGGAATTCGAAGCAGCTTTTCAGAACAGACAACTTCCACTCGGTTAGAGGAAAGCCAATCCATTCCAACAATGATGTCGAAACTACCCAACTCCATCGGTATCAAATCGATAGAAAATGTATGACCATTAAGTGTCAATGGGCAATTTCTGTGAACTGTACTAACTGTGATCTGTTTTCCGTTAGCTACTTCTATAATGTAAGGGGAATCTAACTGTTCTTCTATGGAATCTAATTGGCATGCAAAATCGGCAGAGATAAAACTCTGATCCGCCCCAGTGTCAAATAGAACAGATGCATAAAAGTCATGTAAGAGAAACGTACCAGTGACCACATTTGGGTCCTGGCGTGCTGCTGGTGCTCCAATCGCAAAAGCTCTTCCACGAGGAGCTTGAACTGCCTGCTGAGCCTTCTTAGGGCAGTTCTTTGCAAAGTGGCCTTGTTCGCCACAGTTGAAGCATCCACCATTGTTCTGGTTAGCAGGTGGAGGGAGAGCCAAAGCAGCATTGTTGGCTGCTTGTTTTGGTGTCATCCGACAGGTTTGGACCCAATGGCCCTTTCTTCCACATCCCGTGCAGTGTTTGCAGGGAGTGTCGGCAGCATGGTGATACTGACATTTGGCACACAAAGGATATGCACCGTTGTAGGGTCTCTTGTTGGGGTTTGTTGGTGCAGCTGTTACTTGTTGAAGAGGGTGGCCATCGTGTAGTTCTTGATGACCTTTTGTTTCTTCTTGGGTTGATGATGAGGTCTCTTTGATGACTCTTCCTTGTTCTTGCCAGCATCAGCCTCTTTCTTTAACACTCCAGAGGCAACCATCAGATCAGTGAGTTTCCCAGACAGTCTCACTGCTGACTCGACAGTGGTAGGGTTGGCTGAAACAACCATACCCTGAATACAGGCGGGAAGTCCACCTACATACCTGTCGATCCTCTTTTCTAGAGTCGGTACCATGTCTGGCACCAAAGCAACCAACTCGTGATAACGAGTAGTGTACCCCATGTGATCAGCCCCTTTCATCACATGGTTGGATAACTCCATTTCCAACTTCTGCAGTTCATTCTTGGGGCAGAATTCTGTTCTCAGTAATGCCTTGAAGTCCTCCCATGGCATTGCCATAGCTTCTTCTCTACCTCTAGCGTTGATCTGACCATTCCACCAGGTTAGAGCCCGCTTGTTGAATGTTCCAGCAGAGTAGCGGACTTTATGATGCTCTGGACAGCTGCAGAGGTCCAGAGTAGCCTCAATCTTTTCAATCCATTGGATTAATCCAACGGCGCCTTCAGACCCACTAAAGCTGGGTGGTTTACATCCTACAAAAGACTTGTAGGAGTAATGAGATGAATCTCCAGTATTCCCACTGGCTTCTCCCGATGTGTTGCCAGTGTTAAGGATCTCATTACGAAGACGAAGGAACATCTCCGGTATGGCTTCTTTCATCTGGTTTGTCATCTGGCCACTCAGTAACGTCACCAAAGCGATGGTGGTAGGATCCAGTATGGGAGTCGTTCCTGAACCTGATGCCTCTGTGATCAGTGGAGGAGGAGGTGGAGGCGGTGGAGGAGGTGGCGGTGGTGAATCTTCTGGTGATGGTGTCGAGGAATGTGGAGCCAAACCTAGAGGCGGCAACGATGGAGTCTGTCTGCGCGGCGGCATTCTGATCATAACCAAAGTAATATTGGTTAGTGCAATGATCGTGTAACATCACTGTACTTTCGGTTGTCCGTACGTCCGTACATCCGTACGAATGTACTGTTACGACTGGATATTTATGATTATTAATGATTATGAGATTATTGATTGACTTTACTGATATTATCACTGTTGCTGGTATACATGATTATAATATATTATACGCGTAAACCATGGGAAGTTTAGTTGTAAATTAACTAAACAGAACCAGAGTGTTTATCGCAGATGATTATACTGATTATGGGTTATTGTTATGGAATGAGAATGGATTTGGGATGGAACTGGGAGTTTGTTTGAGTCTGGTTACTAAACGTAGTCAAGGACCCATGGTCATGGTTTATCGAAATAGCGGTGGGACGGTGGCTAGGGCAGTTGAGACTGACCCTTACATATGCCCTATATATATGCATATTTCGGTCTATCATGGATGTGTCAGTGACTAGGGTTTAGTGGGTTTTGGTTTGGGAAATGATAATAATTAATGATGTTAAATAATGGAAGTTAATTACGCGAAGTGAGGTTACGAACACTATTTAAACGCGAATATTAATTCAGAAATGTTAACTTAAGAAATGTATTCGAGTGGGTGACGATTCACACGAATACAATTATTAAGAATAATATTCTGAAATAATGTTCCATAAATTGTTAATCAAATCGAAATACGATACGAGCGTCGGATTCGGAAAGGTGACGATCTTTGCGAATACGTACGCGAGTAACGCGTTTCGACGAGATAAATTAAATAATATCGAACGATATTAATTTGATAAATTAAGAACTAAAAATAATTATTAGGAATCACAACCTAAATTAAATTGGAATAATTTAATTTACTAAATAATTATTTAACGATAATGAAACGGAAGCGATTTACGAAAACAATTTATTTAAAACTTATTTTATTTAAAACAAAACCAAATTAGTTAAAAGGATTTAATGCTCTAAATATATTTACGATTAAAAACAGAGCATTTTATAAAATAAATCGCGATAAAAACGGGATCGAGCACGCGTATGTGAGGCGCGATATAAAGAAGACTATTTCCTTCTTCTTCTTCATTTTCACAACTCACTCTCTCTCACTAAACACTCATTTTCGTCACCCTCACCATACCCAACTTCTCTCTAACATTGCAAGCTCGTTTCTTAACGAAATCACAAGATTTTGGACTCCACGCGTTCGTGAGATCAAGAGGAGCAAGAAGATACAAGAAAATCTAAGGATTTATCACGATTTGAAGGTAAGAAACTCAGTTTTCTTTTCGGTTTTGGGTTTGAAAACCCTAATCGAGTTTAGCCACCATTAGTATAATAAATTTGAATTATAATGTGTTAATCGAGTTGTTATAGAAATGAGGGAAGTCATAAACGACCTTAACACCATATATCGCGATGATGATGATGATGTGAGTGCAGGTTAGCGAACCTTAGGCTCCAAGGCAGCCTGCCGACGAGCCTTGCTGCCTCTCAGCCGAACCCACGACCTCACAGTTCTTGGCCGAACCCTCCTTCACGGTTTCACGAACTCTAGCTGGGCGGGAAACTTAGTGCCGAACCCTAGGACTAGGCGAACCCCAAGTCCATGAGCTGCGAACCTGTATTCAGCAAGGGTTAGGGTGGCGAACCCATAGGGAGCCGAACCCTTTCTGGCCTCTCGAACCTGTTAGGGACGAACCCTGGAACAGTTGGATTCCACGAACCCTCTAGGGTTACAGGTTCGTGATCAGCGAACCCTTGGGCCATACTTCGATTGGTCGAATCTTTGGTGGCTAGCCGAACCCTAGCACCTCTAGTAACCAACGAACCCTAGATCACATGGCTGCCGAACCCTGCTGTGTTCTTCTTGGCCGAACCCTAATCAAATTGACCGAACCTTCTCTTTGAATTAAGAAGGTTCGCTGCTTTTGGGGTGCAACTCAATCGATTTGCATCAAACTTGAAGGTTAGAAGCAATTAGGGAACATGTGTATGTATATATATATGAATATGTATGCATGATGAACCATAACCACCATCTTTTATATAATCACATAAGTTAAAGTATGGAATTTTCTTATTAATGAGATAATTGATAGAGATAATGTAAACATGATTATTTAAACTTAAAAATGGATTTTTACAACTTAAATGGTGGTGTAGGTGTGTAATCATGCATGCATACATTAAGGGAACATATCTATATAGGTTAAAAAAAAAGATGATATCCTTACAACTTATATGAGCGGGAGATAAGTGATCTAAAGATTATATACGTAGGATAATCAACACTAATGAAGTTGAATTATCATTACGAAAAGATAAATAATAAAATCTCTAGTGTAATAACTTAACTTAGAATTAATTACTAAGTTAATAAATACTTGAGAATTTAAAATACAATAAATTAGTGACGCTTAATATTCATTAAATAATTATACTCATGATCACCCATACACAATAATCACAGATTGTTGAGTTGACTTGAGTCATACACGCGAGCGCGCATATTAGAGAACACTGATTTTAAGGACTTCAGGTGAGTTCTCATAACCTCCCTTTCTTTAAACTGTTTTTGGTTTTAAAAACCGGAGGTGAGAGGTGAAACATGTATACCAAATTAAATATTATTTTGATAAACACAAGGTTAATACCTGTTTATCAATATGATATTCACATTTGAAATTATCATTATTATGGGATTACCTCTTATTATCTATATCCATGTAAACATTGTTATGATCTAGGTCATAACAAAGTTTAAAAGTATTGTCACAAATTCCGAGAATCATCGCTCTTAACTTCGGTTAATTGCTTTGATATCGTGTATTGTCACGTGGATGGTTTCCACATCGTGAAGCATTGCCTTTGACTTCGGTTATTTGCTTTGGCTTCATGTATTGTCTCGTGGTTAGCAACCACTCCATGATTTATGTATCTAACTTATGTTAAATACATAAGGAATCATGTATAGTCACGAACATTGTTGGGAGAATATGATTGATTGAGTTTGGTTGATTTGTTTGTGGATGATTGCCTATATTTGATTATGATTATTTGTGATTGGCTATGATTGATTTGGTTATATTGGTTATGTGATTGTGTATGTGTTTGTGCTGTTTGAATTGATGGATGTGTGTTGGCTTATCTCATACAGGTATTCATATGGATTTTCTCAAAAAGATAATAAGTTTTATACCCGTTTTAAACAAAGCATTTTATAAAACCATTTTAAGCATAAACTTTCAAACTCATTTTACTAAACATTTTTAAAATAAAAACTTATGATTACTCACCAACTACTT